>CM051025.1:64656568-65051568 GCA_027627225.1 Congeria kusceri | reverse complement strand
ATATTAAACATAACCTGAATCTGCTTGTATTAATGTTATATATAATATAATTATTATACCGCACTTCGTTTTCACATTGTAAAATCCCATATACCCATCACTGCATAATTTTAATATATCATGACGTTGGCAAGTAATATTAACCGCGCGTGACTAAAATATACCCCGCGCGTGGGCCTAAAAATAGCAACTCGGTTTTCCGAAAAATTCGTATTAACTTATAATCAGTAGGCGCTTATTAAAATGTATTTAAAAAAATTAATGTCGATGAGCGCTTGATTTTCCTACAATTAACTTTAGTGTACATTGTTCGATCAGTTTTTTCTTTGAATTACAATATTCTTGCTCGGTATAATAAAATAGGCAGTTGAGGGGTATAGTAAATGTTGCCCCCCTTGAAGAGTAATGTCAACCTCGGCCTTCGGCCTCGGTTGACATCACTCTTCTCGGGGTGCAATATTTACTATACACTCAACTGCCTATGATATTTATATAGTACATTGACAAAAGATTAACAGTACACATTTTTCTCCTAAGAATGTTACACTATTGTTATCATAAATGCCGTTTAACCGATATCGCTGTTAACATTTTAGAATCGATTCTGATATCTATTGAAACCTTGTTAAACTCTTCTATTTTGAGGGCTGCATTCAAATCTATGTTAGAACATAGGCGTAACCGATTTATATGGCAAATGCGACCCATAAATAAAATCACGGACAATTCGTCCATAGACGGGCATTTGTAGTGCCGCCAACTAAAGCATGAAAGGGGCTGATATTGAATGAATTTAAGAGTTAACGCCCATATTACTCTATTCAGGGTCTTATCCTAAGTCTATTTGTTCTGGGCAAATCGGCATTTAGATGGACAATCTTATCAGCAAGTGCACACACACAACGCAATCCAAATTCTATCAAGTAGTGTTGCTGTTGTCAAAGACAAATTTGAAGATATTTTACATTTAATTTTAGTTAACAGGTATGAATTGTGCCATTATTGCTCATGGGCAAGCCTTTCGTAAGCAAAACCATTAAGTGGTACTGATCTTTGATGTATCTGTTATTAAATGGCAAAAGGCCACGATGTTTTGTTCTGATGGGAACCGGGCTAACACACACACGTGAGAGATTGATTAGCATAAATTAAAATATATATATGTCAAATGGTAACAAGGGTAAAAAAGAATATGATACTATGAAAAATCCGTGTTATTAAATATTTCCTACAACATCATTAGATTAATCCGTGTTTTACTTACATGTACTTTATTGACTTTACCTTGACGTATGACTTCGTTGAAGTTGTTTCAACTGTACTGTTTGGCATTGCTTTGCATCATTATTTTAAATGTATAACATTTAGTGGTAAACTTACGAATGTTACCCAAATTGTGTCCGGAAAACAGTGTCGCGAATGATTCTGAAGATAATATGTGTTGGTAGAAAAATATACGCTAAGTATCGTGTTTAAAATAACACCAACATGTTTACTCAGCTAAAGCAAATTTAAACCCGCGTTTGGAACGGTCAGAATATTATATTGTATAGAAAAATGACAGGCGTTTGGGTTATCAGAAGCATAATTAAGTACTCCACATTGATAGCGACTAATCCCGTTTTGAGATGCGTTTTGGTAGTAAAACGTTGCATGCATTTATTTATCCTTGCGTCATCCGCTTGTTAGCGAAACTGAAAATTATATAATCCACGATCAAACAGAAATAATTAAAATTTGCAACCACGGATATTTGGAATGTGAAACAAACGAAATACGTGCATTTTAATATTGTTTGTAATAGTTTGTTTAGTCATCATATGAGCTAAAAATGAAGTGTAGTTCATATTTTACATATGCGAACAGAGTTTCCTATAGACAAAGCGGATAAATCGTTTTAAATTGCCAATAAACAAATAAAAAAATAGTTCCGAAACTATGAAATATAGTTTGCATTGTAAATTCAGAACATGTAATCAGGTCACGTAAGAATCGAACTAATTTTCGCGTTATCGTTGTTTTCTGTAAATAAACAACGAATTTTGCCCTCGCGGTAAAATTCCTACGCATCAGATCTTAAAATCGTTGTTTATTTACAGATAAACAACTTCAAATCGAAAATTATTTCTTAAATAACTGGAATGACATAATCGTTTTGAGACATGCATTTTTCTCTTGAAATACTTGTACAGTAAGTTAATGTACCTTTATATTTTTGATTTTGTACAAACTTATAGTTTGTCACACAACAATCATTTGTCTCATACAATTCCATAAATTGGTACAATGCGATTTAGATTACTTTGCGCGATCGAGACATTGAATTGCTACTACAGCGATAAAAGCAAGTGTATGTTTTCAACAGCGTTCAATACAAAACCACAAATGAACGTTAAGTCCATTAAATTGCGAAAACGCAACCCGTCGGTATATCAGCTTTATTTTTATGTATTAAACTTACCTAATCCCTTCACATACGAATGTAAATTAAATGCGTTTAAATGACTCAGATATATTTCATGAACGGTAGACGATATATTTTTATTTGAATAAACAACTCAACTGACAATTAACACGTTTATCCTTCACTGCTGAATACAGCAGTATTTTGTATTCAAGAGCGTGACCATAATGTAGAAATACAAAACTGCATATATTAAAACCAGTTATGAAATTGCTGAAACGCAGTTGTAAGTTAGACAATTCTATTTACCTAACCGTGCTTGAATGTATCGTTAAAAAAAATGAGTATAGAACGAAAACAAACCACTCCGAGATATAAGCCACGGGTTTGAATGTGCCTCTTAAATGACACTATGTCAAAACAGCGGGAGTACAAGCAATACCTCCCCGAGTTTTATTACGATATAGTTGATAGATGACATTGAATATTTTATGTTCTATCATTATTTTAGACATGTAACGTAGGAATTATCTTAAACACACTCATATTATGCATGGAATTGATGCGAAAACACATTGTGGCACTGCTACTTCAATGATTGTTGTGAAATGTCTGTATTGATTTTGTATTTTTTTTTACAGTTAACCGCCCTCTGTTTTTCCGTCTCCGTGTCAGTCATTCAATCTCTTTAGATTTCAACTACCTTAAATAATACATTACAGTGAAACAAGCAATCACGTTGAAAATTGAAGAACATAAATTCGTGACATGTTTTGTAAAATAGTATTCACAGCACTGAAAATCACAGAGACAGACAAATAGGTCTAGTGGCCTATTTAATTGTTCATGCATGACGTGTATTGAATACAGTTATCATTTTCTAAAATGAAATCAGTTAACTATTAGAAATGCGGTCACAATGGAAGTTATAAACGCAGTAATTACCTTTGCTAACCGCCGCTATCTATGTAGCAGGATTCGCATTTACTTTATGATATATGCTTGAAGATTTATCTGACGACCGCAACGTCTAAATACAATTCAAAAGCTATCATTTTATATATCTTAAGATAATGTCCAATGAAGCAGAAAGGCAGCTGATATTGAATGAACATAAATTCGTTAACGCCCAAATTGGTGTGTTCAGCGCCTTATCAAGGGTCTATTTATTCAGGACAAATCGGCATTACGATGGACAATATTATCAACAAGTGCGCAAACACGACACGCTTCTAAATTCAATTAAATTGTGTTAATTTTATCAAAACCCAAAGTGACGAACTGTTCGATTCATCTCCTTTAACACATACGAATCTGTCATACAACAAGTATTAGTATCGGTCTGCATACTTTGTTTCGTCTGTCATGCTGTCATGTTTACTGGCTTGTTTTTTTCGGTCGTTCGTTCGTTTAATATTTATTCATTCATTCATTCATTCATTCATTCATTCATTCATTCATTCATTCATTCATTCATTCATTCATTCATTCATTCATTCATTCATTCATTCATTCATTCATTCATTCATTCATTCATTCATTCATTCATTCATTCATTCATTCATTTATTTATTTATTTAGTAAATGAGTAAGTAAGATAGTAAGTAAGTTAGTAGGTCAGTGCGTGATTGATTGAGTGATTGACTGATTGAGCGAGAGAGTGAGTGCGTTATTGGTTAGTTAGTTACTTAGTTAGGTAGTTAGTTAGTTAGTTAGTTAGTTAGTTAGTTACGGGCTAGCCATTATTAGTAGTATTAAATTAAAGTGAAATGGCGCGTAACAGACCATAATTTCTGAAGATACCGAATAACAGTAAAATTGATTTAAAACTAATTACAAAGTTGATGTTAACAACATGGTGTCATTGCTTCATATCTTGGTAACATTTTAAAATAGATGCGTCCGTTGTCCATATTTGCAATATAGTAAATAGACCATGGTAGAAGAAAAAGGCACATGCATTGATAGAGCTTGCCAACAAAGGCATTTCATTTTGTAAAAGTTGATTAATTATGGAAAATCAAAGCATGTTATAGGATGTCAAGACTCGTTAAACATGATGTGCTATTTTTCAGGTAAATGACAAAATCTAGCGTTGTTAAAATTGCAAAACACCGCAAAGAAAGTAGTTCCGAAACTGACGTCCACATTTTTATCAGTGATTGTGTCGTAGCAATAAATTTGGATCATATCGTGACGTCACTGTTACTGCGATGACGTGGGTGTGAACCTACACGCGGCAAGATGGACGGAACATAGTTTAATATATTTCTCATTGTAATTGTACAATTTATTCGCATTACTGTTATTTATGTGTAAAATAAAACTTATTTCTTTATTGAACCTGTGAAAGATTGTTACATGGTTGTACGATTATTTCGATAAACAAAATATATTACCCTTTGTTAAACCCCGCTTACTCATATCATTAGATTAAGCTAGCAAAAGGGAAGAATTGTATTGTCACTAAAACAAAAAACTATGTACGACTTTAGTAAAAAGTACTCGTCAGCATTTAAATCCTGTGATTACGGATTTGGGATAATACGAAGATAAAAACAAATAAGTACCAGGCTATATAGATGTTGAGGCATATGTAACACAATCTAGTAATTTGTAAATTTAACATGTCAATTCTTGTCAATTTTGTTCAATAAATATTGTTTATATCATAATCCATATTAAAAATTCGCCACTGCAGATATATGGGAGTTTAAACAAACACGGCGCAAGGTGATTATACAGACAGGAGTTAGCAAATTGTTCAAACAGCTGTATTCTTTGCTTTTGCGGAAAAAATAAACTGAATGTAACCGCCAAAATAAACATCAGACTAAAATTGCAGCATAAAATATAAGGATGTAATTCCGCATCATAGCTATATGAATACATGTATTCACACACACAAAAATTGCACACCAAACAAATTAATTACTCTGCTGTTTGCATATGGAATTGTAATGAAGATGTGCATATGTATTTACAAAAAAATACGATAAAAACAAACTAATTGAATAACGTACTGGATTTGGGTTTAAAAGTACAATGTATATCATTATGTTATTTTCAAGAATATTTTAGCTGCAACCATGGGTCAATTCCAACCTTGCGAAACAAACAGCGACATTGACAAACAGAAAATTGATAAAAAAAGAAACAAACTAATTGAATCAAGTAATGTGTTTTGGATTAAACGTCAAAAGTATAAACTAACAGCTAGAGAGACACATATACAGACAAGAGTCAAGCGCAAATTGTCGAAAGACAGACGTGCCTATATGCGGATGGCCAGAGTAACTGAAAACACAAGTAGTTGATCGAACGAAATAAATGTAAAGCAAACATGAAGGCAAGAGATGGAAATGTTGACACACTGACGAACTTACGAAAACAATAAAAACGATAGATGACATATCCGTTAGGAGCATATAAGTAAATAGAAGAAAAGGTTTTAGACATACTGAGTATACCTCTGCACTTAATGTCCGTTTGCATATCATACTCAAATCAATCAATTAAGTGACAGATATGGTGCGATGTATTGACATAGTGCTTGGAGGTTTTTACTCGCTTCTTTCATCTGAAAACAAACGCAACAGGAATTCTAAAATTTTAAAGAGCACACAACTTCCTTAGTATTAAATTAAAACAATGCGACGAATATAATTACATTTTTCGCCAGCTTTTTATCGTATGTTACTTTTATTTATTTAGACAGTTCGCAAACTACATGTGTTTGGTTTTGTGATATATCATTAATATGAGGAGATTTAAAAAGAATACACATTTTAGAAAAAAGTGTCACTGTTGGCTTTTGTGGAACTGGAACTGAATCCGTTTTCATGTCGAAATCATTTTATATTGCATAAATGTTTAAAAAATGAATTGAAAGGTTTGCTCCATCGACGTTCTATTACAAATACAAAATAAATTCAAATGCAATTTCTATGTTTTATTTGAATATTAATAAGATTATAACAATATCCTTAAACGATTTAATATCAAACTTCCAATTTTGCGAAGTACCCGCCCGGCGTTTAAATGTACGCAACACAATGACTCCAGATAGATAACAGAAACAACCCAGATAAGGGCATTGAGACCTTCATTAGGTCTGTCTACAAATTTGTAAATTGGGTTCAGTGTTGGAGTCAACCTGGAATTGAGTTTCGAAGTATCCAACGAATTTTCGTATTTCAATATGACACTGATTGTTTAACAGGTGTTAAAATAATTTCGTTGAAAGTCTATACCCTATTTAAGAGAATATCCAACGTGCGCCTTAATAAAACAAGAACAACAGAAAAGTGGGAAAAGCAATGCATCTGAAAAAAATTGGATAAAAATAACAAACGGAATATATTTTGAAATCAAAGGTTTGTACACATTTGCTAATGATATATCCTCCTCCTCCTCATCATCATCATAATCACCATCATAAACATCATCAAAATCATCATCATCATCATCATCATCAGCAGCAGCAGCAGCAGCAGCATTACTATCATCGTCGTCAATTTTATGATCATAAACAACACAAACAATATCAGTAGCATAACAACCACCACCATTATTATCATCATGTGATCACCATCATAATCATAATCATAATCATCATCATCATCATCATCATCATCATCATCATCATCATCATCGCCATCATCATCACCAATCATCATCTTCATCATCATCATCGTCATCATCATCATCATCATCATTTTCATCCATCATCATCATCTTCTTCTTTATCATAGTCATCACCATAGTCATTACCATAAAAAAAAAATCATCAACATCTGCTTCACCGTCATAATAATCATTGTTAACTTCATTTTTGATGTTGTTTTCATCGTCCTCATACTTACTCTACTTTATAGACCAAGAAAAAGATTAGCATAGTTTAAACGTGTAAATAGTATAATATGAACAAGAATAACTCATAAATTCACCAACACCATTCTTACATTCTTTAGCGAGAACATGCTATGATGAAACTATTGCATACTTTTGTAAACTTTATGGTTTCTGAAGCACGACAAATTTAAAATCTAAAATTGCATGTTGTCCATGGTATTGTGAAATAATATACAATTACAAGCATATTGTTAAACTACAGAGTATTATGAGTGATACGCTATATGCAAAACCGAAAAGAAAAGTGTTTATAAAATTGTTAAGATGAAAGTTAAATACCAATATATATATATATATATATATATATATATATATATTAGTGACATTAAAGTAATACTGGTTAACCTCCTGCTTTTAAATATCGTCAAGTCAGGTTCAAAAGAGAAGATATGTTATTTATTTGAAAGACACTGGTACGAAGATGGGCAATCGACAGGTATTATTAAAAGATGAAATCAATGTTTATATTTACAATAAATATACTCACTGTAATCGGTCGCTTTCTCAGATGAATTGGCATAGATAACTCGCTGAATTACAAATATCACAATGTCATGCAATATGATACGTAGGGCTACTATTTATGAAGACAGAAATCTGCAACTTACATGATAACAAACGTACAAACTTAATGCTGCAGCATTCTGAAGGATAATATTTTTGATAGCAATTTAACCAATCATTACAGTAAATAATAGAACGTAAAAGAACGTGAAACCGGTGCCAAGACAAAAAGTTCACAATTAAATAACGATTTCAAAAAGAGTCCGAACATTCAATACCTAGTTCAACAACAATTTAAAGGGGCGTATCGACGGTAGGTCGACAATAAAATTGATTTTAAAATTTAACTTTGAAATTAGAATTCACTTACAGGAATGTTAAATGCGATAACGTTGTTTCGATAAACAGTTGACAAATGTGTATGATTGTATTATATAATTTGTGGTCATCAATAACACTTTCGCGGTTGCTGTAACAAAATCGGTATGAATAAAATGTATACGATCTATAATGCATGCGTGGCATTGCTAAACGTGAAATAACATAGGGAAGTTTTAACTGACGGAAGCGATTGTGTAGGCGTTATTTGGAATTCTACTGAAACCGTGTATCCCAAAAACAAGTTGGCCTTTTTGTACCCTTAAAATATACACGAATTCGAGACAATTAAGAAACTATATTCTTTCCTAAGTGTTTATATTTAGTTGAAATACCATTGATATGTTCCATTTACATCTTAAATGATCCTACAATGGATAAGTGGGATAAATGCAATAATAATAATAATAATAATAATAATAACAATAATAATAATAATAATAATAATAATATATACTTTTAATATATTTTCAGATTTTATGCGAAAAGTAAAGAATAACACAACACTACAACAATGGCAAAGAACCATAATAGGAAGATACAATTGTATATCGCGGTTATAGCTCTCAGTATCAGATTTATTGATCTGACAACAGCAGCTACTTTGTCTACAACTTATCCAACAACAAAGGAAAGTACCACAACAACAATCAACGTGTCTACAACAGCATCAAGTGCACCCGTGGAAACCAGTACAACGGCAGAAGAAACTAGTACCATAGCGACAGTCAACGTGTTTACAACAGCAACAAGGGCACCCATGGAAACCAGTACAACGGCAGTAGAAACAAGTACCACACCAACAGTCAACATGTCTACAACAGCATCAAGTGTAGCAATTGAAACCAGTAAAATGACAGGAGAAACTAGTACCATAGCGACAGTCAACATCGCTACAACAGCATTAAGGGCACCCATGGAAACAAGTACAACGGCAGTAGAAACAATTACCATACCAACAGTCAACATGTCTTTAACAGCATCAAGTGCACCCATGGAAACTAGTACAACGGCAGTAGAAACTAGTACCATAGCGACAGTCAACATGTCTGCAACAGCAACAAGTGCACCCATGGAAACCAGTACAACGGCAGGAGAAACTAGTGCCATAGTGACAGTCAACATGTTTACAACAGCATCAAGGGCACCCATGGAAACCAGTACAAAGGCAGTAGAAACAAGTACCACACCAACTATCAACATGTCTACAACAGCATCAAGTACACCCTTGGAAACCAGTACAACGATAGTACCAACAAGTACCAAACCAACATTCAACATGTCTGAAACTGCATCAAGTGCACCCATGGAAACCATTGCAACGGCATTAGCAACAAGTCCCGCATCAACAGTCAACATATCTACAACAGCATCAAGTGCACTCATAGAAACAAAAACAACGGGAGTAGCAACAAGTAACACACCAACAAGCAACTTTTTTACAACAGCATCTGCACTTATGGAAAACAGTTCAACGACCGTAGTAACAAGTACCACACCAACAGTTAACATGTCTACAACAGCATCAAGTGCACCCATGGAAACCAGTACAAACACAGTAGAAACAAGCACAACAACAACAGTCAACATGTCTACAACTACAAGCGTTCTCATGGAAAATAGTACAACGACAGAAGCATTAAGTACCACACCAACAATCAACATGTCTACAATAGAATCAAGTGCACTAATGGAAACCAGTACACCGGCATTAGCAACAAGATCCACACATCCAGTCAACATGTCTACAGCAGCATCAAGTTCACCCATGAATACCAGTACAATGACAAAAGAAACAAGTACAACACCAAACGTCAACATGTCTTCAACAACATCTGGTGCACTCATTGACACCAGTACAACGGCAGTAGCAACAATAAACACACCAACAGTTTACACGTCTTCAACAAAATCAATTGCGCCCGTGGAAAGCATTACATCGACTGCAGCGAAAAGTACCAAACCAACAGATAATATGTCTACAACAACATCGAGCGCACGCATGGAAACCAGTACAACGACAGCAGAAACAAGTACCACGCCAACAGTCAACGTATCTATAACAGCATCAAGTGCACCTATTGAAACCATTACAAAGACAGTAGAAACAAGTACAACACCAACAGTCAACATGCCTGCAACGATATCAAGTGCACCCATGGAAACCAGTACAACGACAGTAGCAACAAATACCACTCCAACAGTCAACTTGTCTACAACAGCATCAAGTTTACCAATGGAAACCAGTACATCGACAGTAGAAACCAGTACACCAACAACAGTCAACATGTCTACAACTATATCAGGTACACCCATAGAAACCAGTACAACGACAGTAGCAACAAGTATCACACCAACATTTAACATGTCTACAATAGCATCAAGCGGACCCAAGGAAACGAGTACAACGGCAGTAGCAACAAGTACCACACAACCAGTCAACATGAATACCGCAGCATCAAGTGCAACCATGGAAACCATTACAACGACAGTAGCAACAAGTAACACACCAACAGTCTACACGTCTTCAACAAATTCAATTGTATCCGTGGAAAGCATTACACCGACTTCAGCGAAAAGTAACACACCAACAGATAAAATGTCTACAACAGCATCAAGTTCACGCATGGAAACAAGTACAACGGCATTAATGGAAAGTACCACTCCAATAGTCAACATGTCTACAACTACATCAAGTGCACTCATGGAAACCAGTACAACGACAGAAGCATTAAGTACCACGCCAACAGTCAACATGTCTACAATAGAAGCAAGTGCACCCATGGAAACCAGTACACCGGCATTAGCAACAAGATCCACACATCCAGTCAACATGTCTACAGCAGCATCAAGTTCACCAATGAATACCAGTACAATGACAAAAGAAATAAGTACAACACCAAACGTCAACATGTCTACAACAACATCTGGTGCACTCATGGACACCAGTACAACGGCAGTAGCAACAATTAACACACCAACAGTTTACACGTCTTCAACAAAATCAATTGTGCCTGTGGAAAGCATTACGTCGACTGCAGCGAAAAGTACCAAACCAACAGACAATATGTCTAGAACAGCATCAAGGGCAACCATGGAAACCAGTACAACTGCATCAATGGAAAGTACCACTCCAACAGTCAACACGTCTACAACAGCAGCAAGTGCACCCATCGAAGCCAGAACAACGACTGTAGCAGAAAGTACCACACTAACCGTCAACATATCTACAACAACATCGAGGGCACCCACGGAAACCAGTACAACGACAGTAGAAACAAGTACCACGCCAACAGTCAACGTATCTATAACAGCATCAAGTGCACCTATAGAAACCAGTACAACGACAGTAGAAACAAGTAAACCACCAACAGTCAACATGTCTACAACCACATCAAGTGCACCCATGGAAACCAGTACAACGACAGTTGCAACAAATACCACTCCAACAGTCAACTTGTCTACAACAGCATCAAGTTTACCAACGGAAACCAGTACATCGACAGTAGAAACCAGTACACCAACAACAGTCAACATGTCTACAACTATATCAGGTACACCCATAGAAACCAGTGCAACGACAGTAGCAACAAGTAGCACATCAACATTTAACATGTCTACAATAGCATCAAGCGGACCTAAGGAAACGAGTACAACGGCAGTAGCAACAAGTACCACACAACCAGTCAACATGAATACCGCAGCATCAAGTGCAACCATGGAAACCATTAATACGACAGTAGCAACAAGTAACACACCAACAGTCTACACGTCTTCAACAAAATCAATTGCATCCGTGGAAATCATTACACCGACTTCAGCGAAAAGTAACACACCAACAGTTAACATGTCTACAACAGCATCAAGTTCACGCATGGAAACCAGTACAACGCCATTAATGGAAAGTACCACTCCAATAGTCAACATGTCTACAACAATATCAAGTGCACTCATGGAAACCAGTACAACGACAGAAGCATTAAGTACCACACCAACAGTCAACATGTCTGCAATAGAACCAGGTTCACGCATGGAAACCAGTACAACGGCATTCATGGAAATTACCACTCCAATAGTCAACATGTCTACAACTACATCAAGTGCACTCATGGAAACCAGTACAACGACAGAAGCATTAAGTACCACACCAACAGTCAACATGTCTACACTAGAATCAAGTGCACTAATGGAAACCAGTACACCGGCATTAGCAACAAGAACCACACATCCAGTCAACATGTCTACAGCAGCATCAAGTTCACCCATGAATACCAATACAATGACAAAAGAATCAAGTACATCACCAAACGTCAACATGTCTTCAACAACATCTGGTGCACACATGGACACCAGTGCAACGGCAGTAGCAACAATTAACACACCAACAGTTTACACGTCTTCAACAAAATCAATTGCGCACGTGGAAAGCATTACATCGACAGCAGCGAAAAGTACCAAACCAACAGATAATATGTCTACAACAACTTCGAGCGCACCCATGGAAACCAGTACAACGACAGTAGAAACAAGTACCACGCCAACAGTCAACGTATCTATAACAGCATCAAGTGCACCTATAGAAACCAGTACAACGACAGTAGAAACAAGTACAACACCAACAATCAACATGTCTGCAACGACATCAAGTGCACCCATGGAAACCAGTACAACGACAGTAGCAACAAATACCACTCCAACAGTCAATTTGTCTACAACAGCATCAAGTTTACCAATGGAAACAAGTACATCGACAGTAGAAACCAGTACACCAACAACAGTCAACATGTCTACAACTACATTAGGTACACACATAGAAACCAGTACAACGACAGTAGCAACAAGTATCACACCAACATTTAACATGTCTACAATAGCATCAAGCGGACCCAAGGAAACGAGTACAACGGCAGTAGCAACAAGTACCACACAACCAGTCAACATGAATACCGCAGCATCAAGTGCAACCATGGAAACCATTACAACGACAGTAGCAACAAGTAACACACCAACAGTCTACACGTCTTCAACAAATTCAATTGCATCCGTGGAAAGCATTACACCGACTTCAGCGAAAAGTAACACACCAACAGTTAACATGTCTACAACAGCATCAAGTTCACGCATGGAAACCAGTACAACGGCATCAATGGAAAGTACCACTCCAATAGTCAACATGTCTACAACTACATCAAGTGCACTCATGGAAACCAGTACAACGACAGAACCATTAAGTACCACACCAACCGTCAACATGTCTACACTAGAATCAAGTGCACTAATGGAAACCAGTACACCGGAATTAGCAACAAGATCCACACATCCAGTCAACATGTCTACAGCAGCATCAAGTTCACCCATTAATACCAGTACAATGACAAAAGAAACGAGAACAACACCAAACGTCAACATGTCTACAACAACATATGGTGCACTCGTGGACACCAGTACTACGGCAGTAGCAACAATTAACACACCAACAGTTTACACGTCTTCAACAAAATCAATTGCGCCCGCGGAAAGCATTACATCGACAGCAGCGAAAAGTACCAAACCAACAGATAATATGTCTACAACAGCATCAAGGGCAACCATGGAAACCAGTACAACGGCATCAATGGAAAGTACCACTCTAACAGTCAACATGTCTACAACAAAAGCAAGTGCACCAATCGAAGCCAGAACAACGACTGTAGCAGAACGTACCACACTAACCGTCAACATATCTACAACAACATCGAGCGCACCCATGGAAATCAGTACAACGACAGTAGAAACAAGTACCACGCCAATAGTCAAAGTATCCATAACAGCATCAAGTGCACCTATTGAAACCAGAACAACGACAGTAGAAACAAATACAACACCAACAGTCAACATGTTTACAACAACATTAAGTGCACCCATGGAAACCAGTACAACGACAGTAGCAACAAATACCACTCCAAAAGTCAACTTATCTACAACAGCATCAAGTTTACCAATGGAAACCAGTACATGGACAGTTGAAACCAGTACACCAACAACAGTCAACATGTCTACAACTACATCAGGTACACCCATAGAAACCAGTACAACGACAGTAGCAACAAGTACCACACCAACATTTAACATGTCTACAATAGCATCAAGCGGACCCAAGGAAACGAGTACAACGGCAGTAGCAACAAGTACCACACAACCAGTCAACATGAATACCGCAGCATCAAGTGCAACCATGGAAACCATTACTACGAGAGTAGCAACAAGTAAAACACCAACAGTCTACACGTCTTCAACAAATTCAATTGCATCCGTGGAAATCATTAAACCGACTTCAGCGAAAAGTAACACACCAACAGTTAACATGTCTAAAACAGAATCAAGTTCACGCATGGAAACCAGTACAACGGCATCAATGGAAAGTACCACTCCAATAGTCATCATGTCTACAACTACATCAGGTGCACTCATGGAAACCAGTACAGTGACAGAAGCATTAAGTACCACACCAACAGTCAACATGTCTACAATAGAACCAGGTTCACGCATGGAAACCAGAAGAACGGCATCAATGGAAAGTACCACTCCAATAGTCAACATGTCTACAACTGCATCAAGTGCACTCATGGAAACCAGTACAACGACAGAAGCATTAAGTACCACACATCCAGTCAACATGTCTACAGCAGCATCAAGTTCACCCATGAATACCTATACAATGACAAAAGAAACAAGTACAACACCAAACGTCAACATGTCTACAACAACATCTGGTGCACTCATGGACACCAGTACAACGGCAGTAGCAACAATTAACACACCAACAGTTTACACGTCTTCAACAAAATCAATTGCGCACGTGGAAAGCATTACATCGACTGCAGCGAAAAGTACCAAACCAACAGATAATATGTCTACAACAACATCGAGCGCACCCATGGAAACCAGTACAACGACATTAGAAACAAGTACCACGCCAACAGTCAACGTATCTATAACAGCATCAAGTGCACCTATAGAAACCAGTACAACGACAGTAGAAACAAGTACAACACCAACAGTTAACATGTCTGCAACGACATCAGGTGCACCCATGGAAACCAGTACAACGACAGTAGCAACAAATACCACTCCAACAGTCAATTTGTCTACAACAGCATCAAGTTTACCAACGGAAACAAGTACATCGACAGTAGAAACCAGTACACCAACAACAGTCAACATGTCTACAACTACATTAGGTACACACATAGAAACCAGTACAACGACAGTAGCAACAAGTATCACACCAACATTTAACATGTCTACAATAGCATCAAGCGGACCCAAGGAAACGAGTACAACGGCAGTAGCAACAAGTACCACACAACCAGTCAACATGAATACCGCAGCATCAAGTGCAACCATGGAAACCATTACAACGACAGTAGCAACAAGTAACACACCAACAGTCTACACGTCTTCAACAAATTCAATTGCATCCGTGGAAAGCATTACACCGACTTCAGCGAAAAGTAACACACCAACAGTTAACATGTCTACAACAGCATCAAGTTCACGCATGGAAACCAGTACAACGGCATCAATGGAAAGTACCACTCCAATAGTCAACATGTCTACAACTACATCAAGTGCACTCATGGAAACCAGTACAACGACAGAACCATTAAGTACCACACCAACAGTCAACATGTCTACACTAGAATCAAATGCACTAATGGAAACCAGTACACCGGAATTAGCAACAAGATCCACACATCCAGTCAACATGTCTACAGCAGCATCAAGTTCACCCATTAATACCAGTACAATGACAAAAGAAACAAGTACAACACCAAACGTCAACATGTCTACAACAACATATGGTGCACTCGTGGACACCAGTACTACGGCAGTAGCAACAATTATCACACCAACAGTTTACACGTCTTCAACAAAATCAATTGTGCCTGTGGAAAGCATTACATCGACAGCAGCGAAAAGTACCAAACCAACAGATAATAAGTCTACAACAGCATCAAGGGCAACCATGGAAACCAGTACAACGGCATCAATGGAAAGTACCACTCCAACAGTCAACATGTCTACAACAACAGCAAGTGCACCCATCGAAGCCAGAACAACGACTGTAGCAGAACGTACCACACTAACCGTCAACATATCTACAACAACATCGAGCGCACCCATGGAAACCAGTACAACGACAGTAGAAACAAGTACCACGCCAATAGTCAACGTATCTATAACAGCATCAAGTGCACCTATTGAAACCAGAACAACGACAGTAGAAACAAATACAACACCAACAGTCAACATGTCTACAACAACATTAAGTGCACCCATGGAAACCAGTACAACGACAGTAGCAACAAATACCACTCCAAAAGTCAACTTGTCTACAACAGCATCAAGTTTACCAATGGAAACCAGTACATCGACAGTAGAAACCAGTACACCAACAACAGTCAACATGTCTACAACTACATCAGGTACACCCATAGAAACCAGTACAACGACAGTAGCAACAAGTACCACACCAACATGTAACATGTCTACAATAGCATCAAGCGGACCCAAGAAAACGAGTACAACGGCAGTAGCAACAAGTACCACACAACCAGTCAACATGAATACCGCAGCATCAAGTGCAAATATGGAAACCATTACTACGACAGTATCAAAAAGTAACACACCAACAGTCTACACGTCTTCAACAAATTCAATTGCATCCGTGGAAATCATTACACCGACTTCAGCGAAAAGTAACACACCAACAGTTAACATGTCTACAACAGCATCAAGTTCACGCATGGAAACCAGTACAACGGCGTCAATGGAAAGTACCACTCCAATAGTCAACATGTCTACAACTACATCAAGTGCACTCATGGAAACCAGTACAACGACAGAACCATTAAGTACCACACCAACAGTCAACATGTCTACAATAGAACCAGGTTCACGCATGGAAACCAGTACAACGGCTTCAATGGAAAGTACCACTCCAATAGTCAACATGTCTACAACTACATCAAGTGCACTCATGGAAACCAGTACAACGACAGTAGCATTAAGTACCACACCAACAGTCAACATGTCTACAACTACATCAAGTGTTCTCATGGAAACCAGTACAACGACAGAACCATTAAGTACCACTCCAACAGTCAACATGTCTACACTAGAATCAAGTGCACTACTGGAAACCAGTACACCGGAATTAGCAACAAGATCCACACATCCAGTCAACATTTCTACAGCAGCATCAAGTTCACCCATTAATACCAGTACAATGACAAAAGAAACAAGTACAACACCAAACGTCAACATGTCTACAACAACATATGGTGCACTCGTGGACACCAGTACTACGGCAGTAGCAACAATTAACACACCAACAGTTTACACGTCTTCAACAAAATCAATTGCGCCCGTGGAAAGCATTACATCGACAGCAGCGAAAAGTACCAAACCAACAGATAATATGTCTACAACAGCATCAAGGGCAACCATGGAAACCAGTACAACGGCATCAATGGAAAGTACCACTCCAACAGTCAACATGTCTACAACAACAGCAAGTGCACCCATCGAAGCCAGAACAATGACTGTAGCAGAACGTACCACACTAACCGTCAACATATCTTCAACAACATCGAGCGCACCCATGGAAACCAGTACAACGACAGTAGAAACAAGTACCACGCCAACAGTCAACGTATCTATGACAGCATCAAGTGCACCTATTGAAACCAGTATAACGACAGTAGAAACAAGTACAACACCAACAGTCAACATGTCTACAACAACATCAAGTGCACCCATGGAAACCAGTACAACGACAGTAGCAACAAATACCACTCCAACAGTCAACTTGTCTACAACAGCATCAAGTTTACCAATGGAAACCAGTACATCGACAGTAGAAACCAGTACACCAACAACAGTCAACATGTCTACAACTACATCAGGTACACCCATAGAAACCAGTACAACGACAGTAGCAACAAGTACCACACCAACACTTAACATGTCTCCAATAGCATCAAGCGCACCCAAGGAAACGAGTACAACGGCAGTAGCAACAAGTACCACACAACCAGTCAACATGAATACCGCAGCATCAAGAGCACCCATGGAAACCATTACTACGACAGTAGCAACAAGTAACACACCAACAGTCTACACGTCTTCAACAAATTCAATTGCATCCGTGGAAAGCATTACACCGACTTCAGCGAAAAGTAACGCACCAACAGTTAACATGTCTACAACAGCATCAAGTTCACGCATGGAAACCAGTACAACGGCATCAATGGAAAGTACCACTCCAATAGTCAACATGTCTACAACAGCATCAAGTGCACCCATCGAAGCCAATACAACGACTGTAAGTACCACACTAACCATCTACATGTCTGCAACATCATCAATCGCACCCATGGAAACCAGTACAACGGCAGTTGCAACAATTACCACACCAACCGTTTACATGCCTATAACAGCTTTAAGTGCACCCATGGAAACCAGTACAACGACTGTAGCAGCAAGTACCACACCAACTGTCAACATGTCTACAACAACATCAAGCGCACCCATGGAAACTAGTTCAACGAATGTAACAGCTGCCAGTAGCACACCCGTGTTGACACACTTCCCTGTGTTAAAACCCGTTTTCGGTGTGTAAGATAACTTAAATTGACTTCGCGTATTTCCCATTGTATCATTTTTCAGGATTGTGCCGTTTACATATGTTTCTGCGCTTTTTTCGGAATATGTTTTTTTAAACGTGTTATCCATTTCTTGTTAGCTAGCATTGCGTTTTTCTATGATTGGTATATTGTAAAATCAATACCATATGTATTATGAAAACTAGTTTGGTAATATATATATATATATATATATATATATATGTACAGTTTTGCATATCCCTATTTAAAAATGTATACTGTAACATATTAAAATGATCCTTAATTAAAACAATTTTTTTAGCTAATGTACGTTTTGAGTGGTAAGGGCATGCCATTCATTGTGTGTGCATTTTTTTGTTGCAGGATCTGCTGTGTATGTGGTACAATTTGTGTTAGTAATTGACGCGAAATATGATCCTACTATTGAAACAGATAAGGATTTCGTTGATGATCTTCGCAACATGGTAAAGCATTAGATACACATTCAATCGATGTCCATACTTATACATGTGATAATTTAAATCTAAATTCAGATGCAATGACATAATTCATGTACATGTGTGTGTGTCTGGTTTATTTTAAACATATCTAATTTGATGTGACATTATATAATTGATTACATTTATCAATATTTCGTTAATTTTGTTTTAAGTTTTTTTTCTATCATATAACTTTTCGTTCCGTTCGCTGCGATTTTTTGTTTGCGTATACATATTTCACGATATATATTACTGTATGAAACGTTTCTGTATATATATTTTATTTAATGTTTAATTCAATGCCATTAAGACAATGTTACATGCATTAGTTTTAATGAAATATAATTGAATAATATAGAATGTTATTTATCTTTCAGTTGAACAGGACCATGTTCAGTAACCTCACAGGATACAGTTTTGCACTCACCTTTAGGTAGGTCAGACGTTATACGTTACCTTTTACTAATACTAAGTTGTTCTACAACCTTTTACTCTTCTATTTACTCTCCTAAACTAAACAAAATCCATTATTCCTGTTTGAAAGCAGTCCTATTATGTTAGGAACTGTTTATAAATAAGAGAGGTAACTGTAATTGCCACACTTGTAGAAATTTGATGATTATATAGAGAATATTTGCTGGTTTCAGTTCAAGATCGTATTGTCATTCATGAGTGGTCATATAAAACATATAAAATACTTGTTTTATATGACCACAAATAATATAAATTATTAATTGGCTTTATAATATTAAACAAAAATCTGGTCAGTCTGTTCATTTGATACAATGTAAATTTCGCCAATAAAATTCAAAACTCAGCCAATACGGAAAAAAACGTGGCCAATACGAGATTCAGCCAATAGGTTCAGGATTAGCTCGGCCTTATACGAGATGTCAAGTTTGTTGATGCCATTTTGAAAACGCTCAGCATGACACACTTTGCGCTTCGTACGCTTTACTAAAAGTTTCTTCGTGTAGCAATCCCATACACTAACGTGAGCTTGGGCGACATTCGTACTTCTCAATGTATTGGACCGACTCTACCGAGAGACGAATCATGAAATCCTGACGACGTCCACCACGAAAACACTGATTTACATCCTTTGAAGTATTCTTCAATTTAGCTTTAGTTTAAATGATGCAATTATTTATTAATATTTGTATTAAAATCGGATTGGATGCACATGAGAAAAGGAAGGGAATCGGCGAGTTAGCTGAGCGTTTGCTCTGTCAACTCGCCGACATCATTTTTACAATGACAACAGAGGATTCAGCTGAAAAGAGGCTGGTGGAAGGCTAAAGTTTAAACGTAAGGAATTCATTTTATTTCACATCTAGTCGTCGTCTTCAACTTTTCTCGAATGTCTTAGGCATACTTTGACTTTTTAAGAATATTCTTGTTCCAAATGCTTTGGTGAAATAGACTTTTGAAAGTATATTTTCTGGAGTAAGAGTCAACTGTAGTATTCTTTATTCTTAAGTCTAAGAATGTGTTCGTGAATACTGACAGGTTTGCCAAGACTCGGACGGATAACAGTGCGACTTGTGGTGTAAAACCTTTGCGAATTTCTCGAAAAATTGTTTTTAGCAATTATTTTATGTATTGTTTGGTTGTTATATTTCACAATACACAGTCAAAAGAATTAAAACATTGTTAATAATGTGTCTGGCGTTGTTACATTATATTTATATCGAAACAATTGATATGATAGATCTAACTGGTACTATTACAACTGAAAAATGCTGCATGCTATGTATATTTATATCAAAACAATAGTTTTATATTATTTAAACCGAAATATGCTGCATACTATTACAAAGTTAATTAATAAAATTGCCATTAATTAGTTTAATTCATATTGGCATTGTTATTTGGCTTCAGACAGCCAATGGCCTCAGGCTAATACGGCTGTCTTCAGCCCAATAACAAGGCCAATATGAATTCAACTAATTAATGACATTATAATACAATCTTATTCCAAGCTTTTGGACGATAAACGAAGCAAGTGCGAGTGATATGCTGAAACGTCACAAATGTGTGCATATAAGGTCATAAATGATTTCAATCATTGTTGTTTTGAAAAAAATAGCGTAATTCTAATGACCTCGTGGTTTAATTCCTGCGCATCAGAACTCCAAATCGTTGTTTATTGGCCGATACACAACGATAATGCGAAATTTATTTCGATTCTAACATGATCTGACAAATATTTTGTTCATTTATAACGAAAACTACCTTTTACTCTGTTCCGCCCAACTTCCCGCGCAAACGTTCGAACGCGCGTCTCCGCTGGTACCAGTGACGTCATTATTTCATACAAATTCATTGTGACGTCACTTTCATGATACAAATTCAAAGAAAGACGTCAGTGTCGGACTATTGTTTCGCGTTGTTTATTGGGAAGTTTAACATCGATAATATTTTTCTTTGTCTATATAAAAATCAGCGAGTATCATATGAGAATTGTGTTTTTATTACATTTGGCTTTTATGTTGTTTACAAAAGCCGATATTTACACTGCCGTTTATTCACATGCAAAAACTATATTAAAAATTGGAAAGTATTAAATGTTATATTTTCACACGACCCAGAGTGAAAATTATCTATGTATCTTTTACTAGTTCTTGCCACTCATTCACCGTATAGCATTAAAAAAAAAAATGGCTGCGCATTAAATGTCCTCTAAACTGACGTTTAAAACTACAGTATTATGTACACTTTTACAATATTATGTATACATTATTCGCCTCTGTTGATATGGTTATCCAGTCCAAATAATATTAACGTCCAGTAGGAAAGTATATGTTGATAGATCAACCTTGTTGTACGTACGTGTATACAAAGCACGGTTTATGCTCCGTTTGAATTCAATTTAATTCCGTAATTCTAAAACCATATCTATAATATTTGTTAACAGTACATAGATCATCATGTTCGTTCCACTCCTAAGTCATGCGCACGTACCTTACTGTTATCTGTCGTGTTTATTTTTGTATAATCGGGGGAAAATGAAAGTTTCGCATTAGTATTGTCCGTTTATTCTGAACTGTCAAAACTTGCATAATTTCACGGTGGTTGAATGCGTTATTTATATCCTCGGCTAGCATTCGTGATTTCCCGATAGCATGCGTCGGGTATAGATAGAAAATGCTACATTTCACGTATGATATTTAAAGCAGGGTTTTAAATAAATCAGAAATTACTACCCATAAATTATTGGAGAGCGAATAGCTTAGTGTTGCTCGTCACGCCAACCTTGATTTTGCTAGTTCGAGTCCCGTCATTTAAAAACAATATTTGGCTCAAAAGTATGATACTTTAAATGTTAAATTGCTTTTTTTTAATTAACAATATATTTTATAAAAACGGATTTTTGTATTGTCTTTGTCCTTTCTCTTGTTTTCTATCTTGCTTATTATTATTATTTAAGGTTCGTTAAAATAAATAATTCATAGCAATTTAACCTTAGCGCTTCTTCGTCTTCGTCTGCCGTTACAGTCTCTGTGGTGTTTGTAATATTATTATATTCGTGGAAATCATGATTTATTTAAAAGCAATCGTGTTGAAACAATGTATAACGTAAAAAATACTTCCGTTAAATAAAGAAATAAAAAGTATACCTGTCTGGTATTCGAGCCCGGACCGCTCGGTTAACAACCGATGTACTCCGTCTTTACACCACTCGATCATTCCGATGGATGTTCAGTGCAGTATTGCTTATGTTATCCGTCATGTATTGTGCATATCATAAAAGGCTAATCAATACCCGTAAATACGACGGAAATCTACGACGAAAGTTACATTCTAAAAATAACACATTCAACCACCGCATGAATGTATTCAAGTTTTGACAGTTCAGAAAAGCGGACTATAACAACACATTGATTCAACTACGTACTGGTAATATGAATTTAGGTAAATGTTGTGCAAATTATGTTTTATCACATGCTATACCTTGTTTTCCGTGTTATACAGCCATTAATAATAGTTTAATCTTACACATTTATAAGATAACCTTTAGAGCGTTTTCATTGACCAATCACATGACGTTATTTTGGTAAAATGACGTCGTCAACATGAAATGACATCACGTCAGTACAGAACTTTTAGGATTTATTAACAGCTTTTGGTAAAATTATAGGTGTTTTTTTGTTTTGTTTAAAAGCATGTGATAAAAAAGATCTTACACTCGTTATCATTTCATATCACTTGACCAGGAAATTCGTTCGTGCTAACTAACAAAATTCCTGAACTCGGTTAATAAAATATGGTATGACATGACAACTTGTGTCAGATCCTATATACATTTAATAGTGTAACAGCTAAATTAAAATGGAAATTCAATACTGGATATAACTAAGTGGTCAACAACATCAAACTAGTTTTGTCATTACCACCATTTCGAAATGGGCTTTTTTCGTTTAATTGAGAAACAATATGGATTTTCTGTATGTTGTATGATCAATAACTTATCACTCATTTACACTCATTTGCAGCAAAGAAAGGTAACAATGCATCAGCGTTTTATATATGTATCTGTTTTACTAATAAAACACGTATGAGGTGTATATCAATATATGTGTAAAAGCTTAACTGCGTTTGCATTTTGTAAAGCGAACGGGAGGATTGCGGTTAGCCTTGACGAGACAAAGTGTTAAATAACTGTCTAAAAGTTGCTATATATTTGCTTTATTTTGCACACTCAAATCAATTTACATGTATTGCCATGTGTAGACATAATGCGTTGACAATAGTACTAACAGTCAATGTATATGCGATTGATCTTTTCATAATTCGTATTACTTAAAAACACACTTTTAAAAAGGCTTTAAAAAACGCACCACTACTTGTTAAGGTTTGTTTACATTTATAATTATGCCCCCTTCGAAGAAGTGGGGGTATATTGCTTTGCACCTGTCCGTCGGTCGGTCGGTATGTCGGATGGTCGGTCTGTCCGTAGACAATTTCGTTTCCGCACGATATCTAGAGAACGCTTTGACCTACGATCATTTAAGTTGGTATGCTGGTTACTTGGGAGGAAAGGACGACGCCTATTTATGTTGAGGTCAACATGTAAAAGATCATGGTCACCGTTGCTAAAAATAGAAAAACGGTTTCCGCTCAATAACTTGAGAACGCATCGAGATATTTTAATGAAACTTAAAACATAGATACCTTATATCGAGACCTCGCTAAGGATTGCATATCGGGTGGGTGGGTTTAAGGTCAATGTCACGTTACTAAAAATAGAAAAAAGTATCCGCTCAATAACTTGAGAACGCATTGAGATATTTTAATGAAACTTCATACATATATACCTTATATTGAGACCTCGCTTGGGATTGCATATTGGGTGGGTGGGGTCAAGGTCACCGTTACTAAAATTAGAAAAACGGTCTCCGCTTAATAACATGAGAAAGCATCGAGATATTTTAAACAAACTTCATATATATATAAAACTTATATAGAGTCTTCGCTTTGGATTGTATATGGGGTGGGTGGGGTCAAGGTCAAGGTCACCGTTACTAAAAATAGAAAAAACGATTTCCGCTCAATAACATGAGAACGCATCAATATATTTTTTTATGAAATTTCACACATATATACCATATATCGAGACCTCGCTTGGATTACATATGGGGTTTGTGGGGTCACGGTCACAGTTACTAAAAATAGAAAAAAGGTTTCCACTCAATAATTTTAAAATCCATATAGATATTTTAATGAAACTTCATGCGTAGATACCATATATCAAGACCTCGCTTGGGATTGCATATGGGATGGGTGGGGTCAAGATCAAGGTCACCATAACTAAAAATAGAAAAACGGTTTCTGCTCAAGAACTTGACAACACACCGAGATATTTTAATGAAACTTTATACATATATACATTATATCGAAGCCCTGCTTGAGATTGCATATGGGGTGGGTGTGGTGAGGCCAATGTGACAGTTACTAAAAGTAGAAAATGGTTTGCGCTTAATAACTTGAGAACGCATCAAGATATTTTAATGAAACTTCATACATAGATATCTTATATTGAGACCTCTCTTGGGATTGCATATGTGGTGGGTGGGGTCAAGTTCAAGGTAACCATTACTAAAAATAGATAAACGGATTTTGCTCAATAACTTCAGAACGCATCGAGATATTTTAATGAAACTTCATACATAGATACCTTATATTGAGACCTCTCTTGGAATTTCATATAGGGTGGGTGGGGTTAAGGTCAAGGTCACCATTACTTAAAAGAATAAAACTGTTCCCGCTCAATAACTTGAGAACGCATTGAGATATTGTAATGAAACATAGAAACCATACATAGACCACGCTTGGGATTGCATATTTAAAAAAAATCTTAACAATTACACATATTCACAACTTTGCTGCAAGTCCAGGGGCATACATGTTTTACAAACATCTCTTGTTAATAATTAACACTGTTTCTAATAAATCTATAAATACATTTATATATTGGTATATGGTTGTCTTTGTATCCTGAATCATACTAGTTTTATCTATATTATTTTATGAGTATAAAATCATGGTGTCCGTTTCTTATGATTTAAAGAGAAATGCATTTTAAGTAGTAACACGCATATGTCAAACGTTGTACAAAGATGATTTGAATAGTGTGCATGTATATGCTATTACGCTGTTAAAAATGGCTAGAGTGAATGCCTATACATTTTGATTGTATGGGTGTAATATTATTTGTTGTGTGTGTATTGGCAGGGTAAATATACTAAAACAATATTAACGAAGTAAAATTAAATAACAATAAATGCTTAAAGGTAGTTTATGCTAATATATGGCTGTAGTATGCTCTGTATAGTGTACGCATTTACAATATATGCATTTATAGTCATGTATACTTTTTAAATGTATACCAAACGCAGTATTAAATTTCACTAACACATAATTATGACGTAAAGTTTCGTAAACAATTTCAGAAATGTATAGGTTGGAGAATTTGATTTATATGTAACATTAAATATTTACAATGTAAATATGCATGAAGAAATGTGTTTGTTGGCGAATACATTTTTGCAGTATACGCCAAAAAATACGACATTTAAGGAATATGCTTGCTTCAAACCATTTATTTGTGTACATGTTAGCTTTCATCAATATTTCATAACCATGAAATAGTACATTTTATTTCAGTGAAGGAAGCATAAAATGCAACATTGAGACGAGATTTAATCAGACCGAAATGAAGGCCGCTAATAGCAATATCACAACGGTTCTTCAACAAATTGTTGAGAACATAAATCACTCACGTTCAGGCATCATCACAAGACGTGGAATAGTAAAATATGAAGAACTTCTTCAAAACGTCGAAAAAGGTTTTAAACTTGTATAACATCTTGTCCATGTACATGCTCGAGATTTTGTGTGCTCATATAAAATGGTTTACACAATAAACCGTTCCCGTTTTTGCAACTGACATTTTAAACTCCTCTACAACTAATGGTTTGTTAGTGCTTCATGAATTTAATTGCATGTATATGTTTATCAGGTTAACAGTTTAACATGTGATATCCGGGTCAATAGTCGAATAAAACGCTATATTAATTTGTGTATGATTGATATTTTTGGAAACGTTAGCATTTAATCCAAGCATTTTCTTCGTCAGTCATTTATGTTTATAGTTTGTTGTTGTTTTTTATTACTTTCAGCGAGAGTGGAGGCCCTTTCAGACGAATGCAGTCTGGTCACAGGTGCATGCACGCCATCCTATGTCATCACATGCCCTAACGGCGCCGACGTGTCCCAGGGCTGGTGTATTTATGAATGTGAATCATCTAAGTCACGTGACTATTGTGGCAAACATGGAACCTGCTTCTTCGACTTGGGAAACAAAGCAGTGGCTTGCATGTAAGAATTCTAGACTTGGTTTTACGACATGTATTAAATACATGTATATAGTTTCACCATGTGTTGCGACTTTTGCGCGTCTGCTCCTCAAGCAAATCATATGTTTGTTTTATTTGCCATTCGTATTCCCTTTTCGTAGTACTTTCTAATTGCACTTTGTATAAAAGATTTAACTGAATTAAAAACATTTTTTATTCGTGGCAATTGTACACAATAACAAAACAAAAAACGTTATACATGGTAACAATACTTGCTTATTGGTACTGCACAAACTACATTATACATATTGTTTTTGTGAGATTGGTAATCAACAACTCTAATGATATAAATGGTAACATCGTTATGACATAAATATGATGTTAAGATAATTTACACTGTTGAATTTTCGAAAATCTATAAGCGTATAAATGATTGTCAAATTGACGTTGTTATATGTGTTCAGTTTTACTTTTTTTTAAACAGGTGCGAGCAGACATCGTATCACGTGTACCACGGGCCACGGTGTGACGAGGTTACAGCTACTCAGGAATATGTTCTTGCCATGGCCCTGGGGATAGGAGGGGGCGTGGTGTTTGTCCTGCTGATTATCATCATATGCATTTGCATTCGCAACTGTAGAAACAAAAATAAACATAATGTCAGGTAGTAATATAATTATAAGTTATATAATTATATGTGCTCATTAAATTTATATTAAAACAACATTGCACAGCAAGTATAAGCTTAAACGCCGGGGTCCAATTCTTTGATTTTGCGGTTTTAAAGCAATTAACCGACATTCGGAGAGTGGGCTGAGCTTATTAGACAGTGATTGGTGGTAAGAGCAGTCAGTCTGTAAACAGAGACACCTGTTTGAACAAGAGAGCAGCGAAAACTGCAACTTTCTTCTCCTGTCATCCAGGATATAAACACTGCACTGAGTCAGCAGCTTTCTACTGGCTGTGTAAATTTTTAATGACCTTTTGGTGGGTGGGATTATCGTTTCTAGGGAAATTTGAATTTTCTAACAGACAACACAATTTTATATTTGAAAACAAGGGTACATGGTGATTTACAGCATTCATTTTAAATATGCCAAAAGCTTATCTATTAATTTACTTGTGTGCCAAATTTCAAAGAAAAATAATCATTTGAACCAGAGAAAATAGAAAATGTGTTTTCATCCTTCTGCTCCTGAAATGCAGTGTGTAACTGAAAAGTAGACATTTTCTAAACCTCAGGCCCTTTCATACTGTCAACCCGGTGTTTAAAAAGTTAAAACTCATGCAATGCAAGTAACTGGTATAAACTGAAAAGTAAACAGTTATGACATAAAACATCGTAATTGTCACGCACATCATACGCAACTAATCTGCTCTTCAGTGATTATGGTGTATCTGCCTGGGACGAGCCAGCTTCCGGTCGAATTGGAACACTAAAGGATCTCAGTTTCCGGTCCCATCCAGGCAAAACAGGGTCGACGTATGGGCGTTATCATCGTACACCGGGTCATGTCAATATGGTAACGCATCATACGTATCTTTATTCGAATAATTGTGTTTATATATGAAAAATAAATACTGATGTACATATTAATTCACATGTATACATGTACATTTAAAAGATTGTCTTCGACTTTGAAATAAAAACATACAGTGTAGGTTAATACACTAAATTCTATCATAAATAAACAACAATACTTTATCATAACTATTAAATAGTCACATTATAAACGCTCGTTTTATTAAGTGAAAATAGCTTCGTATTTAAATTTAATAAATAAGCAAATGAACTTGTTTGATGAGTTTTAATGACATGCCAATAACAGAAAACAAACGCAAGGAAATGAACAATTAAAGAAATCTCTATCATGATAATTAGGTACTCATATTTCTAACGTATCCATGATATGTTCACAGGCGTTCGAGCCTGTGTTTAGCGGCAGTGGACGCATGCGCCAAGGAATGTATCTACCCTCCCCGGACGAGGATGACTTTTACAATACGCCGTCATTTCTGCGAATAGACGCGGCTGCTAATGTAAGTAACTCGAAATGTTTATCTTGAGAAAGACGTTAGCCGAAACGTTGAGATGAAAGTTCTCAAATATATACATGTGCTTTTGTTGATTCAAACCTTACTAGAAGTAGTAGTAATAGTAGTTGTAATTGTAGTAGCAGTAGTAGCAGTAGCAGTAGTAGTAGTAGTAGTAGTAGTAGTAGTAGTAGTAGAATTAGTAGTAGTAGTAGTAGTAGTAGTAGTAGTAGTAGTAGTAGTAGTAGTAGTAGTAGTAGTAGTAGTAGTAGTAGTAGTAGTAGTAGTAGTAGAATTAGTAGTAGTAGTAGTAGTAGTAGTAGTAGTAGTAGTAGTAGTAGTAGTAGTAGTAGTAGTAGTAGTAGAATTAGTAGTAGTAGTAGTAGTAGTAGTAGTAGTAGTAGTAGTAGTAGTAGAAGTAGTAGTAGTAGTAGTAGTAGTAGTAGTAGTAGTAGTAGTAGAATTAGTAGTAGTAGTAGTAGTAGTAGTAGTAGTAGTAGTAGTAGTAATAGTAGCAGTAGTTGTTGTTGTTGTTGATGATGGAGTTGTTGTAGTAGCAATTGTAGCAGTAAAAGTAGTAGCAGTAATAGTAGTAGTAGTAGTAGTAGTAGTAGTAGTAGTAGTAGTAGTAGTAGTAGTAGTTGTTGTTGTTGTAGTAGTAGTTGTAGTAGTAGTAGTAGTAGTAGTAGTAGAAGAAGTTGTAGTAGTAATAGTGGTAGTAGTAATAGTAGTAGTAGTAGTAAATGTAGTAGTAGTAGTAGTAGTAGCAGCAGCAGCATCAGCAGCAGTAGTAGAAGTTGTAGTTATAGTAGTAGTAGTAGTAGCAGTAGTAGAAGCATCAGCAGCAACAGAGGTAGTAGCAGTATTAGTAGAAGCAGTAGTAGTAGTAGTAGTAGTAGTAGTAGTAGTAGTAGTAGTAGTAGTAGTAGTAGTAGTAGTAGTAGTAGTAGTAGTAGTAGTAGTAGTAGTAGTAGTAGTAGTAGGTGATGGCGGTTGATATTATGACAGTAAACAGCGACTACTAAAGGCATCATAGAACATAATTACATCAAACATGTCTACGTAATGTTATTATTTAATAGCAGATATCTAAGCTGTGCTCATAAAAACGTGGACAAAACAGATGTTCTCAAATACTTCATACTCATACTCTGTAGGGTGGAACCACATCAATCGAATACCCACAAGAACATTTCTTTGATGAGAACGAAAGCGTTGTTGCGTTATAGCGGTATGACTGCGCTTTCTGGCAGTGTTATTGCTAGTTGTGTTCGAATTGATTTCCCATTTTATGTATGGTTGATTGTAAGTGTGGTAGTATATATTCATTCCTTGGTAGTAAACCGGCTAAATAGTATTGCAAGTGTTTCATGTAAGGTTTCCGTGTATAAACGTAACTTATATGCGCATCAACTTTGCGATGTTTGCGATGTTTCTGTTCGCCAGGACATCGATGTGCCTATGTATACATGCACACACAAAGTAACTCTATTATAAGTAATAAAAATATCTCTATTATTGGTATATTAGTGATATAATTAGAGGGTAAATATATTACGGAATTATGTCTAAATTGAACATCAGCAAGTTACGCAATATGTTATTTCGCGAGTTTAACACGTGTTCTGTTTAGAAAGCAACACCACAGTAGAAGAAATACATGGTATACCAGGTGTTAACATATTACCATATAAAAACACATATTCTTTTCAGTATTCAATACAAAGACCACTTGTGTCGACACGACCGAGCGAGATTTACAGGAAACTCTACTCCGACGTAAGCATTGCTTTCATCTTATACAAACCATTTGCGACCCTTCGAATTTCTTTATATGTCTTTTAATATATTTTAGAAGAAATTTAGTATTATTTAACACAAATTTAGAACATATAAATATGATTTAAAAATATTTATAATAACATGAACAGCAGTATTTTGGATAAGTATAATCTAATCTCAGACTAGTTATAGAAACTTGACTGTCTAGTTCTTTAATAGGCAACATATACTAGTTGTATATATGATACGGTTTAGATAGTTTACAAACAGACGCACATGTATACGCACGGATACATATCCACATACGCAGCATATGACTACGCATATCACTATGAAATGTCTAGTTTGTTTTGATAATGTGTGAATCAAAGCCAACGTGGTATAAAGGTAAAATACGAGCATATATATCATACGACACGGTAAATTATTGCCTTTGTGTTACAAGTTCACAGCTGTTATGATTCTGTGTCTTTTGCAGACCCATTCTGAATTTCCAAAGGACAGAGCTGGACAGAGGTCCGAGGGACCATCACAGTCGTCATCCACGGAGATAAGAACAATGTTGTAGAGGACGGCTATTATTTAACTGTGTATGCTGCCTATAAATTTACATTTTCTAGAGGCAAACGTAATATTCATTATGTTATGTAAGCAATAACAGGAACTTGTTCCTAGTTTGTTTTATATTCAGCTACAAATTTATTTATTTATTACCAAAGCTGTCTTCTTCGCGAATATAATAGTAAAACTATAACAATTTTTATTGGGTATGTCCATGTATTATTGTACGTACAATCAAGTGTCCTGTCTTTGGTCAACAATATATTTGACCTGTTTACTTCACACACATGAACGTCTGTTTCACCTACGTATTCGTATTCTTTAACTGTACATTACTACTAGTAGTGGTAGTATTTTAGAGGATTGTAAAACTATTGATAGTTTTCACCTGTCAACACAATATCATATCAAAAATAACGACAAGCCTGAAACAGATCAAATAGTTTGTAAATATGTTAATAGCCTAATTATATAAACGGAAATTATACTAAAATTATCAGCCGGTGCTTATCGTCCAGAATCTCTCATTTATTCATGTAAGACCCATTGGTAGGTAAATTTGTTACTCAATCACAGTCGTGAATGTCATATTTTCATTTAAGTTGACAAACGTATGTATTAAGCAATCCATATTTTGATATGTTTAATTTCCTCAGCCATTTTTGACGCCTAAAGGTCGTCCAAGCAAAAAATGTACGTAGCACCAGCGTGCATATAGAGGTGTTTATTGTTCACCCATATACATGTACATATATAAAGTCAAGGCTACTTGTATTATTACTAATGCATTCGAAAAATGCTAGTATCGTCATGGAAGTATACACTGTGGCTTTTAAATATTGTTTTATGCATTATATTAGTCAGACAATATGTTTAAAATGTTTTTATTTGCAAATGTTAATAATGTTATAATTATATTTGAAGCGTGTCGTGGGAAAACCGGGTTAATGCATGTGCGTAAAGTGTCGTCCCAGATTAGCCTGTGATGTCCGCACAAGCTAATCCAGGACGTCACTTTCCGCGTACAGTGGATTTATGTTTAGAAGAGACTTCATTGAAACAGAAAATACCATAAAGCGGAAAGTGCCGTCCCAGATTAGCCTGTGCGGACTGCACAGGCTAATTTCCGGACGACACTTCACGATGATGCATTAAGCCCGGTTTTTCGACGACGCGCATCATTTGTTTACATAGTTATTACATGGAATAGTTTCACATCACATATAAACATTGTAAATGTTTTAATCCGACAACTAAGAAGAAACCTCAGAACATTTTCAGGTTTTTATATATTGTGTTTGTTGATAGTTGGAGTATAAATATGCATTCTTTTAGAAAGATTTAGATAAAATGTTATTTAAACAAGTGTTGCTGACACGTGTTATTTTCATGTTTTTTTTTTTATTATAATGAAACATGTTGCAAAACGATATCAGTAGTTATCCGTACCTCTTACATTATCGTGTAGAGGGTTACAAGTCCGGGCCAGAAAAAATACAACAAACAACAGTATTGCAATGTTTATGTGAAGATGTTTTTAGTGTTTGACGTAATACCGTATCGTCGGAATAGATTATTCCAACTGTGTGCCAATTGTTGTCCTTTGAAACGCTGTGTTGGCAGGGGTAACATGAGCAATATGATATACAGACAATCATGGAATAGTGCATACACGATACTGGTGAGTATTGGTAAATTAAATGAGTTCATTAGGTGTGTAACTTCTGCAAACATGTAAACAAGCGTTTGTATCATACTGTTCATGCTTACAATGACGTTTTCCAGCATGTTTATAAAATTACCTAGTTGTTGATAACAAACCCGCACTTAAAAAAGCATGCTTGTATAAATTGTCTAGAGTTTGCTGAAAAGCAGATATAATATATACTACTTCTTCAAGAAATGACTTCAAAAGAAAATCACATTTTATATTTTACTAAGAATTAAAAGCATTGGTTAAACAGAAAATAAAAGCAATAAACCTAGGCCAGCTGAATATCTATATTACGTAGGAATGTAAAATTTATATACGATCTGTCTATTGCAATTTTATTTCAAATCTTAATTAAATCAAAACCCTGAAGCAACAACAGCCTAATGTTAACAATCTATATATGATTTCGTACTAAACAAAATGAAATATATAAATAAAGATAACACCCGTGTATGTTGCTCATAAAGCATATAACGGCACGATAACTAATGAATGGTTAATTACAAAAACAGTTTGCCCATGAACAATTTAACATACACGCTTCGTTATCATAGTTAAACACTAAAATCTGTTCATGAACCGATGTTTTTAGATTGAAATAAGTTCTTAACGCCTGCGCCTGCTTGCTTTCAGATCATCTTTTATAACCGCAAATTATTTTACCTGTAGAAAATGAAAAATGTCTGGCACCCTACCATGCATGTGTAGCGCATTTGTTGCCCATAGCCCTCAGTGTAGTCATAACCCATGCATGAACATAAATAACTGTTGTTTTTTATATGGCAACTTGAGTACATTTTGCATTATACTCTGTCTTTAGATTACGCATGAGCAAATAAATTCCTTCTTGTTACATATAAAATATTCAAAATATAATCTCACTTTTCACCATGACCAAGCTAGTTCCAATATATCACCATACATTGTTGGAAAGGTGAGGACATGACCTTTTGAAAAAACAGCATGTCAAAAAATTCTATGTGTTGTAACTCAAAATATTTACCTTAAAGAAACACACCGGTTTGACGGGCATGGAGGCTGCCATTTTGCGCATGAATACATGGGCCAAACGTTATTAAGCTGGGAACCACCAGACAAAAAGTAATGCACACAAACAGCCTTTTTTCTTATTGCTTACATATATACCTTTAAAAGATACCAAAACATATCATTTAAACTGTGTTTTACAAATTATTTGCATCCTGCACTGAACCATATGTGCTTATTATCTAACTGACAGCATATAACCTTGAGGATGTGGCTTCCGTTTTGGGGTAATTTGACCTTTAATATGTTAGTTGAACTATATAATTAAGGGTTTTAAAACGAACATATGATTTTATATTTATTCTAAACTGATACACATGTTGTTGACACTTCCGCTGTATGAGTACCTTTGAAAAATGTATTTTTATATAATTTCAAATGGCCCTTTGTAAAATAGCAATGAGTAGGTTTCCCAATTGAATACTAGTGAAAGACAGTGGTGTTTACAATATACCGTAGCCTTGGAAACCGTTCTAGGAACCAGACTACTTTCGACTCTTCTGATAAGCCAGCCACTTTCAGTGTGTCTATTTACCTAAGCGTGAGGAACACGGAACTAAATTGAGGATATTGTAGTGATCAGGTTATGCAGTTTATAGCGGAAACATTGAAATAAATTGAATCAGACTGCATTTGAATTATGACTCTGTCTAGCGTTTAAATGTAAATGGCTGATGGAATATAATATGTATAATTAGAGACGTATATTTTTGAAACAGAGGAGTGAATTTCTCGGAAGTATAGTTGTGGATTTGTTAATTGGTTTGCAGAGGGATATATTAGAATATCAAGTAAATGAAATTAATTATATTATCAAAAGACATATGTTAATAATAGTTAAGATGCCTGTTATGTTATATTAACTGATTCACAAATTTCTCCTTCAATTTCAAACTAACCGCTAATAACTAAATTGAAATAAGCTGAAGATGGGTTAATGAAATACTGTTATTAAACACCATTCGCTATGAAAAGCATGCCGTTTGCACGAAGAAGATAATCATTTGTTCAAGACTGTGAAGCACGTATAAAGGAGACTATGGGGAGCAGAAGAAAGACGGAGTATAACATAGTGATACTCGGAGCTCTCGGTGTTGGAAAGTCAGGTAACATGTATTCATGCTCTAACTGTTGTGTCGATGAGCATGATATATAACAAAATAGAAAGCAAATTAAACGCGTGGACAGACATAAATTATTCTATAATTATTCATGGCTATTATCACTCAGTAATTGTTTTTACAGTCTCATATAAATAAGCTGCATAATTATTATCTTTTTAGATTTTTAGTTTGCTACGTTTCCATGTGTTATGTTGTATAACTCTAAATTTTTTACTTGCGGCACACTGAGGTAAAAATTATTTAAAAGCGCAAGCATAAATGTCCATTTTATTGCACGTTTAAGTTTACCACGGAAAGTCGTATTAGTCAATTTAAAAACTAAAAGCTGTTCAGAGAATGATTACATTGGTAATAATTACAAAACAGATTACAGAGCAATAATGCGCTATTCCACTACTATGGAATAGAAAAAATGTTTCGTACGTTGAAGACATAATGATCAACCGTCAAGATTTCAAAGTTTCAATCTTATACAAAGTATTTAAATATATTCCAGTTATACATGCATGTATGTAAACAGTAACAAAACCCCTTCATTCGCCGTAAAAAAACATCAAGTTATTTTAAAAGCAATGTCCATTTTTCAAGCCAAGTCGTTAGTCGCTAGTTTCTACGCAAGATCCCAACAGCTCACGATGCATACACAAATGAGATCGTACACTTGTTCCACATTTACAGTTTTGTCTATGAAAACTTCCCCGTTATTCGATAAATATACATTTACTGTAAGTTTTATTTAAAGCGAACACATACTATATCGGTGCAGTCGAGGTTTACTAAGAGTTTATTCTTTATATTTAAAATACAAGTATACGCAGAGTAAAATACTCGTAGTATGAAAACGTGTTTTACTTTTATGTATATATTGTTTCTAAAATATGATTAATAGATCCCATGTTCGTTCTTTTCTTTTTCTTCGTATTATTAACCATTGAACAAGAAAGCAACATCCACTATTTATGTATAAACGTGTCACTTCTTCATTAATATAATTATGCTAAGTCTCTTGCTTTTATTAAATGTTTCTTCTTCATAATAGTTAATTTTGTTCGACATTGGCATCCAAAAATGTGTGTGCGAGTTGTGAAATGTTTTCAGATTTTTTGGCAAATGCAATCTTTACGTTTGTATAGCTTTACATCCCGGAAAATTAATAAAATTGTCCCGCGTAGATAATTATGTTTGCAGAATCAAATAATTTGTGGGCACTTAGAACATGAGAAAAGAAATGCGGCTATCATAACATCAGCAAGCTTCAAAACAACTGTTATTATTGAGTAACTGCATTTTCGAAAAACTTTTTTAGTCGCCAATAATTAGCATTTCATGTCGGTTATTGAACTCAGGAAGGTTAACAAAACTCTATCTTCTTTCAAAGACGTAGATTATACCATTTATATGTACACTCTAGTATAAACACGTTTATTAACAAAACGAATTCCAACCTTAATAAAATGTGATAGGTTGATTCCCATTCTCAAGTAAAACGGACTTACATTAAAAAACGCAACTCCAATAAAAGCATTATAAAAATCAATATGCACAATTATGTTTTAAAAAATCCGTTTGCTTTTATGTATGTACAAGGTTATTCAATTTAATGAACGAGACATTAAATTTGTTAAAGGTTTGAATACGGATGCGCTTTATCGAAACAGTGTGTAATTAATCACTAGGCGGAGATACCCTTGGGACATGAATAGTAATCTATACATAATTCATGCACCAACGTAACGTGCTTGTATCATGTTTTATTAATTCAAATTATTCTTATGTTATATATTTATTGTACATAACTATCAAATGTCCTAAATTCCATCAGTTCAGTACACGTTTTGTATCACGTGATATGAAAAAAAAAACACGTTATGAAACATTTGTTTTAATGTGTCAATTGCAGCAATTTCCATCCGGTCTTTGACTACAAACGGGCCTTACCACCATTCCCCAAAATTGCTGTAATTTTTTTAATTAAGCATTGTTAATGCGAATTCTGATGGTCACGACTTAATAACTCGTAGCCACGAACTAAAATAAAACACACATATGTCACCTCTATGCCACCGTATATTTATATGTATATAGTATAACAACTCGGGTCTTGTTGCGGTCAAAATTCACTTGCAACATTAATCACACAATCATTCTTGGCTAACGTGAAGTTTTTATAAATGTTAAACGCGTTAAGAAAAATTGCTTAATTGACTGGTGAAATGCCACTTTAAACATTCTTAGGGAAGAGTATAGACGTCCGAATGCACGATAATGTGCCACAAAGAATCAACCGGGAAGCTGTTTACAATCGATAATTACATCTGAGGATTTGAAACAGAGGACATGGATCAGTTTCCAACAGTTATATTGCTTATAAACCTTGAATTTGTGTGAAGGAAGGTCGTACGAGCTCGTAGAAAGTGCATTGTTTTACCAAAGGATAACACTTTTACCTTAATACATAGCAAACAAAAATGAATGTTCGAGTATTACACAACAATAGGTGTTTATTGAAATCCCATATTGTTAGAAAGAAGTAACATCTTGATGTCGGCGCGGGAAATTATGAACGTTTTCCTTAGACACATAAACGTATATAAACGCACATTCTGTGTTTAAAGTCGTTTAATTTATGTTTGATCAATAAAAAATAAGTTTAACTTAGAAGATGAAATTGTTTGCGATTGATAAAAAGATTAAGATCATTTGTATTTAACTTATTAAAACATTAAAATATTGTTTAGGGAATCTAATGCAATTAATAATTTTTGTTTGATTACTACAATCAAACATATGACCAAAATTTTTAATTTCTCTTTGCAGCTCTGACAGTGAAGTTTATGACTAAAAGATTCATCATGGAGTACGACCCATTTATAGGTCTGTACATGTATGTTGTACAATAAATACATTGTAATGTCACTGTTTAACGCCTAAGATAATAATAAAAAGTAGTTAATTGAATAATGCATATTTTAAGTACTAAATTTTGACATTTAACATGGTATATTTATTTCTATTTGGGGTTATTTAAAATGTGTAACAATGCTTGGATATTAAAAACGTTCAATCTCAGACATAACCTTACTAATCTTTTTGGGAAATAAGTCTCAAATCACATTGTTTTGCAACCGTTGATTATTACGTACAAAGTGCAGTGTATACAAATGATGGCATCCAACACTTTGTTCTAATATCTCGACAATACACACTTAGAATGGAACGATAAACAGTGATAAGCGAGCGTACTTATGTGCAGTAACATACTACTGTTATTAAACGTATTTAGAGAACACTGATTGCATCTTTACATACAAACATGTGGCATAGTATTTTCAGAGGACATTTATACCAAACATGAAGACATTGAAGGCCAAGACTTCTTCGTGAATGTTATGGACACGTTCGAGAAGGTATTGTTTAACAATATTCTAGATAGAACTTGTTGCACACTATTTAAACGTGGCGAAGAGTGTCTAGTTATATTTTACAGGGAAATTGCTAGACGATAATAATGCGTAGAATACTGACAGCTAATACGTTTAAAATCACCTGCCATTGTTCGTCAAGTAGAGCGAAACAGAATTGGAAAGCACGTAACTTAATGAAGCATCGAATACGAAATTCGTTCATTTGTTCGAAATTATTGACAGACCTGTTTCGGTGATAAACTGTAATACGATTTCCTAAGTTGGCGCTAGGAAATAAAAAAGGCAAGTAGTCATTTTGAAGTATTTTCCCCTAACATTGTAATAATATACCACTGTTTGAAATAATTACTAAAATGTTAGTTGGTATTGGCTAATGTAGATACTGGTAACTCTATCATAGTATATTTGAACAAAACACATTGAATGCTTTCCTATAACTTTGATTGTTATGTAGGGCTGATAATAAAATAACAATACCCAGATAATTAGTTCAAATTGAGTTTTTGTCGTTCATTTCAAACGTATTCGAGCTCTTACTGTTTCCAAGCTGTTCAAATGTGCGCTCTTATAGCCTGCTATAATTCTAACAGACTTTTTATCGGGCTTAGAGGTACATACTATTATATGATGATGGAATTATTTCGTCTCATACGTACGGAAGAACCACACATAAGTATTACTGTTGGCATCTTGAATTAATGGAGATCTACTCTCGTCAGATTCCAAAGCAGTTTTAAATGTATCATGGCTTTCAAGATGTATAATTGGGAAAATAGTGTACGCATTCTGAGATTTAAAAAAATCTATTTATAATATGGGATGTGTTTGTTCGGACATTTTCCTGTTTACATTTTTGACATCAGAATTGTGAGCATTTTGTATAACCAAAGTTTACACTCTATTTCTTACCAAACATGATAGCGCAGTTGGTTAAAGCGCTGTCTACGGTCAATTCTTCGTATGGCTCCTAAGTCGTAGTTTCGATACCCGCTTGTGGTTTTACTTTTTTCAAGCTTTTTTTGCAATTTGTTTATGTCAAATATTTTAATGTGTATTATATTATTTTTTATTTTTCTAATGCACATTTCTTAGTCAAGCGCATTTCTATCGAAAAATATAATTTATAGTGCAATAGGAAGCCAATTTTTCTTTGACATCGTCCCTTTAAGAAAGCAATAAGGAACTACTGTATGTATCTGTCATATAACGCTATGTTACGTTCACAAATAGTTTTCAGTGAACAATACCTAAAATATGTAATGTTTCAACACAAAGGTCACCATCCAAAATACAAAAAATATATAATTCGTTGAATAATGTCCAAAATAGTTGTATATAAAAGTGTATATACAATATATTGCATTAAACAACTGCTAGATATGGCATATAAGGTGTTACAAATGGTTATTAATGAATCTATATAAAGTTGAAGTGTATTACAATGTTTCCTGTGAGGATCCGTCCGCGAATACATTCATTTTTCCATAAACTGCATAAAGCACTTGTTCTATTTCCAGGACGATTCAAACTCCCAGCGTTATTTCCTCTGGGCGGACGCGTATATGATTGTCTACAGCATAACAGACCGGACGAGTTTTGAGACGGCGAAAGATTACATGGGCAAAGTATCCGAATATTTGAAGAATGCAAGCAAGGAGTGTCCAATTGCTTTAGTGGGGAACAAATCAGATTTAGAAAGATACAGGTGCGCACATAGTTTCATAATTAAACGCACTCATATTTAAGTTATCACATTTAATGTTCTACGTGATAGTTATCTATCATTCTCCGCATGCATTGATAGGGATTGAGATATGATGCACGTATGTTGGAACTCAAAAACTTCATAACGTGTCTCAATTTGCAGACAGTCATTCATCGTCTGTACAAACTAATCTATTAACGTATATGTATCAAATATCCTCATAAATAATTGAATACATTTCTTATTAAACATTTAACATTTAATTATTTATTTACTACTGTATGTTCCTAAATAAAGCATATATGCACCTTTCATAATATATAAATATTACACCATTATACTTTTTTCTTTATGATTGGGAGATATGTATGCATTCAAGAAAATCATAAATTAGGGAATTGTAACCGCAAAAAGAATCAACTCTGAGATGATATTGTAATCTGAAACATGAATGCAATAATAAAAACAACAGCGTCCCTTTTAACAGTTGTATGTTTCAGACAGGTCAGTAAATCAGACGGACAGACTTTATGTACAGATCGCGGTAGATTATTCTTTGAATGCACAGCTGCTGAAGACTATGAATATGTTGAAGATGTGTTTCACGGACTGGTGCAGGCCATACAGAAACAGCGAGGGGAGAGGAGTTTAGTGTTTTCGCCGCTCTTTATATCGGAGGACAGGGTACACACAGGACAAAGAACTCGACCACGATCACCGCGGAATAGTACAGAAAAGAAGGAAGATATAAAACACGCGAATAAGAAAAATCCATCCAGTTTTAAGTTATTCAATAAAAGTTTTAAAATATTTAACTAAATTTAATGTATATTCCAGAAATGTGATGAAATATAATTCAACATTTCCGTTTCAAAAAACTGTACATTTGGCATATATGCATTTGAAGTACAAACCATTTGTAAATATGTATTCCTTTATTCCAAACACACATAAGAATCGCAATGCAAATCATTTTGTTGACAATTGAATCGCTTTAAAGGTTGCGTGTAAATATATTGTTTCCTTCGTCAATCTATATTATTGTCCAATTGGACAAATGTGTTAACTCGTAGCACGTGCTTCGTTATACTACATTATGTATTAAGTGAATTGTGTATTAATTATTACATTATTTATTTCCAGCAATAAAATATAAAGGAAACAATCATGTTGTACATATTGTCGAGGACAATCATTTCATTGTGTAATGTATTAAGGACATGTGGACCGGTGGCTTTGAATTGTGTATATATTCAGCCATGCATAACTATACCTTGCAACTGTTGATTTGAGTTTAAAGCTAATTTATTGCAAATCTCAAAGCACTCATCACATTTTAAGCATACTGTCTGCTTTTATTACGATCTATTGCCAACCATTAGATATAGAACATGTGTTTTCATTCCTTACTTATATATGTTGACGCATGAATATCAAATCGAGCACCTAAGTGGCTAACGGGTGGTTTGATATGCTTTAAATGCTTAAGTCGCTAGAATATGTAAGTTTTATTTTCAAGTATATTTAATGTATAATATTGTGACACATTTTCAAGCAATTTCTTCTAGGTGACGCTTGTCATCTGTTAGAATATTCTACGAGTGCATACGCTACAGACTTTATCAAGTTATGCGTGTTAAACAGAGATATGAATATGCATATGCAATTTAAAATTCTATAAAATATAGGAATAATGAAACTCCACAGACATCCCCGGGAGAGAAACCTTTATTACCATCCGTTGGTCCTTTATTTGAGGCAAGTGACCATTTGCATATATAAAACGGGACAATACATACAACACAAAACTTGAACAAGATTAAAACTTGGGTCATCGCCTTACAACGGTCAATGCATTGGGGTTTTAAACCGGTTGAAAGGCATGCCGAGCTGTACGAAAACGAAAAGAGCAAAATAATCATGTTTTACTTATTTCTGCAAAAAATACAGAAAATAATAATAATGAGAGCGCATGTCAATATATTCGTTGGCATATTAAACAGCATGTACAGTTACAGTGCAAATATTTAAATGTCGTTTTTATTAGCAGACACTCGAATTTAGTTATTTCACTGATCCGACAAGTCAAAATATGCATTCATTTTAATAAGACTTTACATTTATATCATACAAACTTGTGCTAAATTCAGTTCCGAGGTATTTAAATATACCACATTATGGCAATTAAAGGCTCACTCTAAAATGGCCAATACACGCGTGAAAAAAAAACACACATTGCAAATGATTTTGCATCATGCTATCTAGGATATATTATTTGGTAAAATTATCGGAATCACTCAAATTTTCCATAATCGACGGATGTTAAAAAGTTTTCTATATGTTCATCCAGCTCGAACTCCTTGTCTTTTTTTTTATTTTTATTTCAGCTTATATAAATCTTTTTGTTAAATTCAAGCTTTAAGCATTTAAAACATTTCAAGAATCTGACAAGAGTTGCATGGACCTTCGAGCAATTTTATTTTGAGTAGCCACACATCCTAGAGGCGGAGAACAGTACTATTAATGTACCAGCTAAACATCAATGATCATAATCACAGGTGTTGACTTTATTTTGCCAAGAAACCTGGATAGTTTTAATTGATCTGCTCCCTTAAAATAGACTTACATTTTGAACAAATGACAATTAAGATAATAAAATAAATGACTGGTAATACCAAACCGACATTTACATATGTACAATTATGTTGCACATTGTCAACTTGCGCGTACATGAAATGCTTTCACGTTAAAGTACCTTAACATTCTTAACCAAATAACATAAGGATTTTTTATTTGCTATTCGTAGCTCTATTATTATGTTTTGGTTATGCACACCAACATATGGAAATCAAAAGTTCACCAACCACACTCATTTACGTGTAAATAAAAATTCTGGTCAAACACGTGGTGTTGCGTAACTTACGTGTTATTTGAAAGTAAGTAGGTTATTTTGCCAAGTGTTAATCTTCGTCGTTGTTTTTGCTGTATAACAGTAAAAGATCTAACGGTTACCGACACGTTCAAGTGCTCGTCTTCCCGATATTTTTGTAAACATAACAACGCCAAAAATGCATACAGACGCTTGCCGAAATATTTTTTTCCAGAAAAGCCATATACACTCGTGATCTGAACAGAGAGGTAAGAATAAATCGAATGCTATAATTTAAGAATATGGCGTCTTCATTTTTGAGAGTGATAAACAAGACGATTAAAAAAAAATACGTGTATGTTCAACTAACAAGTCTTTATTATCAGACATCTATGAAAAGTTCTAACAAATTAAACAGCCTGTATTGGAAAGGCGAATAATGCATTCAACGACATGTGTTCATCTATTGAAATCATTTTTTTAAATTTTAATAACAATAACACATTAAATAGTTAGTACTTACTACGTTTATGTTTAAACAGAATAAATTACCCGATCGCTGTCGCACGACATTTACAGTTAGTATGATGATTTGTCTGCCAGTTTAATACTATAATTTCTTACTATTTCAAAATATGTATTAATTGGCACTCATAATAAACCAAAAAAGTATTATTGTTGTATATGACATGTCTTTATATACATGTACTCAGTGTACCTAATATGTTGGAAGCTGATTTAAAGACCGGCTATCTGGTAAGAATGTATCAATATTCATATTGAGAAGAAATTTCAAATACAAAAGAAATATTCACATTATCTTACATTTCATATTCAAACGTGTTAAAAGACAAAATCACGAATAACAAAATCGGTACTGAATAGGAAAGCTCTAACTGACAATCTGTGCAGACAAGCGTAAGGATTGCGAACATAAGTATAACGATTCTCTGGTTCTCTAAGTGCTAGAGAATTGCCAGGTACGGATTGCCAAGCAATGGAATTGTAATACTCCTGTTAGTATGGACATGTGGAACACATCAGATGCCAATGCATTTATAGTGGCACGAGTATTTCATCCGATATACTTTATACTCTGATGGTAAATATGTCTTGAAACTTTCAGTCAAATCTTTATGACCCTGTATTTGAATTAACCGAAGACAAATGATACGCGAGAGATAAGAACAAATGGGGTACTTATAATTCTGTTTGGCCTTACCACATTCTTGTCTAATAGCAGTGCAGTTGAGAGGAGAACATGTATGGTAAGAGCATTCTGCTTGATATTCCCTATACTATAACAGCGCCTTGTATGCTAATCAGTGTAATATCGTGGCGTGTTTGATTCCAGTGAGATTATATGCTCGTATTCGGGGCAGTTGCAGACAACGGTAATATACGTTTTCATGTGCATGTCTATGAGAACAAAACGGATAGAGACAGCGACAAGAATAACGACGAAGATGCAATGGAATATGAATGCGTCTATAAGGCATATATAATGGTCATACGCAACATTATTGAATTATTATGTAACAAACAGAAATACCAAACCACTGTTTATTGTCGTATGATGTATACGCGAATGTTAAACGGGCATTTTATGCATATACTTAGGACAGATTCAATTTGGCACGAAGTACTTGCTACCTTCATTGTTACTGTATATCTAGGAATTGTTTTATCATAAAACATGTATGTATTATTGTTTTCATGTCTATTTAATGTGTGTGTGTGTGACCTTAGTTTACTATATGTAAGTAGCAGGTATTGAAATTTTCTGTGGAAAATGCAACGACTTTTGCACACAAATGCTTAAATTAAGCAAACTTTGTTCAATATTTACAAAATATAAATAATTTAGTGTAAAGTTGTATAAATAATTCAGCCCAAGACGTTAGTGTCGTTGGTAATTTATCTTAATGAGCTTTGTAAATACATGGCAAGCACATCAATAACATGGAGAAGTAATACAAATTCGGAAAAAACTTGGGAGAGTACTTACTTTAAAGCTGCATATTCCGTGGAATTTTATTCAAAGATCGATAAGATAGACGATCAATAAAGACCAGTCTAAACCAAATCGTGAATGCATGCTACTGTTTATTGCAAAACTCGATCTGAATTTGACATAAACAAATAAGTTGTTGCACAAGAATCTTATCTTAACATTTCTATACACTGTTCATGTCAGAATGTATGATTTAACAATGCCATTAAAAGTAAATTCGTGTATACAATCTGAAAAAAGATCCATAAATTTAACACATATGATGTACTCGCAGTTCAAGTTAAGCGAATATTGAAAAGGTCGCTGCATTTTACGTTCATAAAAAGTCTATAGTGTTTAATAAACGAATAATAAAACGCCAGAGATCTCACAAGCAGAGAAACTCTTATTAACATCCGCTGGTCTTTTATTTGAGACAAGTACATCCACTGGTCTTTTATTTGAGGCAAGTACATCCACTGGTCTTTTATTTGAGACAAGTACATCCACTGGTCTTTTATTTGAGGCAAGTACATCCACTGGTCTTTTATTTGAGGCAAGTACATCCACTGGTCTTTTATTTGAAGCAAGTACATCCACTGGTCTTTTATTTGAGGCAAGTACATCCACTGGTCTTTTATTTGAGGCAAGTACATCCACTGGTCTTTTATTTGAGGCAAGTACATCCACTGGTCTTTTATTTGAGGCAATACATCCACTAGTCTTTTATTTGAGGCAAGTACATCCACTGGTCTTTTATTTGAGGCAAGTACATCCACTGGTCTTTTATTTGAGGCAAGTACATCCATTGGTCTTTTATTTGAGGCAAGTACATCCACTGGTCTTTTATTTGAGGCAAGTCCCAGTAAACGAATAATAAGGCAAACGCATTTCAACGTTGCGTGCATGCTTCTAGTGAATAGAAATGTGTGTTACTTATTGTAAAATGATAACATAGTTGTAGATCAAGTTTTTTGTTTACCACTTTTATGACATTACGTTCCAGAAAATAAATTTAATTGCCCCATGGAGATAACAATATTTGCAGAATTAAATAATGCGTTGGTGCCTAGAACATGAACAAAGAAATGCGGTTAACACAACGTCGGTAATCATATAAAAACTGTTTATTACGTGTCTGCATTTTGCATTTTGATAAGTACTTTTGTACCGTCAACCATAAAGATATATTATTGGATATCGGCTATTAAAGACACTGAACTCCAGATGAGCATAACAATGTGCGTTTATTTGAAATTATGCCTAAACGGTTAAAACATGCGTACAACCATAATTATTTGTATAGAACACAATCAAATATTGTCACAAACTGTATATTTCATTCAAAAATAGAAGTTGAGTTATCTTTCCTACAACACGGTATTCCCGATTCAAAAATACCGCGGCGTTCACAAGTGCACTTACCTGATTCAAGTGTGCGCATGAGCGACTCGGCAAAACTAAACTGTCGCGTGATTATCCCAAATATAAACGGCGCTATTTTTAAATTACTTGATGGGTTATAGCCTCTGCTGACGCAATAGATTTTAGAACGATAACAAGAAATGTCTTTAAAAAAGACAATCGGCGTTGAAATTAATATTGAGATGTCATTTTAAAATAACCTAAACAGACGGCCAAGATGATCGGTAACGTGAATTCTCAGACCCAAGATTTTTTTGGTCCACACCAATATTAGACTTATTGGACCCCAGATTTTTCGGATACTATAAGAAAACTTCTCGGACCCAAAAGTTGATTTGAAATAAATTTATTAATTAAAAATTTAAATAAAATTATAATTAATATCTATGCTGTGACTAAACCAATCATACAGCTCCATGTTTCCACCAATGATATATGAATAACCAAAATAATGTAGGTTAACATTATTGTTATCTGAATTTGTCAAGCCAATTTAACAAATTAACAATGTAAGAAAATACTTTCTGGAATGAATTAAAATTATTATGTATCAGACGAGTATATATAGTTATTTATAGTACCGGTAATATACCATTCATGTTAGTTATCTAATATAATAACGATTTAAAGTCAAATAAGCATTTATACTGTGTATCCCAATAATAAGCAATAGTCAGGGAACATTCAGCGATTTTTGAAATGTTAAGACTTTATTTTTGATGACGCAACCATAAAAATTCATTGGACTATGACGATTTTAAATTATATCAGTAGAAATATGATATATCAGGGGTTCCTGTGTATAATTAGTATAGCAAATTGTGTATTCATGCTACGCGAATAACATTTCAACGCATTCCGAATCTTCTTTCATAACATTTTATCTATAGAAAATGTAGCATCGTTTTATAGATTAAATAACATCTACTGGAGAAGTTGATAGAAAGATGCAATTATAAATAATCGTTAATAAATTGTAACCACAATTTTAATTCAAATTAACAGTAAGTTTATAAATATAAATTCCCTATGTATTGACATTTTTAGGTGTATGATTCTCTAAACGCTATTATTCATGCATGTACGAGTATATTAACACAGTTATACAACAGTTGCTAGCTACGCGCGCTATTTTTAGAATGACACTACTGTTTCTGGAATGTAATGAACTCGCTAGAATCAATGGGCTACATGGAGCGGCAACACAGTGTATGAGATTGATGAATCGGAACATTGCACAATTGCTATTTATAGAGCGTACAGCTTATATAAATGTATGCTAAAAAAAATAATTATTTCGTTACCTGAATGAATGTAGCATTCTGTTTATGGCATACAATGAGAAAATAATTTCACAATTAGCCTCAGTTCTAGAGTATATGTTGAAAATATGTTTATTACTTCATTTCAACCGCTTATGTAAACAAGTATGTAAATATTTGATCCCCCAAAGTATGAAACAGGTATTGATATACGTTAAACCATTAATTGAAGTTTGCATTCCCTAGAATTAGAAAAAAATGCCCAATTCTATTGGCATTCAATTTTCCCGCTGCATAATTATCGCAAGAAAATCTTGGTCAACAGTGATCTTAGACAGCTACGCCGAAAAAGGAAGAAAACTATATAAAATCATTGTTTGTCAGGTACATAGAAACACACGAGTCTACTTTTTTGAATGTGGTCTGTACGACCATGTAAGAAAATCGTGTATTTGCGACAATTGTCTTTCGTTTTGGTCAAATTACACTAAAACGGAAGTCACATCCACAGGGTTACAGTCAGTTAGATAATAAACACATAGGGTTCAGTGTATAATGCATAAGATTTTTAAAATACAGTTTAAATGATATGTTTGGTATCAATTTAAAGGTATATATGTAACAAATAAGAAAAAAAGACAGTTTAGGCACAACTTTGTTTTAGTGGTTCCCAGCTTCATAACTTTTGGCCCATGTATTCATGCACAAAATGGCAGCCCTCATGCCTGTCAAAACCGGCGTGTTTATTCTAAGGTAAATATTTTAAGTCAAACATATAGACATTTTTGACATGCTGTTTTTTCAAAAGGTCATGGCCTTATCTTTCCAACAATGTATGGTGATATATTTGAAAGTAGCTTGGTCATGGTGAAAAATGAGATCAAACTGTGAATATTGTATATGTAACAAAGAAGGAAATGTATTTGCGCATGCGTAACCTTTAAGAACTTCCCGGAACATCGGTCGTCTGCAAAGATTTTGAAAATGGACACTTACAAACACAACTGTACTGGAAAGATTAACTTCCAGGTGCCACCTTGACCCCATCAGGGCTGTATTTTATGGGATGTTTGCTCTAGGGGGCCTGAGGGGGGTAAATATGGGAAAATAAAAGCAAAATGCCCACCAGAGTGGCAATCCAAGACCCATTGTGTTTATCGTGTTGTTTTTCAGTTTCATTTTGATATAATTTGCATTAGTTTCAACAATTCTCTCATTTATGTCATAATACCTTGTGTTGTAATCCTGATTATTTAGTTTTAGAACCTGTAACTGTTAATAATGTCCGCAAAGTTCGTGTCCGCACTGGCCGCTGCATTGGCTATGATGACCGTCCGACCTGCCTACTTTGAATAATACCAATTTTCCTAATTTGCAAAGTTAACAAATCCTATTCAATTCATATTTTATTTTGTAATTGTACTTATATCAGGCTTTCAGCTGAAAAATACATGAAATGCATGCATAAAACACTTTAACCGCTTACGCCCACCTAGACCCCACCTAATGGAGTTAGCGGCATCAAAATTTAAATCACTATCACAGTTTGGTTTAATCTGAGTATGTTTTTTCAATGCAGTGTTGAAAAGAACCAGGACCTCAGCCGGAACCATCAACTCATTGGTATACACGTCTGGGTGAAGTGACGAGTCATTAAAACTACTGAACTTGTCAACTACACTGGAGCGTCGGGGCGGGGCCGTAATTGGACCATCTGGAGTTCATTCCCTTTAAAATCAGAAAAGTTTATAAAACTCACATCACGTGTACACATTTTCAATCACTAAAAGTATACCATTGGTATGGTCCGTTTTTTCTGCACTTTCAAAACATGAATAATTTCACGGTGGTTGAATGTGTTATTTTTAAAATTTGACTTTCGTTGCAGTTTTCCGTCGTATTGACGGGTATTGACGAGCCCTTGTTATATGCAAAATACATGATAAATAGCATAAGCAAATCTACACATAACATCAGTCGGCATGGCCGAGTGGTTTAAGACGAAGAACATCGTCTGTTAACCCAGCGGTCTGGGTTCCAATCCCAGACAGGAATATTTTTATTTCTTTATTTAACGCAATGTTTTTTTTCTATCATTGTACATTGTTTCAACACGGTTGCTCATATTAAATAATGATTTCCACGAATAAAATGATATTAATAACACCACATAGACGGACACGGCAGACAAAAATGAAGAATCAAGAGCTTTTCTGATTTTGTTTTTAAATTGTTATGTTCTGAATAATTATTTATTTTAATTAACATAAAATGATAATAAAGAAAATATAAAAAGTGACATGACAAATATTAAGTAAATATAAAGTCTAATGTTTATAAAAAATGCAATTTAACATTTAAAATATAACGTTTTTTGTTCAAAATATTGTTCAAATGACGGGACTCGAACCAGCAAAAGCTAAATCGACGTGAGGAGCAATATACCAGTAAGCTATTCGCTCTCCAATATTTTATAGGTAGAAATTACTGCTCTATTGAAAACCCTGCTTTACAATCATACACTGCAGGTAGTATTTTCTACCCGGTATCCGAAGCATGCTATCGGAAAATCACGAATGCTGGTCGAGGATATAAATAACGCATTCAACCACCGTGAAATCATTTAAGCTTTGACAGTTCAGAAAAAAACGAACTTTATGCATCTGATATAAACACATTTATGTACACCACGTGTTGTAACCTTAGTTGAGATGTTAGCGGATTTAAGATTTCATTTATTCTCTTTCTCAAGTACATAGGACATACATAAAATAACGCAAAACCGATAATAGCACGATCTTTACCTATGTGAAAAAAATGTCCTAAAACTAGAGCTGTAACGATTTAGCCACGGCTCGATTATACTCGGTTTTGATTTCAAACTTTATTTAGTTGAATATGTCGAATCGACTTATGATTCCTTTCTACAGACTTGTGGTATTCAGGCCTTGCAATATAATAAACTTTAGATGTTTATTTGTTGTCTTTGTATTGGTCTTTGTCAACGTATGTGCATTCTCGATATAATTAAGAACAATGGAAACATTTGGTGATAATGTTTGACAACTAGTTCAATAGAACAACAAACATGTTTGTACGAATTAGAAAATACTGGTGAATGTGTCGTGCTGGTATATTCGCATGACCAATCAATAGAACAAATGCTGCCTGGAATTCATCTTATCGAAATAGAATCGAAAACTTATAATCAAATCTCAAAACGTTTTTGGTAAAAACTATTGACTTGTAGGCGACTTACATTTATAAACTGTCCCAATTTTCACAAGCAAATTTTAGTTGAAAAATTAATCACAAGATCATTTTTGCCTTACGTGAATATTTGTATGAAAGTAGCACGCGTTAAGAATAATGGTTTTACTGGTGAGATGCCACTTTGATCATTCTTTGGGAATGGTAAAGACGCCAAAGAATACATTGCCGGTGCCACAACGAATCAACCAGAAAAGCGGTCAACAATCGATAATTACGTCTGAGAATTCGTAACAGAGAACATGGATCAGGTTCTAAAAGAGGTATTGCTCGCAAACCTTGAAATCATGGGCTGTAAGTTAATGTATGCACTTTAGGAAATCACTTCTGCCGTGATACCCAGACAACAAAATGAACTTGAGAAGATTATGATTACAAAACGGTGTTATTGAAGTCCCTTTTGTAATAAAGTAAGCCATTTTGAAATTTTGAACACGGTAAGGTAAAATATTCTATTAACATATAACAAACATGGAACGCCAGGCATAATGCCCATAACTAAATACGAAATTATTGTGAAAATTGTTCGGAATTATTGACATGCCCTTTTAAAAAGGTTACAAAATATTTTAATACTTCTGAACAAAACGTATTAAAAATGCTAAACTATAAAGTAAAATGCGTGTAGATTTGATATAATAATATAAAAATAACAGAGAATGAGTTCTATGGAGTTTGTGTCGTTAATTTAAAACTTACTTAAGCTTAACAGTTTAAAATACCTCTGAAACTGTCCACATGTGCATAATGCTTGAGCGCTTCTACAGTATCTTAACATTTTCACAGACAGTTATCAGGCGTATTGATACATAATATTTTAACTATGGCATTTTAACATAATGAAAATGTCCTATCGCCAGATTCCAAAGCAATGCGCTAAATGTGTAAGCGCTTTCAAGATTTATGATTAAAATGGTATCATCTGGAGATATATGGTACATTGCTACTTATTTTTAGATAAATATTATTGATTAATTTCGTACAAAAAAGTGTGCCTTTCAAATCTCTAATTGACGTATTTATTCCTCCAGAAATGTTAATAAGTGGTTATTCGAACCTTAGGTTTCTAGGATCATGATAACAGGCAAAATCAAAGCAGAGTGAGATTAATTCCTACTCCTGTCTCCTAACAGACAAGAAGCTAGATACAGTGCACTGTAGCAATGTAAAAAAGCTAATATTATTAGGAAATCTATACAGAATTGTTGTTTGGATCTGCCAATTTTTTTTTAATTTGAAGTTTATTTCAGCGTTTACTGTGAGATTTCGTTCGCGAATACATTGATTTGTTCATAAACTACAATAAGCAATTGTTTTATTTCCAGGACGATTCGAACCCTCAGCGTTATTTCCTTTTGACGGACGCGTATATGATTGCCTACAGCATAACAGACCGGACGAGATATTTTGAGGCGTCAAGAGATTACAAGGGCAACATATCTGTATATTTGAAGAATGGAAGCAAGGAGTGTCCTATTGCTTAATACGTGGGTAACAAATCAGATTTAAAAAGATACAGATACGCGCATATTTCCGAAATTTATTTTATCACGTTTTTTATTCTTTGTAATAGTTATTCCCCGCCTGCATCGATAGGGATGCACTGATGGTTAGTACTCAAGATCAAGCATGTACTGCATAACGTGTTTCATTTTAAAGTCATCAACACTTTGTCTCTACAACGGCATACATTTAATTTTCTAAATATCCTCGTATCTTATTCATGTGTTTCATTTTACTAATTTCACGGTAGCTTCACACTAAAATGTACAACTACAAAAAGTACTTACAATAAACCATATAGGCACTGAGAAGAAGGAAGGAGGAAGATATCAAACTTGCGAACAAGAAAAATCCATCCAGTGTTAAGCTTTACAATAAAAATATTAAAATAATTTACTAATGAATATTCGAGAACATGCATATAAGCATATAATGGAAAATTATTCAGCATTCTGTTTTATGAAAATGTACATTATTGACATACATAAATATGGAGTATAAAACATGTGTACATACGTACATGTAATTTATGAGCAGACTGATATTACTCTTCTCGGAATAGACTCTTTAATCAACTGTTTGATTACAATACTACTAGTAATCGGAATTAACGAACAAACTATTTGTTATGACGAACGTATATAGTTCATAATTTATAAGCCATGTAAATCATAACAGCGCTGTTATTTTAACATGATTCGCCCTTTCTTTTATTTACAGGTCTTACCTGATATGTACGACTAGGCAGTAACATGTTATTAAAATGTGTATGTAGTCGTTGACATCTGAAAGAGCATTCATAAGGGACTTTTTTTTCCAAAACATAGTTGAAAAGTATTTCAGTACAAGTCGCTTGCTGTTTGAAGGGGAAAACGCATCATTAAAACGAGAAAGGGAAATATTTGCAAACTAGTTAACCTCATATTCGACTAAACATATTTGGTTATATTCATATAATATGATTAAATATTATATGGTCGTTTATTTACCTGAACTACTCAATGTGATCCATACTTTTAACATAAGTTCACTTTGAAAGGCAAATTATGCAGTTCAATGTGTTCGGCTTATATTTAACTAATTATTTCATGCACTGTTTAAACATTTTAAATTTCTGAAAGTTTTAAGTTTTTCCATTTAATATTCGTATTATAATTGATTGACGGTTTAACATTTTTGGGAAAAGTGATGACGCCCCAAAAAATGCACGAATGTTGTGCAAACACGAATCAACCAGGAATGCGGTTACCGGTTACTAACAGTCATTAATAAACTCCGAGGATTAGTTTCAGAGAGCGTGAAAGAGTTTTATTGCTTTCAAGCCTTTCAAATCGTGCGGGAATGATGTAGACAGTGCATTATGTACTTACGGATACCACATTAACCCGATACCCAGAAAACGAGAATGATTTGTTTTATTTGTGTTTTGTATTTGTAATTTAATAAATCAATCACACATTTCTTGTTTAAATATTTTAAAATTATTTAAAGGCAAATCCTTATGTTTGAAACATTGTGCACAAACACGAATAAACAATATAGCTGAACATTAGGGCAATAAATTAACATTATGACAAACTGTTGCGATCTATTACATGCATGTCCTCTTTGCGGCTGTGACGGTGAAGTATATGACCAAAATATTCATCATCGAGTACGGCCCATTTATAGGTTTGTATGCTTCAAAATATGCAATTCTTGCCCTTGATGACGATGCATACAACGTTATTCATTTCATTAACGTTTTATGTAATAAATCATGAGAAACATGATATAGTAGTACATTAATATGTTCCTTACTACTTGCACGATATATTTCAGTATTCAACATGTTTACGGTTCGAAGGAAAAAAAATGCCAATTTGTCTGTAAGGGAATCAACAAGCATTTTTATATTTATCAATAATCTGACAAGTGTTTGTAAGGACATTCGAGAAATTATATTTTGAGATGCCAACAATTTCTAGATGCTGAGAACAGGAAAATAATGTACCAAGTAAACATCAATTATCATGATCACAACTGTTTACCTGACTTTGCCAAGAAACATGGATATATGAAATTTCTCTTTGATTTTAACGAAATGCCAATGAGAAGAGCACACAACTTACCGAAGCTACCAATGTATACAAAATCAACAGTTTCTGTACATGTAATAAACTAAATTAATATGAAATGCTTTGAATGGATACAGATATACTATCCATACGTGAAGTTGATAACACATTTAATAATTTAGGTTATCTGCTATGCGTAGCTCTTTTGTTATCTTTAGGTTATGCACAGTTAAATACTATCAAACATTCAACAACCACACTCCAAACAGTATGTGTACGTATGAATGCTGGTCCAATACACGTGAACATCCGTAATACACGGTTGGAAAATCTGTAGCTTACTTTGCCAGTTGTTTGTCTTCCTTAATTTTTTGTGCTTTCTAACAGGAATAACGGTTACCAACAAGTTCAAATGCTCGTTTTCAATGTATTTTTGAAAAATCTTGATGTGAACGGAGATGGGAGTAATTGTACGTTATGATTGGTGCATCTGGCGACTTCTTTTCAGAGAAAGATAAACAATGTATATGTATGCCGTATATGTTTTACCGACAATGAAATGAAATGTAATAAAGCTGTATTATTCTAACAAATCAAACAGTCAGCACTGAAAATGTAATTAATGAATAAAATGGCATGTGTGCATGTTTATGTTCGAAATTAAGTAATTCAAAATACATCAAAATGAAAAACACTATTTTACATTACTTATTATCTATAATAGTATTTATAGGTTATATCTCACGGACTGCATTAATAATATTACTAGCACAACATGTATTACCGTTTAATTCTGGATCTCATGTAAAAGTTGTTAGTAGAGTGCCAATTTTTTTTAAACCCAAGTCTGGTAAGCATTAATACATCTAAATGTACATGTATGGGATAGATACATAAACATTATCCCCATAACTATTTCAAATGTAAGAATATAACAAACATGAATACTGTTTGCTAATTACAATTTGACGATGCCATTACGTAGGCTCTACTAAAACCAATTTCTGCATTCACATTGCTTTGTGCCAAAATCTACAGGCAGTCGAGTGCATGGCGGTATGAACAAACCTGAAGATATTGTTTCTCTGAGTGTTGAAGAATTTCCCAAATAAGGATGGTTGTGTTACCTGAATAACTTATTTATTGAATGTACCCTTACTATGTTTATTACATTACGTCCCAGAAAACCATAATATTGTCCCGTGGAGATAATGATATTTGCAGAATGAAATAAAGCGTCAGTGCTTATAAATTAAACAAGAAATGTGGTTAACACAACATCAGTAATCATATAACAGCTGGTTTATCTAGTGACTGCATTTTTTAAATACTTGTTTACAGTCGTCAATATCTACCATGGGGATCTGGTCATTAACTCAGAAAAGTTCTCAAAACTCAAGGTATTTACAACGACGTAATTAATGCACTTCAAATGCATGTAATGCGATAATGTTTATTTTTATTACGTATTCTAACCCTTAGTAGAGAGTGTAACTTATTGAAAAATGTAATCATTGGATTCCCTCTTTCTTAAGTACATAGGATATACATAAAACCACTCAAAACCGATCAAATCCCGATCATTACCAATGCGTAATAATATGCTAAAACAAACAAACCTCTCGAACAAACGTACATGTACAAAAGTCATAACAAAAAAAATTATATCGTTAACCTATAAAGAGTATCCATTTTGCATGATATAATGTGAAGCCGATAGTGCTAACAGGTCTCTCCACTAAACATGATAAGCGTTCTAAATCCGGTAACTGTTTTGATGAATAAAGCATTTCATTTTGATGAACGAATGGCTGAAATTGGTGTTATTTAAATGTTTGATTAATGATTTTCTTCATCGAGATAGTACATTTGATACATGTAACTAGGAAGAGTTGGCGTTGATACAGGAATAATGTTTGATTAATGATTTTCTTTATCGAGATAGTTCATTTGATACATGTAACTAAAAAGAGTTGGCGTTAGTACAGGAATAATGTTTGATTAATTATTTTCTTCATCGAGATAGTACATTTGATATATGTAACTAGGAAGAGTTTGCGTTGGTACAGGAATAATGTTTGATTAATGATTTTCTTCATCGAGATAGTACATTAGATACATGTAACTAGGAAGAGTTGGCATTGGTACAGGAATAATGTTTGATTAATGATTTTCTTCATCGAGATACTACAATAGATACATGTAACTAGAAGGAGTTGGCGTTGGTACAGGAATAATGTTTGATTTATGATTTTCTTCATCGAGATCGTACATTTGATACATGTAACTAGGAAGAGTTCGCGTTAGTACAGGAATAGTTCTCATTGGAGGAATTCCGTTGTTAACGGCATGCAACATTGTTCATATGTATTATTTTTAATTCAAGTTTCGTCTCACATGATACGTAAAACGTATAAATAAGTCATACTCACTTCCACTAATAATGTTTGTACGAAATAGAAATTACTGCTTTTTGTGTCGTGGTTGCATATTCGCCTTACCAAATTTATAAAAAAAAATGAATTATTATCAAGAACGGTCTGTAAAAAAAAATTAGTTACATGTTATTGTTGACGTCCATATTTACAATAATATATATGTACATGTATATACGTGTTCACTATTTTAAATTTTCTGCTGTTTGTGTCAACATTCATCAACAATTACCAACTTTGTCAACAACAAAATTCACTTGATAAGTTAATTACATTACACAATCGTTCTTTTCGTACATTAAGTTTCTATCCCTAGCTGCTGAAATACCACATTTAACATTTCTGGGAAATGTGATGACGCCCAAAAAATGCACGAATGTTGTGCAAACACGAATCAACCAGGAATGCGGTTACCAGTTACTAACAGTCATTAATAAACTCCGAGGATTAGTTTCAGAGAGCGTGAAAGAGTTTTATTGCTTACAAGCCTTCAAATCGTGCGGGAATGATGTAGACAGTGCATTATGTACTTACGAATAACACATTAACCCGATACCCAGAAAACGATCATGATTTGTTTTATTTGTGTTTTGTATTTGTAATTTAATAAATCAATCACACATTTCTTGTTAAATATTTTTAAATGATTTAAAGGCAAATCCTTAAGTTTGAAACATTGTGCACAAACACGAATAAACAATATAGCTGAACATTAGGGCATTAAATTAACATTATGACAAACTGTTGCGATCTATTACATGCATGTCCTCTTTGCGGCTGTGAAGGTGAAGTACATGACCAAAATATTCATCATCGAGTACGGCCCATTTATAGGTTTGTATGCTTCAATATATGCAATTCTTGCCCTTGATGACGATGCATACAACGTTATTCATTTTATTAACGTTTTATGTAATAAATCATGAAAAACACTGTGTTGCATTCTGTTCCGTTTTGATGTGAATACATTTTATAATAAGCTTGAGTATTACACACGTCTTTCTGGTCCGGCATATTATTGCTTTTAAACATCTGGAAAACAAACGTTAAGCACTTGTACGTATGTGTGTTTATTAATTAAATACTGATATTGAAAGCATTAAGTATAAGGGCTATACGTTGTGAAATATGTATGTACTTTCAGATAAAATTTATACCAAACACGATGGCGTTCAAAGCGAAGACGTTTTCGTGAAAGTCGTGGGCTCTTTTGAAAAAATATTCGTTTTTCCGGGAATATGCGTCTTGAACTATTTTATAAGGGGCGATTGCAAGAAAGAGATTTTACTAGCCATTTGATGACTTCCAACATCGGTCGCTTGTGCTCGTCATAAGATCGGAACCGATTCGGAATACCTCATTAGCATAATAACTAAACATACTATAGATGTTGGCAAATAGTTCTTAAACTGAAATTATAGCCAACTGATATCGCCTGACATCACTTGCACAATCATAAAATATGTTTAAATGTATGCACACTAATTAACATAAACTGATTTACCTAGTAACTTCATTGTAATATAAATGTATTGGCGTGATTGGTTTATATTCATCTACATTGCAGTATTTGCCTGACCATACTGCTAATACGCTGTTGATGTTTTTTGCTGACGCATTTTATTTAATACCTTTGCAAACACAACTCACTTTGGGTTATAATAGGTATCGGTATATTATGCTTTATGGTGATAGAAATACTTCGATTCTAACATACAAGAGTGCCTAGCCTAATTTTAAGTGTTGAAATAATAGAAGATCAACTATTTATATTTTAATAACACCTGGAGTAATTTGGTGCCTATTTACTGACGTTTTATAGAAACACCACATTTATCAATTTTTAATACCACCTGCTACCTTTCATATCACCAATGCTGAGTATGTATTCATTCCCACCAATAATGTATGTTGCAGGTTCAATGAACCTTAGGTGAACTTATGTTTGTTGTGAGCAACAGCGGTGTCAACATAGCGTAAAATTAATACTCATGTCTATCTTCTAACAGACAAGTAGCTGTAAACATGAATTACAATGCCTAATGTTAAAACACGAAAGTCAACTACCATAACCATCCAATCGCATCCTTTACTAATGACCATATTCGTTAAATAGAATGGAATTATTACTATGTAAATAAGTAATTGTAAACGAGCTACATATGACCTACATGTATAATTAGTTAATTACAGTTGGTTATGTGTGTAACTTTCAAGGGTTTAAGTTTATTGCAAAGTTTTCTGTAAGTCGCACTTGCAAATACATACATGATAGTTATCGTAAACTGCATAACATCAAGTATTCTATTTCCAGGAAGATTCGAACTCTCACATTACTTCCGCTAGGAGGACGCCGCACGCGTGTATGATTGCTACTGCAAATACCGGACCAGATCTGAGACTGCAAAAGATTACACGGGCAAAGTATCTGAATATTTGAAGACTGCAAGCAAGAAGTGGCCAATTGTTTTAGTGGGGAACAAATCAGATTCTGAGAGATACAGTACGCGCCTAGTTCCATAATCAAGTGATTTTATATTTATGTCTTTATTTGATAACGCTTTTTGTACTTAATAATAATTATCAATCATCCCCCGCATGCATTGATAGGGGTACACCGATGTTTAGTATCTGCATTTACTGCATAACGTGTCTCACCTGTTTCTGTATGCACTGGAAAACGTGTTGTACATTATATGTCCTAAATATCCTCTTAAATAATATATAACATGTATTTCATTTTGGTTGTTCATATCATGGTAATTTCACATTGAAATGTACAACTACTGACAGTACTTACAATGAAACAATTAAGCACTGTATAGTACACATCTATCTTATATCGCTTAACCAATTGCATGCATTTATGAAAAACACGGCTTTAAGTGGTTTCGCCGCTCTTAATCTCCAAGGACAGGGTACAAGCTGGTACCTCGATCACCGAGGAATAGTACTGAAAAGAAGGAAGAAATTAAGCTAGAGACCAAGAAAAGCCATCTAGTTTATGAATGTAATAATGTAATGAAACATGCAATATTTACGGTTCAAGAAATCGTACATTATTGGCACATTCATAAAGATGGTGTATGAAACATTTCTATATATGTATTTATTTGTTACCAGTTAAAAACAACCAGCACCAAAACAATGCAAATCATTGGGTTGACTCCATTAAATCGCTACTAAGGTCGCTTGTAAATATCTTGTTTTTTTACTTAAGTATAAAAGGTCAAGTGTTCTTATTTGTTGCGTGTTATACTTTGTAATAATGTGTATGATTCAGAAATGATTTGTTTATTCACAATAAATCATTACGTCAACTTCAAGCAATAAATTCCGTACTTATATGCGTGTGCTGTGTGCATTTAAGAGTCAAGCAGGTGGTTTAGGTTGCTTTGCGAATTTAATTCGTTTCAATATGTGCTTTGTATTTTCATGTATGTTTCATTTTGTATTTCCTACAACTGCAAGCAAGTTTGTAACCGACTCTTGTTTTTTGCTAATGCATGTGACTTTTTATTGATCCGTTCTGGAGATTACTCATGGAATTGAACAGGCATAAATTATATACATAAATATTTTTAGTCATTTTGAACGAAGACAATATACATATAAGAAGCATTAATGGTTTAGTTGAATCCTCCATACAATACAAATACAACATGATGCCGTAAAGATACATTCCTAATTGTTAACATTAAGTTGCAAGTAATATGTTCATGTCTTTAAGTTTATTAGCACACTCTCGGAATTTGTGCCGACTATTCAAAATATGTATGAATGTTGATCTACATGTGTATTTATATGAAACTGAATTTTGTTGAGTTTAGTTCGTATATTCATCTTGTTGTCGGTTAATCACATGATGCATTCGGCCAACGCGTCTGTATTAGAATTCACACTTATTGTAACAGTAATCAATAATCTGGCAAGTGCGTTTTGAACATTCGATTAATTTTTGGCATGCCAAAACCTCCCAGATGCTGAGAACATGCCTCATGAGGTAGAAAGTGAACATCGATTATCATGATCACAACTGTTTACATTATTTTGCCAAGAAACCTCAGTATGAAAAGGACGAATTAGAGAAGATCCAACACGAGGCAGCCAGAATTGCGACCAAACTAATGTCTAAAAATCTTTTATACGAATCAATCGGTTGGGATACATTGGAGTCGCGCAGATCTCAGCATAGTCTAACTCAACTTTTCAAAATGAAAAACTATCTTACACCACCGTACTTGTCTGGTCTGGTCGCTCAGCAAATTAATTCAGGCTAAGATCTACGTAATCCAGACTTAAAGCTTTCGTCTTGATTCCGTTGCCACATTACTCATACTGTATTGTATTGTGTTTTCCATATACTACTGTACCTGTATATATTGGGTAATAAATATGTTTAGACTAACCTGGATATTTACATTTTCTCTTTTCTCTTTAAATAGACTTGAATTTGGATGAAATGTCAAAGAAAATAATGGACAACTTACAGAAGCAACTAACAGGCAATACCATTTAAATATAAGCAATTAATGTGCTCATGAATAACAAAAACGTACGTTAACTTTGTTAACCACGTTTTCTTTTCTCTGTGTTAATATCAATACTGGACAAAGATAGCATTTGCGTTTTAAAACCCTTTTAAGAATTTATACCATCCTCTAGCTCTTTATCACTTGCTTATGTTATGCACATCAATATTTTGCTATCAAAAGTTATCAAACCACACACAATATCAAATATTACATATACGTATGAATGCTGGTCACACGCGAAGTTCCGTAAACACTGTTGGAAAGTCGCGCGTATTATCTTTTAATAATAAATGTATTCACAAAATAAACGTTAGTATTTTCTTTACTAAATAGGAAAGCACGATAAATGCTAATGTGGATAAATTGCTAAAATAAACACACTTCTTGAAAAAAGTACATAAAAGATTATTTTACTACGTTGCGTTAACCAATAAGGAGTAACCGTTTTGCATGGCATTAATAAACAGTATCATCACCCGACATGATAAGCATCCAAAATTAACTTATTTTTTAAAGCGAGTAAGACGTAGCAAACGGAATATCAGTAAATGTACCATTACTCTTGAAATAGTACTCAATAATTCTGCAAATAGTTAGCTAAAACATATATTTTCATCGAAAGCACATAGCAGCACATTAGTCTTGATAACATGATAAGCATTCTAAATCCGGTAACTGTTTTGTAAAATATTGCAGAATCATTTTATAAACGAGACATTGATATTATTAGAGGTTTGTATAATGAGGTTCTTTATCGAAATAGTGATAGCTAGGTAGAGTTGGACAGAAATAACACATGATATATAAATAACGGCGTTTAATGCATGCAACATTATTTGTGTGCGTCATCTGCATTATTTTTTATTCAAGTTTCGTCTCAAATAGTATGTTTATAGTATACATAAATGATCCTTAAATATTGTTTGTACGAATTAGAAAATACTGGTGAATGTGTCGTGCTGGTATACTTGCAAGACCAATCTATAGAACAAATGCTGTCTGGAATTCATCATATCGAAATAGAATCGAAAACGTACAATATAATCTTAAAACGTTTTTGATGAAATCTATTGACTTGTATGCGACTCTCATTTATGAACTGTCCGATTTTTCACTAGCAAAATTTAGTTGACAAATTAATCACACTATCATTTTGTCATACGTATTCACTCGTTTAGAATAATTGCTTGGCTGGTGAAATGCCACTTTGAACATTCTTTAAGAATAGTAATGACGCCCAAAATGCATTGTGGGTGCCAAAACGAATCAACCAGGAAAGCGGTTAGCAATCGATAATAACGTCTAAGAATACGTATCAGAGAACATGGATCAGGTTCCGAAAGTTGTATTGCTTGCGAACCTTGAGATCGTGCGCTGTATGAAAGTGATTGTATGCACTTTAGGAAATCACGTCTGCCTTGATACCCAGACAACATAATGACATTTAGAAAATAATGATGAAGTTCCTTTCCAACATATACGCATCGCTGTTATTGAAGTCCCTTTTGTAATAAAGTAATATATGTTGAATACGGTAAGGAACAATTTTCTATCCACATAATTGCACCTATTTAAAGTCGTTTTGCATTATGTGATAATGATTAAGTAAATTAATTAAAATTATATAGTATATTTGTTATTGATGATCTAAAGGCACATCTACAGGTTTGAAACAATTGTATTTTATGGATTTATACATAAACATATCGTTAACCCAATAATGCCTAGCATCCCATTTTTGGGATGCTGATTATTTCTAGCCGGTATCTATACTAGATGGTCCTTGTTGTCAACAAAAATTTACAAACAAGTACTTATAACATTTGTTATCACCCTCAATCCAGCTAATTGTCTGTAAGGTGAACTTTTCTCGACATTTTATACAGAAGTATCATTGAAACAGGTGGGAAAGTGAATTTTGGAAAAAAAAATAAAAAATGTTAGTTTCAATTGATTTATTTTACAGTCATGTTTGAATATTTCAAATTAAAAGTCATTTTAGCAATGCTGTATCATTGTTTTATACTATAATATTTATACATTGTTATTATTTCATATTTTTCCATACTAAAAGCATCGTACAATGTACATCCCAATTTTGGCATGCTAGGCTCGAGAGAGTGGTGCATTATATTTTAACATATTCTGTTTATAAAACCTGATTCATCCACGAATTGTGTGTATAATTAACAGTCCACTGAAAAACTGATGTACACACATATGTTAAGGTTATAATAAATATCTAAACCTTGTATAATTGTATAATAGTTATACTACATATGCACCATCTCTGACAGGAATCACAATAACAGAATACACTCTATACGAAATACGGGAATTGGGGGTACAGGAAAATTGTAAGCAAAAATGACTGAAAAAAGCCCCTTATAAACCCTAAATAACATCAGACGTAAGTCTATAACTATGATAACAATTCTGTATTACTATAATGGAATGCTAATAATACTGTGTATATTGAGCAAACTGATTTTCACCGAGCCAACTCGCAACGTAAGAAAGGACATTTATTCACATTGATCTTTCTTACATGCTTGTGGATTATAATCGCTGCTTGTGTGTTGTCCAGGAAATGGAACAAAACATCAGAACAATACAGAACAGCAGGGTAGAGGACATATTTGCTTTCATACCAAATATGGTCATATAAAACGCTTGAAATGCGTATCAGATAGGTTTCAGATACTGTAATGAACCATCGTATCTGTTGCAATATTGGCACAGCATATGCAAAATATACCTTGTAGGGTATTCGCAGAGTAACTGCTAGAATGCCCATGGTAAGACCAGCGGAACTGCAACGGATAGTGCCAGACCCGGAGTTAACCATATTACCATGTCATGGCAAACGCAACGAGTTTTTAAGCATTGTAGATGAAAGGAAAATCTATAAGCATTTGTGCAGTGTCAAGAAGGACTTCATGAAAAGTGCTTTACAGCATTTCACTTGAGATGATGGGACACAATAATTTGATATTTCAGGCAAATAGGATTCTAAAATATATGCGTATGTAATCAGACTCTGTAATACACACATTAAACATTATTAATAATTGGATGACAGCAAAAGCATAGTGAAATATAGGTTAACAATAAGAACAGTAGATATAATTAGCTTCAGTCACATGTATGCACTTAATTATATTTCATATAGCACCACCCACTCGTGCCTATAATCCGATTTTTGGGATGCAAAAAAAGGATCAAAAATCACTTATTGTTTGTGCTTTCCTAAAAAGACATCTACATTCCTTTATTTTATGCTAAAAGTCATTACTTTTTTAATCTTAGTATACGAATAAAATTTGGGCATTAATGGGTTAAGGAAAATATAAGCATGTTTATTATAAACACGTGTCACATGACAAAAAAATTCGCAATGTTTCATGTTTATTTGCAGCTTTGTCGATGAGGTATATGACAAAGGATTCATGATGGAGTACCACCAATTCTTAAGTATGTACAATAAATAATTCCCTTGTTTAATTCCATGGAAGATGTGAAAATACATTATATTTCATTCTTTATTGAATAGTGTAAATGCTAAACTGTGACGTATGACAAGTTGGATTTTCTTCCAGTAGGTGTATTAGAAAGTTTTACGATGCTTTAGTATTAAAAACGTCAGAATACAATATTGGTAAAGAGCATAATCAAGAGTTAGGCATATGTGTGTGTGTGTGTGTGTGTGTGTGCGTGTGTGCGTGTGTGTGTGTGTGTGTGTGTGTGACGCATTCAGTATAATAGTGTCAATACCTGTGTCTTAAACAACTACGACGCAGCCGGTAGGTATTTTAAGATGATATTTATACCAAACTTGAAGACTTTGAAGGCTAAGACTTCTTCGCATATGTCATAGACACTTTTGAGAAGGTATTCCGTAGCAATATTATCGAAAAACTGCTGTACATCGCTTGAACGTGGGGATGAATGTCTAGTTTTATTATTGAAACATTGATATACGATATGATTACTAAGAAAATGACGGCAAATTTCGTACAAAAGCATCTGCCGTTGTCGGTGAAGTAGATCGATACAGACATGCAAAGCCTGGTATGATGCACATCGTTAAATAAAACATCGAATATGATATTCCTGTGAAAATTGGTGGGAATGATTGACATGCCCACTTTTAAAAAGGTTTAAATATGTTACTTCTTCTGAACAATACAAGACCGTCGTGGGCAATGCGGCCGGTGCGGCCATGACCGCACCACTTTTTCAATCGATCCTGGCCTCTCTCATAATTGTAAAGCCATTTTTAGGCTATTTCCGCAATCACTAATCCGCCCACATGCTATATAACATATTAGTTGCGTAACTGTCACACGCATTATACACGGTTTTATTACCCTTATCAGTGCAGCCAGTGAAAACAGTCGTTGGTCAAAGAATCACATAGCGCATTGCGGTCATTGTGCGATCATCTCGCGTGTTCTTGCTGCGAGCGTGAGGTGCAGTTTCTTTATTGCGGCACCGTTGCGTTTGTCGAAAGGTAGCCGTAAGTACTACGGAAGGATGTCATACGACGTCCGCAAGTGCACCGTGCGTGCTTGCGACAGGCAATTTCGAAGCAAAAAAACGTAGAGTGCCCGTAGGTTGATCGCACGATGTTCGCACGTTACCCTTACGGTGCCCGCACGATGGGTGATTGACGGAGGCCGTCGCATCAACCTTTATTAAGAACTTGCGCTAATGTCTGTTGCGGGTGTTGCGGCGACCTTGCGATCAAGAAAAAAAACGCACGGGCGCCGTAAGGTCGTCTCACAGTTTTGACAAAAATCTCGACGCAAGCTTGCCGTAAGGTCGCCGCAACCCGATTGTGACCGAGGTTTCAGTTAATGATACTGGTCCGATGATAAAATTAAAGACTAAACCAACAATTAGCGAAATCAACGTCGTTTTAGAATTAGGTATTTTGCTAACTAATGGTATTTTGTTTTCAAAATCTATGCTTAAAAAGAGCATATATCTACTTACTGAAAATATATTAAATAAACTGACCAACACCAATATTAAAACCATTAATCCTATAAACCAAACATTATATGCCTTGCTTTTCAATAAAAATAATTTTAAATGCAGTGCATGAACAATATTAGAATAATATTATATTAATATGTATTTACGAATAACTGTTGTTTTTCATTTCATTCAATAAAAATGAAATTTGAATTGTTAAAGCGCTTAATTAATCAATCAACATATTATACCAAATATTGATTTAGATTCATGAAAAAACGTATTTAACAGAGCTTATTGCATAAACGTATATCCTCGTATATCGAATATCCTCCCAAAACAAAGATGAGAGCGATGATAATTACTGTTACAATGGTTTCCAAGTGGACGCGTGTCTGCCTTTTACTAAACGTGCAAAAATCGTTGATATTTTATTTGTTATTATTTTAATTGAAACGTATGTGATTACATTTTGTATTGCCATATGTACGAATCTGCTAATTAAATGTCCATATTCAGATGATAGTGACAACAATAATTTTTATATTTGGTGTATACTTTATTGTTAGAGATATACTCTGGGCCCGTATTCACCATCCCATTCTAAGACGTTTATAAAAGACTAAAAATAAAGAACATTCTTGAAACGTACCCATTAAATGAACTATGCTAATTTAAATCTCACAAGGTATTCACCAATGATAATTTAAGCATTTGTTACTAAAAATGATTAGTTAATTGCACAAAATACATTGGCACCCGGCATATGTGCAAACGCGCATGTAGTGTTTCTTGAGTCTCTTTGTTTTTAAATCTATGAATGTTTGCTGAATACGGGCCCGGTTAGCATGGCCAAGAAAACGGTCCTTCGGAATAAAACATTGAAACTGTAGTTTATCATGGATAATTTAACTTTATTTTATTTATGCATGTCAAGCAACCGAACGTCAAATACAGTTCTTAAAAAACAATATATCAACGTAAAGGTGATAATGTATTTGTACACGTTATGCTGGAAAATACTCCATATTAAATTAATTCGGATAATTCCATGTGTGTGCGGGGGGTGGGTGGGGGGACATACTCCTGACACGCCGCAATGGACATTTTATATTGCGTTGGCCGCACCACTCCAAAATTAACGACGACGGCCCTGCAATACGTATTAAAAATGCTCAACCATAAAGTAGAATGGTGTGTAGATATGATATAATAATATAACAATAACACAGAATGAGTTCTATTGAGTTTGTGTTAATTTAAAATTTATTCCAGATTAACAGTATAAATACCTCCCAAGATGTGCACATGTGCATAAAGCTTTAGCGCTTCTACAATATCTTAAACTTTGCACAGACAATATTAGGCGTATCATGCATAATATCTTATGATTTCATCTTAACATAATGAAGATCTACTATCGCCAGATTCCAAAGCAATGTGCTAAATATGCAATCGCTCTCAAGATGTATTAAAATTTAAAAAAAAAGGTATCATCTCGAGATATGTGCTACATTGCTACTTGTTTTACGACAAAACATTATTGAACAACCCAGACAAAAACTACAGCCTGGTCAACCATGGTCAGCACGGTATTTGACTGCCGACCATAGGTGACAATGGTCGAGCACCAAATAACATGGTCTTAATCAGGGCTGCTTCATACTGACCATGGTCGTCCATGGTTAGCATGGTATTTGACTTTCGAGCATGGTTGACCATGGTGAACCATCAAATACCACTGTCTGCTTTATCAATACCATGGTCAGCATGGTCTTTCACTGTCAACCATCAAAATCCACAATCATGATCATGCCTTTCAATGACACACTGATTCAAGTGCATTTACTAGATAAAAATAACAGACAACAGTTATTTGAATTTATTTTTTCAGAATGTCATCTATCTTGCTAGAATTTGTATTTATAAGTATTAGTGGAAGTTTGTCTTCACTAAGCAAATACATTGTTTCTAATTTGTCAGTTTCCAATGGTAAAATGCAGGGAAAATGAATGGTATGTACATCAAATACTTATTTTTATGACACACTCTCAGTATCAAATTTTTGAGATGTGAATAAAGTCTTATATATTAAGAAATGGTTTATAATAAACAAAATAACGTTAAATAAACATAGCATTTAGTTTTGAAAATAGATGTACCAATTTTTCGGACAAAACAATTCAGATATTGATAAACATTTCAATTGAAAATGACTACTAAAAAAATCAAGGACACTTATAATAAAGCTGCACAAATATGCACAATGCTGTGTCATGTGTCTTCATCATCATCATAAGCAGCAGCAGCATCCTAACACAGAAAACAAAATGCATGGTATTTTACCATGGACTCCCATGCTCAACCATGGCAGTTCATGATTCTGAGACCATGGTAGTTCATGGACTACCATGGTCGACCATGTGCGGTAATCGGCACAACGGCAAACCACGGTCGGCAATGATCGACCATGGTCCTTTATCATGGTCGTCTGACGATTGCTAATAAAACGTCTTGCAATTTCTATCTCGAATTTCGTATTAATATCCGCCAGAAATGTTAATTAGTGGTTCATCGAACTTTACGTTTCTAGTATCATGTATAATCAAAACATAGTGAGATTAATACCTACTTCTGTCCGCTAACAGACAAGAAGCTACGTGAAGTGCACTGTAGCAATGTGAAAAAGCAATTAGTATTAAGAAAGAAATAACTTTTGTTTGGATGTTCCACACTATGTAACAATGAACTGGTTGATACATATACAAGTAGTTTATTATGTGCAATACAACACCATCCGAAATAAAAGTTGTATAGAAAAGCATAAATACAATGATGTGCATTGCACAAGAGCTTTGACCTAATACGTATTAGAGATGGGTATTAATGTATTTATTTAACTTGGAAGTTTATTACAACGTTTTCTGTGAGATTCCGTTCGCGAATACAATAACTTTTTCATAAACAACATTAGGCAATTGTTTTATTTCCAGGAGGAATCGAACTCTCAGCGTTATTTCCATTGGACGGAAGCGTATATGATTGTCTTTGCATGACAAACCAGACGAGATGTTTTGAGGCGGCAAGAGATTACAAAGCAAAGTATCTGTATTCTAGAACAATGAAAGCAAGGAGTGTTCTATTGTTTAATAAGTGGGTAAGATTTTGGTACGCGCATATTTCCATAATTTATTTTATCACGTTTTACGATTTGTGTTCTATTATTCCCCCCGCCTGCATTGATAGGGATGTACGAATAGTTAGCATTCAAAATCATGCATTTACTGCATAACGAGTCTCGTCTTATAGACGTCAAAACGTGGTCTCTACAACAGCATCTATTGAATGTCCTAAATAGCCTCGTAAAGTATCTCTTTCATGTATTCGTTGTAGTAATGTTATGGCAGTTTCGCATTCAAATGTAGAACTTCTGTATGTACTTACAATAAACCATACATGCACGGAAAAGAAAGAATATATCAAACCAGCGAACAAGAAAAATCCATCCAGTGTTAAGCTCTTCAATAAAAATACTAAAATATTTACCTAATAAATATTCCAGCACAGGCATGTCAGCATATAATGGAACCTTATTCAGCATTCTGTTTCAAGAAAGCGTATTGACATATATAAATATGGAGTATAAAACATTTGTACATATGTACATGTATTAATTTGTTTATGAACAATACAACAAAATCGAAATGCAAGTAATTAAATCGCATCAAAGATCGCGTGTTAATATGTTGTTTTCTACTTAGATCTATACTGTTGTCAAATAGGCAAATATGTTAAGTCGTTTTACGTATTTATTGCGATAGTTTGCCTACCATTAGGTATAGAACATGCGGTTTTATATGTTTTGAGGGTTTAGTCCGTTGTGCATTTTCAATTATGTTTTATTATATTTGATATTGTCCTACATTTGCAAGTAATTTCTTACCCTACCCTGTCAACCTCGTCTTCGAGTGCATTCGCTCGCTACTTTCTTGATTATGTACTGTGTGTTAATCATCGACTGTGATCTGCTTTAATACAAACAGCGTTTTAAATTATACCGCAAAATAAAGTATCCACATAAAATAATCATACGTGTTTCTGTCAATTCTACAATAAAACGCGAATATTAAATGATAATGATCATGACATCTTCGCTAGAACATTATACAGCGTGATCATATTGTCGGTATTTGAGTTCCTGGCTATATTATTTTATGAGCAGAATGATATCACTCTGCTCGGAATAGACTCTTTAATCAACCGTTTGATTACAATACTAATCAAACGAACCATTTGTTATGTAAAGTGTTTGTTTATTATAGTGTCACCCCTCGCGATTAAGGGCCAGCCAGTTTTGACTTATGAGACACCTTTACTGATGAACATCTTTACTCCCGATTCCTATCCTATATGCCGGGCACTTGGCAGGAAGGCAATAAGTACCCCTTGATTTAACTAGCTGCTGGGTAGGCAACCGGCCATATCAGAACTCGCCCTGTGTAGGACTCGAACCTTCGACCTCCCGCTCCGTAGGCGAACGCCCTAACCACTAGGCCACGGATACGGTTATGATGAACGTATAATTCATAATTTATAAGCAACGTAAATCACAACAGCGCTGTTTTTACACATGATTCGCCCTTTCGTTTATTACAGGTCTCACCTGATATATTACATACGGCTAGGCAGTAACCTGTTATTTTATGTATCTGTAGTCGACATCTGAAAGCGCATTTTTATGGGACATCGTGTTGCAAAAATAGTTGAAAACTATTTTAACAGAGGTCACTTCAACATGTATTACCATCGCTAGTTGTTTGAAACGGAAAACGCATCATAAAAACGAGAGAAGGAAATCTGTGAAAATTATTTAACCTCATATTCGACTAAAACATATTGGTTATATTCATATAATATGATTAAATATTATATGGTCATTAATTTACCTGAACTACGCATGTTTTCCATGCTGTTTACATTAGTTCACTGCGAAAGGCAAATTATGCAGTTCAATGTGTTCAGCTTATATTTTACTGCTTATTTTATGCACTTTTAAAACATTTTTAGACTGTTCAAATTACTGTAGTTTTTTCATTTAATATTCGTATTATAATTGATAAAGGCTTATAAAATCGTAAATTAATATGTTCATTACTACTTGTACGATATATTTCAGAATACACTTTGTTTACGGTTCAAAGCATAAAACTTGTGACCAATTTGTCTGTAAGGGAATTCACAAGCATTTTGACATCTTTCAAAAATCTGACAAGTGTTTTTATGGACATTCGAATAATTATATTTTGAGATACCAACAACTATCAAATGTACCAAGTAAACATCAATTATCATGATCACAACTGTTGACCTGACTTTGCCAAGAACAATGGATATATGAAATTTCTCTACACCCTTTAAATAGACTGTGATTTTAACGAAATGTAAATGAGAAGAACACACAACTTACCGAAGCTAACAATATATACCAAATCAACAGTTTTTGTTCAAATAGGAAACAAAATTAATTTCAAATGCTTTGACTGGATAAAGATATATAATGCGTTCTTGAAGTGTATAACACTTTAAATAATTTACACCGGCTGCTATGCGTAGCTGTTTTGCTGTCTTTTGGTTATGCACAATAATATTGCTATCAAAAATTCAGCAACCACACTCGAAAGAGTACATGCATGTATGAATGCTGGCCAAATACGTGAAGATCCGTAACACACGGTTGGAAAATCTGTATGTTACTTTGCCAATTGTTTGTCTTCCTGAGTGTTCTGTGCTTTATAACAGTAATAACGGTTACCAACAAGTTTAAAGGCTCATTTTTAATATATTTTGGGAAACGAAATAACGCCAAAATCTACACATGCCAAATATACATCATTGTAGGAAAGCCATAAACACTCGTGAGGCGAACAAGGATATAGAAGTAAATGTACGTTATAATTGGTGCGACTTCTTTTCCGAGACAGATAAACAAGACTTGTATATATATGTACCGTATATGTTTTACTGGCGTGGCACGTGTTTTATGAAATGTAATAAAGCAATAGTTATCTTACAAATCAAACAGTCAGCACTGGAAATGTAATTAATGAATAAAATGGCATGTGTGAGTGTTTATAATCGAAATTAAGAAATTCAAAATACATCAAATTGAAAAACACTATGTTTCATTTCTTATTATATATAATAGTATTTACATGTAATATCTCGCGGACTGCATTAATAATATTACTAGCACAACAGGTATTACCGTTAATTTTGGATCTCATATACAATTTGTTAGCATATCGTGTGCCTATTAAGTGCAAAGTTAAAATCAGATTTGGTAAGCATTGATGCATCTACATGTACATGTATGGGATATATACATAAACATAATCCCCATAACTATTTCAATTGTAAGAATATAATAAACATGAATACTGTTTGTTAATTACCATTTGACGATGTCATAAGGTAGGTTCTACTAAACCAATTTCTTCATTCACATTGCTTTGTGCCAAGATCTACAGGCAATCAAGTTCATGGCGGCATGAACAAACCTAAAGATATTTGCTCTCTGAGTGCTGGATAAATTTTCAAGCAAGGATGGTTGCGTTACCTGAATAAAAACAATGTGCGATGAAATAGTACAGGTGTAATAGGTTGTTGAATATATGTAGTTCTGCTGGGACATACATCATTATTCTCAAATAAAGTTGATTCAGAATGGAAGAATGTGTTACTTCTGTTTGATACTGACACATCACCACGTCTAATACATATTACTAGCTGTGCCAAATAGTGTTTGGCACATGAAAATAATGTCCGAATCGAGCAATAATAATTTCGGACAGACCGGTCACAATGACACAATGTGACAAACGAAAGCATTTGGCTTCAAAGACCATGGAAAGGGACATCTTCATCAAACGATCATTGCATACTTATGGAACAGGACCTCTGCAATGTGTCGAAACAGACGTATAAGCGTATATATGACTGCCTGGCATAGTAAGCTAACACTTCCGATCAGATAAAAGGAATTTTGCATACGCCTCATTGTAAAATAATTACGTATTTGTTTTATGGAATGTACTCTTTCTACGTTTAGGTCCCAGAAAATTCATCATATTGTCCTGTGGAGATAATGATATTTGCAGAATGAAATAAAGCGTCAGTGATAAATTAAACAAGAAATGTGGTTAACACAACATCAGTAATCATAAAACAGCTATTTTATTAAGTGACTGCATTTTCGAAATACTGTTTCACATTCGTCAATATCTACCATGGGATATTGGTTATTGAACTCAGAAAAGTTCTCGAAACCCACGATAATTACAACGTCGTAATTATTACACTTTATATGCATGTAATGTGACCTTGTTTATTTTCATTACATATTCTAACCCTTAGTAGAGATGTTAACGAATTGTAAGATGTAAACATTTGATTCCTTTTTCTCAAATACATAGTGTAGTCATAAAACCACGCAAAACCGATACAATTACGATCATAAACAATGCGCAATAATATTATATAACAAACAAACATCTCAAACAAACGTACATGTACAATAATCATTATATTACATTACGCTAACCTATACGGAGTATCCATTTTGCATGATAGAATGTGGAGCAGATAGTGCTAACAGATCTCTCCACCCAACATGATAAGCGTTCTAAATCCGGTAACTGAATTGATGAATAAAGCATTTTATTTTGATGAACGAATTTTTGATATTAATGTTATTAAAATGTTTGAATAATGATTTCCTTCATCGAGATAGTACATTTGATACATGTAACTAGGAAGAGTTGGCGTTAGTACAGAAATAGTACTCATTGGAGTAATTCCGGTGTTAACTGCATGCAACATTGTTCATATGTATTATTTTTAAACGTATAAATTAGTTATACTCACTTCCACCAATAATGTTTGTACGAATTAGAAATTACTGCTTTTTGTGTCGTGGTAGCATATTTGCATTACCAAATTTATAAAACGAATACATTATTACCTTTACAGGTCTGTACAAAAATATTACATTATATTTTTTTACGTCAATATTTACAATAATATATATATATATATATATATATATATATATATATATATATATGTATATATAAATAAATAAATATAAATATAAATATAAATAAATAAATATATATACATGTATATACGTGATCAGTATTTTAAATTATTGCTTGTTGTGTCAACATTTATCAACAATTATCAAATTTTTCAATAACAAAATTCACTTGAAAAGTTAATTTCATGACACAATCGTTTTTGTCTTGCATGAAGTTTTCTATCATGAGCTGCTGAAATACCACTTTTAACATTTTTGGGAAAAGCGATGACGCCCCAAAAAATGCACGATGTTGTGCAAACAGGAATCAACCAGGAATGCGGTTACCGGTAAAGCGTTTTAATGCTTGCAAGCCTTCAAATCGTGCAGGAATGACGTAGACATTGCATTATGTACTTACGGATACCAAATGAACCTAGATACCCAGAAAACAAGAATGATTTGTTTTATTTGTGTTTTCTTTTTGTAATTTAATAAATCAATCACAAATATCTTGTTTAAATGTTTTGAAATGAATTAAATGCAAATCCTTAAGTTTGAAACAATGTGCACAAAGACAAATAAACAATACAATATAGCTGAATATTAGGGCATTAAATTATAATTATGACAACTGTTGCGATGTATTACATGCATGTCCTCTTTGCGGCTGTGAAGGTGAAGTACATGACCAAAATATTCATCATTGAGTACGGCCCATTGATAGGTTTGTATGCTATAAAACATGCAATTCTTCTGTTCGTGCCCTTGAAGACGATGCATACAACGTAATTCATTTGATAAAAGTTTAATTTAATAAATCACGAAATACACTGTGTTTCATTCTGTTCCGTTTTGATGTGAATAAAATGTATATAAAGCTTGAGTATTACACACGGTTTTCTGGTCTGGCAAATTATTTCTTTTTAACATCTAGAAAACAAACGTTAAGCACTTGTACGTATGTGTGTTTATTAATTAAATACTGATATTGAAAGAATTAAGTATAAGGGTAATAAGTTGTGACATATGTAGATATTTTCAGATAAAATTTATACCAAACAGGATGACGTCGAAGGCGAAGACGTTTTCGTGAAAGTCATGGGCTCTTTTGAAAAAATATTCCTTTTTCCAGGGATATGCGTCTGGAACTAGTGTATAAAGGGCGATTGCAAGAAAAATATTTTAATTGCCATTTGATGGCTTCCAAAGTCGATCGCTTCGGCTCGTCATGAGATCGAAACCGATTCGGAATACCTCATTAGCATAGTAACTAAACATACCATAGATCTGGGGAAATAGTTCTTAAAATGAATGTATTGCCAACAGATATCGCCTGTTTTCACTAGAACAATCATTAAAATGTTGAAATTTATGCACACTAATTAACATAAATGATCTACCTAGTAATGTAATTGTAATATATATGTATTGGCATGATTGTTTTATATTCAGCTACATTGGAGTGTGTGCCTGAGTGCCTTGTTAATGGTCGATGTGTTTCGATTACGCATTTGATTTAATACCTTCGCAAACACAATACACTTTGAGCTATCATAGGTATCGATATATAACGCTTTATGGTGATAGAAATACTTTCGATCCAAGCCTAATTTTAAGTGTTGGAAACTTGAAATAATAGAAGATCAACCATTTCCAGATTCCAAATCAGTATTAAATGTCTAATCGCGTTCAGTATTTATAATTCAATATGTAACACCTGAAGTTACGTTGTGCCTATTTACTAACGTTTTAGACAAACATGACATTAACCAATTTTAATAACACCCGTTACCTTTCATATCTCCAATGCAGAGTATGTATTCATTCCCACCAAGAAAGTGAATGACTGGTTCACTGAACCTTAGGTTTTTCAAGCGTCATAATATCAGGAATCATACCATCAATAATGCTTGTTGTGAGCAACAGCGGTGTCAAAATAGAGTGAGATTAATACCTATGTCTATCAGACAAGTAGCTCGGTGCGTCTAGGTAACATTATTAAGAATGCAACACATAACTGTGATTTGCCTCTTTCATAATATGCTAAATATATGTTTCCAGAATATACACACTCGTTTTAACAGAATAACATATTGGAAATATGTGCATCACCGTGTCAGGTTGATACATTGTTGTCTGGGAACATGAATAAGGCCTACAATGCCAAATGTTAAAACACAAAATTCAACTACCATAACAATCCAATCGCATCCTTTAATAATGACCGTATTCGTTGAATAGAACGGAATAATTACAATGTAGTACATTGTAAACGAGCTACACATGACCTACATGTATAATTAGTTAATTACAGTTGGTTATGTAACATTTTACAAGTTTAAGTTTATTGCAAAGTTGTCTGTAAGTCGCACTTGCGAATAGATACATGATAGTTTTCGTAAACTGCATAACATCAAGTATTCTATTTCCAAGACGATTCGAACTCTCAGCGTTACTTCCGCAGGGCGGACACGTATATAATTGTCTACTGTATAACAGGCCGGACCAGTTCTCAGACTGCAGAAGATTACATGGGCAAAGTATCTGAATATTAGAGGAATGCAAGCAAGGAGCGTCCAATTGCTTTAGTGTGGAACAAATCAGATTTAGAGAAATACAGGTACGCGCATAGATCCATAATCAAATGCATTTATAACTATTTTATCACGTTTTGTGTTCTTTATGATAGTTATCTATCATCCCCTTCCTGTATTGATATGGGTACATAGATGTTTAGTATGGGTACATAGATGTTTAGTATATGCATATGCAGCATTACGTTCCTCACATGTTTCTGTATGACATGCAAAACGTGATATGTACATTAAATGTCCAATCTCATTAAAATCAAATCCTAACATTGTTAGGATCTGATGACGTCGTATAAAAGGTCACGTTCAATTGACCTTCCGAAAAAAAAATCAGCCCTGCTGCGCCCAGCACGGTTTTTGAAAATGCATTTCCAGCTGATCCTCGGGAATAAATCATTTACAGTTAATTTTCACGCGGATAACAATTGATATAGTGGTACCTTAGGCGGGTATACATCCAAAGTTCACGTTAATTTCGTGCACTGTATGCCTGGTTTATATATGAAGTTATACCTCAACATTTTGAAGGCAACAGTTTGCTTGGCTCCTGAAAAGGTCATTTGAACGTGACCCATAATACGAAGTAATCAGATCCAGTCAGCGGACAATATAATAGCGTCAGACTGGAGATGATTTTAATGAGATTGATTAAATGTCATAAATATCCACGTACATAATATATTAAATGTATTTCATTTTGGTAATTTCATATCGTGGAAACTTCACATTGAAAAGTACAACTACTGAAAGTATTTACAATTAAAAATGTAGGCACTGTTCGTAATAAACGTATAACAAACGATGTTTAAATTAGTATTATCCACATCTATCTTATACCGCTTAGCTAAATACATGTATTTAAGAAAACCATATATAGAATTAGAATATTAGGAAAAAAATGAATAAATTTGAACTGTAGCCGCATATAAAACGATTCGCAGATAACTTTGGCATCTTAAAACAAACAGGCAACTAAATACAAACCACACATTTTCAAACGTATGTTTCAGGACAGTAAATTAGACGGAAAGATAGTATTTCAGATCACAGAGTACTATTCATTGAGTGCACAAGCGCCGAAGACTATGACAATCACGAAGATGTTTTCGACGTAAATTTTAAGTGAAAATTCATGGTCTGTGTAATACATTTGGCCGTCTTTTGTTGACGTGTTTTGAAATAAGGTTACATTTTCATTTAGTTTAGTGCTTAATTGTTAAATATATGTATTTTGACCATGACCATTCTATCACCGGTACATGCTCATTATTCACGGTCGCTCCCTTGATGTGGTTGAGCGGTAAACGGTGATTTACAATTCAAACATATTTGACCATGCAACAATACACACAATCATCGCCTTTAATAAATCAACTTATTTTAAGAGTAGTTTAATCGAATCTCAAAAACCAACGCTTCATTCTGAATATAATGTGTGTGTTTATTTTGATGTTTTTCCAACCAGTTAACGATGTGTACCCAATACGTACTCAAGACGTTGACTCGTGCACCGTGTGCAGTTAAGTGTCTAGCAGGTGGTTTATGCTGCTTGGAAGTTTTAAGTCATTTCAATGTTTGATTTGTGTCTTCATTTATGTTTCATTTTATATTTCCTATAATTGCAAGCAAAGACAGTTTATACCACACTCTTGCTTTTTCGAGTATATACGATTCATATTTGATCCATTAATGAGTGTAAATCATTGATTTGAATCTGCATTAATTCAAAACATATTTTTTTTTATTTTAAAACAAAGTACACATAAATATTTTGAACGAAGACAACGTAGTGAACGTTGCAAAGTTGCAAGTAATAAGTTTATGTATTTATTTGTATAAGTACACTCACTATCGGAATTAGTTTTATGTATTAAAAAAACATTTAATCTGCATTTGTATTTTTATGAGACCAAAATTTGTTGGGTTAAGTTCATATATTCATCTTGTTTACGGTTAATCACATAATGAATTAGACCAATGCGTCTGTAAGGGAATTCACACTCATTTTTACATGTATCAATAATCTGGCAGGTGTTTTTATGGACATGAGAGTAATTATATTTTGAGATGCCAACACCTCTAACAGGAAAAATAATATAGAAAGTGAACATCAATTATCAAGATATCAGCTGTTTACATTATTTTGCCAGGAAACTTAGATATTTTAAATTCCTCTAAGCCCTTTAAATAGACTTCATTTTTAACGAAATGGCTATGAAAAGAATTAACAACTGACAGAATCAACTAACTGTCAATACCATATAAAAATAATCAAGTAATGTGCACGTGAATACCTTGAGCGATAGTAAAATGCTTTAACAAAACAATGTGCGTTAACTGTGTTTACCACTCAATATTTTCCAAGTATTACTATCAAGACTAGACCAACATAGCATACGCGTATGAAAACCCTTTGAATGATTTTTATCATCCGCTATACGTAGCTCTTTAATACATGTTTATGTTATGCACGTCAATATACTGCTATCAAACGTTTTTAAACCACACTCCAAACCAAAAATTACATATACGTATGAATACTGGCCAAACGCGAAGATTCGTAACACATTGTTGGAAAGTCTCTATGTTTTGTTCTGTATAACAGCAGCAACACGTTCAAATCTCGTGTTCAATGTATTTTAGGAAACTTTATAACGCCAAAAATATACACAGATGCTTGCCAAATATACACAGACGCTTGCCAAAAATATACATCACCCTAGAAAAGCCATAAACACACTTGATGTGATTGGAGATAAGAGGCATTGTATGTTATTATTGTTGCATCTGGCAACTTCTTTTCTGAGACTGTATATACAGTTTATAATTTGCTGACAAGATAAGTATTTTAATGAAATGTAACAAAGCTGTAGTTACCTAACAAATCAAACAGTGTGCATTGAAAATGGTAATAATGAATAAAAATACTAGGTGTGTGTATTACGTTCTAATTAAATTATAATCACAAAACAAATGTTGGTGTTTAGTATGTATGTGTGTTGAAATTTTGTTCACGGTTACAAACGCGAATCATTTTTACCGTTATTATTTTAATTTGTGTCTAAGTATTTTTTTTTCGTTTAATAGCAAATACTAATAAGCATTATCTTCATGACAATTAAAAAAATAGTACAGGGAAAACATGTTATTGCATTTACAAATACAAATAAGCATTATCCTCATAACAAATATGAACGTAGCACAGGGAAAACATTTTATTACACTCTCTTTACTCAATAAGAGTGCATGCATTTGTCAAAAATAGCCCTGTGTAGGCAGCAATACGGCTAGCGAACAGAACGATAACGGTTCGAGAGAATTGCCAGGTACATGTACGGATTGTCAAACAATGGAATTGTAATATTCCTTTTAGTATGAACACGTGGATAACATCAGATGATTAGTGCCTTTATTGTGGCACTAATGTTTCTTCCGATATGCGTTGTACTCTGATATTAACCATGTCTTGAGCATTTCAGTTAAATCTTTCTGACCCTGTATAAATATACATGGATTTGAGTTAAGGATACGCTATTTGTTAGAACTATGCTGGTACTTAAATTTCTGCTAGATCTTCATCCTTCTCGAACGGTAGCGCATTTGAGAAGAGAAAACGTTTGGTACCCGCAATCTGCTTGATATTGCTTCACTATAACATTACATCGACGATCGTGTATGTCAGTCTATGTAATTACGTGGCGTTTCTGTTTCCAGCGCAATTATTTGCTCGTATTTTGGGCATTTGTAGACGAAAGTTTATGTTCATTTGCCTGCCTTTTTAATAAATGGTCAGTGGAGAACGCGAACAAGGGACATAACGAATAATATGTGATGAAAACGAAGCTTGTATTCGCAAACATAATGATCATACAATTACGTAGCATTTATTGCATAATATTACAGAAAAATTACAAAACCGCGGTCATATGATTGCGTTGACGTATGACGTACATTTGTGAGAATGACTGACATAAAATGCGTCAATTCATGCAAATAGAATTTGGCATGAACCACACTAAGTACTTACATGCATTGTTGTTGTATGTTCTGAAATTAGTTTCTTGTATTACTGAAGTTCTGTCTGTATTAATGCGTAGTTTGTGATTTCAGGAATGAATGTTCCATCACAGTATATCGTCTTCATGGGCAAACACGCCAAAATACGGAAATAAACTTGGGAGTACAAACTTTAAAGCTGTATATTGCGTCGAATCGCTTGCGGCGAGCAGTAATATAATGCAATAGAACAACTGACTATACGCGACAATCCGTTAATGGATGCTACTGTATTCACAGCAATACTTGTTCTGAAGATTGACAGTGTGTTCTAAACTGCTATTTAAATCCATATATGAAAGCTTGTTCAGAGTACTTTTGCAATGAAATCTGAAGATTGTCTTTTTAATTCAATTAAGAAAATAAACGTCTTGCTTTTAGATAGACGTTCACCATTAAGTGCCAAATAATGTCACTATATCGTGTTACATTATTTCTTTCAATGGTTATTATGTACATTTGTTACCCAAATTCAATAGGCTTTTTTACTAATCTTAAAGCATTGTTTAATCTATACCATTTGCAAACTAAATTTATCAAACACAAAATTTCATATTTTAATATGAATGTTATCTTTTTACCTCCTGCAATGAGGTTAGGTTTTTGCAGTGTAGGTTTGTTTGCTTGTTTCTTTGTTAGTTACCAACTTTACGCAAAAAAGATAACATTATGAACCTATTTGCATGAAGTCTTCTAGAGGTTGGAAATTGGCCAACGGACAACTGATAAGATTTTGGTAGTGATCCGGATCGCAGTATGGATATTTTATGGAGTCTTTGTTATTGTTATTGCAAATTACCACATTATGCTAGATGCAAAACACGTGAGGGAAGAACTGCCATGTCTGATGTCTGCGCTGTCTGATTTCTATTCCTATTTTGATTACGTTATACATGTATAATGATTTGTGTATTCGTTCTTGTATTTATTTCGTTTTACTTTCACCTAACTTGTCATGGCAGCTCTGCTCGAATAATTTATCAGGTGCAAAAGGTATAAGACAATGAGAATGGTTGATCTGCGAGACCGAGTCTGTTAAATGCAGATATATACGTACTCGCTGGCAGACAGGTAGTTTAGAGTGCGATTATTTATGAAGGGGTGTACGGAGTTTGCGTTGTATTTACAGTACTCGTTGCACGCTACTTGTGAATGACAACTTACTTCGCTATAATTGTTGACAATACTCTGACGTATTATTATCCCATGACAATAAAGATATAAACTGGTATGAATGCCTTGTAGAATAATGGGCAATCCACTAATTATTGTACAATGAACAAACGTTTACAGTAAGATCAATTCCACTAGTTAGTAAGAACGTGAAAAAACATACACTTTATAATCTACAAATTTGACATTACGCATTTAATATGAAACAGTTTTTATATTACGAATGACTGGCAGTGTAATGAAATTTTCAGAATTTGCTCCTGACATTTTGTTCGAATAAAAAAACACCCTGAAAATGTAATTTTGAACAAAAGTAACAATTTCCCCAGCCACTACCGCAGATATGCCTTGAAGTAGAAATTTTGATAGAGCGTAACAATGTTTAAGTATATTACATTTCATTATAAATGCTGCTCTTAGTACAGAGTTAAAAAACAAAACAAAGAACAACAACAACAACAACAACAACAACAACAGCAACAATAGGATCAATAAATATCAATTTTAATAAAAAAATGTGTATAAATAGATGAACACTAGAATAATAACGCATAATATCGGTTAATTGACCAGCTTTCTACCAACTGTGCTAGCTAGGCCCGGTTTGTATTTAGGTTGTAATTGTCAACATTAAAAGAACATATAAAATATTATATATACATTAAATTAATATATCGGTGAGAAACCCCACTCACCAAATCAAATAAAACTAATTTTCTGGGTTTATAAAAATGTACTCAATGTTAGGCTTTTTTTTTTACACATTTGGTACTAAGTAAATTTGTAAAAAAATAGATCAATTAAATGTTTAAAAATCGGTGGGTCGGTTTTTTCAAAGTCTCGTGACAAACGAGTTTGTATGGTTTACTTCTAACCGTGGGTTTGGTGTAGTGTTTCTTTTTCATTTTTGCCTATTTTGACACATTAGATCTACTCGTGTGATTATTAATACTGTGATCCAGCCAGGTCTAAATTCTGTGTTTGAACATTAAAATCGTAAATGTTCATAAAAAGCAAAACGTCTTTATATAAAGTCAATTAATTGTTTTATTTGAGTTTTATATTTTTAGCGTTATTATACCACTGACCGATAACACAACATTACTCCTCCCACTTTCTGTAATATCAGGTCACTGACTGATAACACTTTTTAGCTCCGCCCACATTAACGAATATCATGCTACTGTGACACGTGCAATGCTTCTCCGAACTACTTTTTGTAGGCATGGAATGTCGCTTACGTCGTTAAAATGTAAACAAAGAAGAGATCTATACAATGATAATATTTTAATTCACAAAATATAATTTACTAGAACTAATCATTCAAACACTAGTAAAAAAACAACAAGAATTAAGTTATTACGACAAATAAGCATTATGAAAAACATGCAATCTTGAGCCTAGAAAACCTGTCAATAAAATCTTAAAAGCTGATATTTTAAAAAGCTGATACAATCAGATATCACCAAAAATGAAATTCATGAAATAATTGGATAACATTTTTTGCCTGTTTATTTTATCTGTACAGAAAAAAATGGCGTAGAATAAGAAACCAAATCACTCAGATCACAAATTGTATTAACAATTGAAAGGGACTGCAAAATAGCTAATTACATAGGTTCAGGGAAACCATTGTAAGTTACAGTACAGCGTAAGTCTGACAAAAGAAGAAGCTACTAAAATCATGCTTATGTCTCACTTACATGCAAATGCACTGTTTTAGGAAAATGCTATTAAGAACAGTTATTTTAAATAAACAATTCAATTTAAACGTTCTAATCATAAAAAATCAAACAAGTCTAACATGAAAGAGGGAAATGAATGAGGAAAATTAACTACGGGAAAGGATGCACAACTAATAGAAAAACATGGAATTGAAAAAATACACATGATGGTCAACAAGAAATTGTTCAATTTATAGTAAAACAACTTATTAAATGCAGTTTGGGACTCATAGACAAGATAATTTGCCTATTGATACAGTGACAAATGTCCACTAGAAAGAGTCTAAAATGTTACATTAATGATTGTACTGTTGCAACAACTTTCACATGTCAATTCTTTGCTTTCACTGAATGTCAATCTGAAAATTTTAAAGAAATTCAGTCACCTTTTGAAATCCATAAATATTAAAATATTTTGCTCTTAAAGTTAATGTTTATTGAATAAGCAAAGCCAAGCGCCAGTACATTGTCAAGTGATTGGATGCAGTTGTTCCCATTGTTTCTAATATTGCCACTTTTTGTATTAAGTTCGTTCGTTTTAATGAAAGAGATAAATTGCTTCTGTCTCGTGTTGTTTCCTTACTGGCGTGGTTGCAGCGGTGTAAACGAACCTACACCAAGTTCTACTTCAATGAAATTGTCATAATTACAGTAAGGAGGCAATACAATCACCAATACCGGACAGGACAGTTTAACAGCAACTGTAACCAAAGTTATTAGTCTCCTTTTCATTCACGTCCTTTCAACTATGGCACAACACATACGTACTCCAAAACAGTGGCAACTGTCTAAACATAAAATCATCACATCGTATGAGGCATGGCGTCAGAATTTACAATATACTTTGTCTTTGGACCCTAATTGTGCCCCATGTTTTAGTAGATGGCTCAACGTGGCGCCGGAAGACAGCTGCAGATCTGCTAAGAGGCTTTGTAAATGGATGGCGGAAGAACTGCGGCACAAAAGGTTTCCCATCTGGAATTAATGCTGGGCCAGATTGCAAATTATTGCCGCGTCATATCGAGAAACACCATTGTCAAGAATTCTACCAGTATGAACAATATTTGGCAGGCAATAAGGTTACACTTCGGATTCCAATCTACAGGCGCTCACTTCCTATATTTGACGGCATAAAGCTTGAGACTGGAGAACGTCCAAAAGACCTCTACCTACGCCTCGCTAGCTATATAGAGGACAATTTATTGAAAGGCGACGGTTCGATCATGGCGAGGTACCAACAGATGATGAAGAAATAACAGCTACTGTCGAGAACTTCGTTGTGCTCACATGGCTGCGATTAATCCATCCGAGACCTCACTTGTTTGTCAAACAGAAGAATGCCGCTGAGCTGCGGTCAAGGACACTTGCGTCACTAAAACCAGAAATCTATTAAGCCATCCCCAGTCTTCTTGATGAAGTTCATGCGGTCGCAGAAGCAAACGTTTTGCGATCAACATTCCGTAGTTCAACGACAGTTAACCAAAAACACACCCGAAAATCTCCAACGTGCCCACTTTGTAAGCAAGCAGGCCGACCAAAATTTCAGCATTTCTTAAGCAAGTGCAGGTTTTTGCCGGAAGAAGACAGGAAGTATATCACATCGTCGGGCAAAGTGCGCCAGACAATGTTTAGAATCTGATGTCTCCGATGATGATGCCATGTATGAAAGGTCACAAGAAGACCCTGAGTCAATACATCCTGCACATGCTCAACATGTAGTCCATGCCTCCAGGCGTGTAAGCACTAAACAATCACCATCGATGCAGATTTTCTATAGACACTTTCCTTTACGACTTACTCTTGATAGCGGTGCTGAAATAAGTATGATCAAGCAATCCGTGGCAGAGTTTATCGGTGCTCCTGTAAAAAGTACCAAGCAAAGTGCTCTTCAAGCTTCAAAGGCTTTACAACCTTGAAGATTGTTGGTAAAACCAATATTATATTATCTAGGGGCCAGAGTGAACTCCTTTTAGAACCTCTTGTTGTAAATGACTAAGACGTACATGTGCTAGCAGGGATACCATTTGTGACAACAAATGACATTGCTATTCGGCCAGCAAAACATAAAATAAACGTCGGTGACATTGACAAGATAGATTATGGTTCCAACATTGATGATAAACCTAGCCATCATGCGAGGCGCATACAAGCTAGCGTTCTACGAGCTACATCCTCTACATCTATCGTGTGGCCGGGATCATTCATAGAGTTATGTTTACCATCTGATATTGATACGGACTCAGTAGTGTGCGTTGAACCAATGGCTGTATCGGCCAACCCTTAGTGGCCGAAACCCCAACTCGTGGAAGCAATAGGGGGTCGTATCAGGCTTGAAAATGTTACTTCTGAACCACAACGCCTTTTGAAGCATGAACATGTTGGGTATGTCGGAAACACAATGCCTATCATTGCATAAAAAAGAGGTACCCGCTGTTAAAACACAAATGTCTCCCCAGACGCCTCTTAACGAAACTCACGGTACTCATGAGCCATACTCACTGTGTGTATCTCTTGATCCTGACAAAATTATGACAGAAGAGTCCAAACATCAGTTCCGCCTTATTGCAACAGTATGATGAAGTATTATCGCCCAGTTTATCAGGATTCAACGGCTTCTCGGGTAAGTTTGAAGCCATCGTCAATATGGCTGTGCAACCTCCTAAGAGAAAAGGAAGAGTCCTTCGGCGCTCCTGGAACAAGTTGGTCGAGCTACAACAAATGTTTGAAGATTTGGAGCAGAAGGGCGTATTAAGTTGCTCAGAGACCGTCGGAGTCACAGTGGAGTACCTAAACCCATCTTTCTTAGTCAAGAAACCGCAAGGTGGATACCGGCTCGTTACTGCATTCTCAGTATATGGGAAGATATAGTACACCTCAACCTAGTCTGATGTCAGACGTTGATTCTACACTTCGCACCATCGGTCAATGGGAATATGTCATAAAATCTGACTTGATTAGTGCCTTCTACCTAATTCCTTTAGGTAAACAGTCAATGAAGTATTGTGGTGTTGCAACCCCATTTCGAAGGAACCGTGTATATACGCGTTGTGCTATGGGCATGCCCGGATCTGAAACAGCTCTAGAAGAAATTATGTGCCGCATATTATGAGACCATATACAGCAGGATTATGTTACCAAGCTAGCTGATGACCTTTATTGTGGTGCCAACTCCTTCAGTGACCTTTTAGTGAATGGGGAACGTGTGCTTTTGGCCTTAAAGACAAATGGTATACGGTTGTCACATACGAAGACTGTAATTTGCCCGAAATCGACAGTAATCCTTGGTTGGATATGGTCAGCCGTTTAACTATCTGCAAGCCCCCATTGCATTGCTACCCTGTCATCTTGTTCTCCACCTGATACTGCCCATGGTCTTCGTTCCTTTATAGGCGCGTATAAATGATTTGAGCAGAGTACTCCCACACAGCTCCAAGTACCTCGGTCCATTAGATGACTTAGCAGCAGGCAGACATTCACAAGAAAAAATCATTTGGAGTGACCCCTCGATGAAGTCATTCAAGGATGCTCAGGCAGCATTAAAGAACCATAGATCCATCGTTATTACCAGACCCACAGACCAGTTGTGGATAGTAACAGATGGATCAGTTTCCCAGCGAGGTATAGGAGCAACATTGTATGTAACCCGAGAAAAAGAACTTCAGTTCAAAGTTGCGAACACATCAGGTCACATGGCTTCCATGCGAAATAGAGACATTGAGTATAGCAGCTGCCATCAAACACTTCAGTCCATATATCATACAGTCAGGGGTTCAAGCCTGTGTCCTAACAGACAGCCAGCCATGTGTCCAAGCCATATAAAAATTGTGTCGTGGCGGTCTGTTAATATTCCGTCTGACTTCTCCAGTAGAAATGCACCTCAGTGTTCTGAACTTAACTGTCAATTTTGTACCTTCATTCTCGAACAGAAGAGTCGGTGGTGCGTTCTGTGCAAATTGAAACCATCTTGAACCAGACATCACGCATTCCATTTGCCTTAAAATCTGCTTGGCATCAGATTCAGGCAGAGTGTCCTGACCTCAGAAGAACTCATGCTAACCTTAAACAGGGAACGCGCCCCTCCAAAAGCTAACCAACCTTAAAGACGTTAAACGTCACCTACAAGTTGCATCCATTGCCAAAGACAACTTACTGTGGTAAAACGAAATGACCCACTGTTACCCCCATGCGAACATTGGCCTGTTTGTATAGTGAGTTGCATCCCGTAGATAGTCCACCAGCAGTTATTCGTGTAGATCCTGCCCCTGCATGTGTGGCTCTTCAAACAGAGAACACATTACAGAGAATGTGACATTTTGTTAGAGATTGGACGCGTGAAAAACATTAACAAAAATCCTGTGGCTGAAAAGGCAAATCAGGAACTTGAGAATGAATTATTACGCTATGAACCTTTTGGAGTCCCAGTTTCCAACCTAGGTCTCGCTATTGCTGTTGCGAGATTAAACTCACGACTTCGAAGATCAGGTCTATCATCACGCGCGTTGTGGACTCAAAGCTCCCAGTTTATTCATGACCAACTGCCAGTATCAGACCGGGAGGTTCTACTACAGCAACATGATTCTCGAAATACAAATCATTTCTACAGTGAGACATCAAAGTCGAAAAAAAACAGGAGTCAACTGAGTGATGTGAGTGTGGGTGATCTAGTGTATTTGTATTCTGATAAGAGCAAATTGAAATCGATATATAGTCGTTTCTTGTCATGGTGAATGGTGCACAATATAAAGTTTTTCAGGAAATCAGTTACGCGCATCATCTTACAAAGTAAAACAAAGCGAGTGTTACCGTGTTCGTAGTGAAACTGGCCTTTCTGGTAAGCCAGAAGTATCCAGTAGTTTGGACAAGGAGTCCGATGACGAGTTTAAAATTCCTCCTCAGGAGAATCTACCACCTACTCCTGCGAGCATACCAGCTACATTGACGCTCCCATGCCATCATCTAGAGCAAGCACCAGTGCCCATTGCTGAACCGGAAGCGTTACCTTCACGGTTCTTATTATGTTTTTGTAATTACAATGTGTATAAGTTCTCTAGCAGTTACATTATTACTGTTTTACACCAGTTATATTTTCAGACCTCAAACAATATTTTTGTCTATATATATACTCATATAAGTCTAAAATGTTTAAGTATCCATGTATGTCTAAAGAGTGTGTGACATTTTATACCGGTTTATCTGGATGCAGATATTTTTAACAAGTAACTACATTTAATGTACAAGTGACTGCATTTTTCCAAGTATTCCAAACATTTGCGTACACTTGCATTTTGTATGGACAGCTTTTCCTAGATAATACATCTATGCCATGTATAACCAATATTGCAAGTATGTTCTATTATGTGCACTAGATCCAATCAGCAGTTATGTACTGTCTTATACTGTGTTATAGTTTGTAGTATTATTTATTTAATTAGAGGTAGCGCCAGTACATTGCCAAGTGAATGGATGCAGTTGTCCCCCTTGTTTCTAATATCGCCACTTTTTGTATTAAGTTGTTCGTTTTAATGAAAGAGATAAATTGCTTCTGTCTCGTGTTGTTTCCTTGCTGGCGAAGTCTATTCCAAGGATACTCAAGTCCAAGGATAATGTGCACTCAAGCTGGTATTACCAGGACACTCACCAATTGCTGACTCTACCAGGAATCACATGATCCAGAAGCTTCGTGGTACCTGTCGTTGTCCCACGAATATTTTGCAGCTCAAGACACCATGCGAGCCCACATCACAATCATAGCATGCTGCGTCTTTGAATCCTGCAGTTGCGTTCGCCACCCACTTTGACATCACACGTGGGGTATAGTTTTTCAGAGCAATCGTCAACATCTCATCTTTGAACGCATTATGCACTGAAGGAAATATTGATTTACGACTCATTTGCTAAAACATCCACTGATTTGTTTTATTTTTAAATTCGCTGTTGTTGGTTTTTGTTAGATCTACGTTGTTGAACGCTCGCATAACACACGAACTTTTGAAAAGTCGTTCATGTCGACTGCAGTCTACTTCTTGTGTGTTTTAATAGATAAAATGAGGTAAATGTATTTGTATTGTGTTATAATGAGTTACAATTTCTCGCTTCAATTCTTTGTGTATTGATAAAATGTGTGTAAAAATGTTATTGTTAATATTTTTGATGCGTAACAACGCAGCGACGGCGCAAGTAGACGTCATCAGGCTGTCTCATTTGCATATTGTGTTGTATGCTCCGTGACCCTATGACTGATGTTCACCAGTCACCGCTGCAAACCGAATAATCCGAATATCGATGACGTAAATGTATTTGCATACCGGAGGTTTACATTTTTCGTTCCCGCAATCTCACAGTGCATATTGTCACCGTATACTGATGTAATACAACTACGTTACTTTTATAATGAATGGATGGGCTCCGCATACTTATGGAGAAACAAAAAAAACAGAGTGCAGTGCAAGAAAATGTTAATTTCTCTGGGTCTCTGACATTATTGTTTTAAATTTTCACGCATTTCTATTAAATAATTTTAGTTCTACGGAACACAGTGGATATCGCTACTAAATATTCTTACAACATATTTTCCTGAAATTCGTCCCTCGTCATAGACGAAGTGAAAAAGTGTCCATGTCTTTTATTCATGAAGTGAATTTTCAGATATATATTCAGATCTCTCTTCAATTTTGGCTATAATTCGTGTGATATCAGCTCATTTAAGTTTCTGTGATCTTATCATTGTGTTTTTGTTGAAAAAATTTATATTGAAACATAAGGTTTTAATCTGCATTTGTACATTTGTCAACGTCATTGGCAGTTAGGCAATTGTCATCATCATCGTCAAAGTCAGCATTTACATCAACGCTATCATCGGTGTCAGCAAAATCAGCATTGTTACATTTGTCAAAGTCATTGGCAGTAAGGCAAGTGTCATCATCATCATAGACATCAACATCAAGATCGTCACTTTTTACAGAATCATCATCAGTGTCATCAACAACCTCGTCGTCATCGGCACCATCCATGTTTGTACATGTATTTACAGCACTTTTTACAGTATCATCATCAACAACATCATCGTCATCGGCACCATCAAAGTTCGTACGTGTATTTATAGCACTTGTTACAGAATCATCATCAGTGTCATCATCAACAACATCATCGTCATCGGCACCATCAATGTTTGTAAATGTATTTACAGCACGTTTTACAGAATCATCATCAGTGTCTTCATCAGCAACAGCATCATCATTATCATAATCACTTCCATCCTCAATTATCGCTGCTTCACACATGTTTTTGTCATCAACACACTGGGCATTCATGGATTTTCTATACACTGATGGCACAAAGTGATTAACGTTGCGGCTACAGTAAGAATCTGGTACAACCGTGGATGTCCACGTGATTTCAGGGGTTAAAGAACCATTGGCTTTCAAATTTCGGCCGCATAATATTCTTGTGAAGGCGCTAGACAATTCAACATTTCTAGTGGGTGGGTAATATGATCTAATGGGTAACTTGAGAGCAGAACTGAGAGCTTGCAGGTGTGCTATATCCGCATAACTGCCAATAGTAATTGATTCTGATATCAACTAATTAATGTCAGCTGTGGCTATCCTCGAATCACACAAAACACTGTTAGTACTGTTCTTTTTTGCATCATAGAACATTGAATTTGTAATCATCTCGAGTGCAGTTAATAAACGTATATGCAAGTGATGTGATTTTGTACCAAAGAGAGACAATGAAACAGCACGATACATGCAATTTCCATCTCCAATAGTTTTAAGTGGCAATAATTCTTCAAGCAATGCAGGGTGGAACATTTTTAATATTTTGACCGTTGTTTTATCTACTTCAGTGACTCGTCGTTCTGAATCAAAAATTCTGTTGGGAAAGTTCACATCATACTTTTGTAGCAATTTCATTTCTGACTTTGCTTGATATCTCAGAACAGACTGTCGTGAATCTACATGTATAGCAGCTTTTCTAAGTCTACAAATAAATAATAATATCCTAAGTGACACCTATATTAGGTAATAAAAATTCAAGTGTGTATGGACGATCATTTATATCAAATATTTTCAAAAGCGCATCCAAAAGTGACAATATAACTTGAAAGCAGACATTCAGTAAGTTGTTTCTGATTAAAAAGTACCTGAATTATACACTTTTTAGCAATTGTTCTCATTTACTTTTCTTCCATTTTAAATCGAAGTTTAAGGTAATTAACTTGTTCGTGTTGTTTTATTTATGCCAATATATCTGTTGGAAGATTGTACATATACTCTTTAAGTTTGCTTACATACATAAAATCTGCAAAATCTAAGTGTCCCATTTCAGACTAGAGTGAGTCGCGTGTATACAGATTACGTGTATAGCTCTATAGGTGTTATCTGTTGAAGCCTGTTATTAAAGAGGCGATAATTATTTGCTAATTAATAAAGACCGCGCAGTGTTTTCTCAGTGTCCTGACTTGACATTTCCAATCAATCTTGTCAATTAAGAGTTATGCGCGAGTTAAGACAAGACAAGACAAGACAATAGTTTTATTCAAGATTAGTACAAAGTACATGATGTAGAAAAAAAAAACGAACATATATACATTCTATACGCGGTAAATGCATTCGGAATTTATTCTAAAAATCGTGAAATATATGCAAATTCAAAACGAAACGAATTAATTGCAGTATAACATAACATAAGTTGCAAACGTATGGAGAGTGATGTACATGTATATTATACATGAATAGATTGTCTAATTCTAATGCATATTTAATATATTTGGCAACACTTTTAACAACATCAGAGTTAACTGATCCCAGTAATGAATTGAACTTATACACAGATGGTCTATCGTAAAATCGTTTATCAAGAAATCGTCGCCTTACTTTTGAGTAACATGGACAAATGCATATAAAATGGTACACATCTTCTAAATCACGCCTTCCACAGTAGAGACAGTGCCTTTCATTTCTTGGTATATTATTTGAGCCATAGCGGCCTGTATGAATTCTTAACGAATGAGCACAAATTCTAAAACGTGTAAAAAATTTCCTGAGACTAGCAGGCAATATATCAAGATAACATTCGTACATAAAATTATTTTTTATAATAAACGTAATCCAACAGAATTGAACTACGTTGTAATGAACCATGCCATTCTTGGATAAAGTTATCAATTACACGTTGTTTGAAAATTAATGGAAAAGAACCATGGATACTTTCGGGATACAAAAATACATCCGAAAAACCAACATCATCTAAAAGTTTCTTCACAGAGGACACCCAATTCGAGTGGCCTAATTGACAATCGTCTAAACCTCGACCATACAATGATGAAATAATAACATTATCACTTTGCAATACCTTACACCAGTAAGAAATGATGCGTGTATATCTTGATATATATAAGGGATAACGTCCAAGTTCGCCGTATACACCAATGGATGATGTAGACTTTCTTACATTCAAAATAGATTTGCAAAATTTTAAATGTACCCGTTCAATATCTTTAGACTTCGTAAAACCCCAAACTTCTGATGCATAATTAAGTGTTGATCCTACCAAAGCATCAAATAATTCACAGTAACTTTTTGGAGTAAGTGGGACCTTCTTAAAATTGAATAATAAAGTATTTAGAGCTTTCAGAGATTTACCAATGATGAACTAATTATTTGCAGAGAAATTGCCATTATGTTTAAAAACACAACCAAGATAATTAAAATTATCTACTATTTGTATTGGCTCATTTTTTATAGAACCACTGTTCATCATCTTTTAAAGCACCACGTTTTCTGAACACCATAATTTTAGTTTTGGAACTATTAACTTCTAAACTCCAGGTATTACAATAATCCGCTAATTTATCCATGTGAGTCTGTAATTCTTAAGGACGGACGCGGCAGATTATTTGACATTATTGTTTTAAATTTTCACGCATTTCTATTAAATAATTGTGTATATTCATAATTTATTATTATTGCACATAACAATAATAACACATTGCATGAATTTATCAAAATACCGATCCTTTAAATATATTACTTTCCGTATCGAGTAAAATCGATGGAAGTGTATCCCACTAAAACACTGTAATTTTATTATTAAATTCGTGCACAAACAAAACCGAACATAAATATAGGAATCAATTCAAGCGGTTAATTTATGCTAATATAGTTCACGAGTGTCAGGTTAATGTTTTCAAGCTATACAATAAAAAAAAATTGTTTGTATCTAGTAGTTCAAATACAAATATGAATTAACTAATAGACTTCATATATTATGGTAACATGTTAAGAGATCATCTTATATTGATATTGCCAATTTGTATGTATGCTTTTCTTAAACTACAGTTTAACTTTGTATTATCCATGCCTTAACATGTTATATGTTGTAATTGCTATAAACATGTAAAAATATGTTTACGCAATAACGATATTGGATCAAATTGAACATTTTACCATTCATGTTTAATTTATATAAGAAAAACCAAAAATATTTTGTTTCACATTTATTTCGAGCCTAATTAAGATAATCTACGTTTTCACATTAAAATATGTTACTTAATGCAGAGGCAGTGTAATTATTATTACAATAATAAAATATCAAACTTATTATTTCCTTCATTCCAAAATCTAAAATTTTTGGAAAAAATTGAATATAGATAACGAATACTTTCGAATGGGACACATAGCCCTGGGCCGTTTACCATACATTGTTATATAACACACGGGATCAATATATAGCTTGAGGCAATCAGTGTCAATGTGATGTGTTCTTATCTTATGCTGAAACAACATATGGTCACTAAGATGGGTCTTGGATAAGAAAGTAGATCTTTGCTTCGGACATAAGCAAATGTAATAAATAGATCTATAATCCCACTTACCTTGCAAGAGCTGAGCCGAATCCATAATCCGAGTTATCAAATGCACAACAGAACAGAACAGAACAGAGCAGAGCAGAGCAGAGCAGAGCAGAATAGAGCAGAACAGAACAGAACAGAACTTTATTTACATCTCAGGCATACAAGTATGCAGTAAGAGGTACAATATACATTTGGTTATACAATAGTTGGAGGAACAAGTACTTCACGGTTAACAAACATATGTTTTGCAAGCGTACTTGAAAGTTATATTTGCAATAATGGGGGCACTTTCAAAAATAAAAAATCAGCAGAAAAAAGTAAATATAAATGTATATATAGTAAGACACAAATAGTATAACACATTATCTAACACTTTTTAACAAAGTAATTGTAAATTTACTTAGTTTATGAAGTTTATCGTACTTTTCTAAAGACATTATGTACTTAAGTTTATTGTCTCTGCAAATATGTCTCGAGATTTCACTGATTTCATGTCTGTTTGTGTAAAATGGGTGCATTTTAATAGATAATGTTCTTCATTGCCAATGTAATTTTCATTACAAAAAGTACAAAGTCTGTTTCTTTCTTGTGTTCCATTCCATCTGCCAGTTTCTATTGGAAAGTGATGGTTAGCAACACTCACATACAAAACTTAAAGTTTTCACAGACCATGCTCGCATATCAATTGCACTTAATTTTGCACATTGTCATGAACCCACTTATCGCATACTGAACATTGTATTGCATTATGTTTGCAATTTCTTGCACAGTGAACCAAGGATATGACTGCATCGTGACTGATAAACAACATCAATCAACTGGAGTTGTTTACCCTCGGGGCTTCGGTTAAAAACCATTGCCCGAACACACTGCTTAACATAAATACTTTGCTAATAATTTGCAATACATATATAAAACTTTGCAGTGTGGGTGCGGTGCTAAAAATAAAAATCTATGCTTAAAAATAGGAATACTTGTAAATCTAGTACAATAACTTACATGACACATGAAAGCACACTGTTCTTGTATAAGGAGACAACTACCAGGGTATACACAGTTTAAAGGGAAGCAATTCTGCAATAACCTTTATTTGTCAACAGGAGTTACCTCCCTTATACTAATAAACAGTTCAAATGTAAAAACCATATGTGAATGTATAAATGACTAGTCTATTTGTAAATATGTTGTATATTAGGGCAATAGCACTAAATAGGTATAGCGTACTTTGCAACAGGGAAAAAAATAAAGGATAAACACTGAGTTTGATCTATACTAATATGAGAAAGGGGAAGTTTGAAGAAATAGCCCAACTAGAATAAGATTACATTGGAGGGAACACATAATTTTATGTGAATCACCATTTTTCTAGACCCATTATGCAGCAGATGCTGCAACGGGATTGTTGGAGTCTTGTTTACTTAGAGATCTGGGAGAGTTCGGGTAATAATTACCATATACTATATGTCGTATTAAATTTAAAACCAATGTGCGAATACACATGGGATAGTATTTACAATAACGACAACAAACAGTGTTAATTATTTCCAGATCACTAAGTGGTTCAGCATTGTTTTACAATGTCTGTGTTATTTGCATGTCTATAAACAACATTCGCAAAAGGTTGTCTTATATACCATATATTAATATCTAAGTGCGAAAGTTTGTCGAACATGACATCTTTTGTAGTTCTTTTTGCCTGAAAACGAACAAAACTATTTTATTGTTTTCGGTCTGGGTTCAATAACTTAGTGATTAGCGGTAAGCCTTTAATTATGTGTGATAATTTCCTCACCAAAAACAAAAAACGCGTGTAAACAGGAAAATGGAATGAATTACCTATTTTCTGTTAAATATTTCAGAAAATACTCGTCTTTTTTATGAAATATATGGTTCGTATTATTATATGACCTTAAAATACGAGACAATACATCATTTTAACTAAATATAAACATTTTAAATATATACTTTTATCATAGGTTTCGGTCTAATTTCGGTAGATTCATGTAGATCCCGGTAGATTTATGTAGATTCCGGCAGATTCATGTAGAATTCAGTATTTCCAGTGACCGGGTTTTAATGCGAATTATGCATATCATTCAATACAAGTACTTGTTTTTGACCGAGATGTACACCATGCTAGCACTATTTTACTAAAATTGAACGTTCACGTGTTGCTTAAATCATGTTTTGTTCCGTGCAACTCGTGGTTTTATCACAGAGTATATGGATTGTTAAATATTCGAATTTAAATACGTATATCGTGCCTGTTCAACGACTTTTTCCACGAAGTATACTGTGCATTCCAATTGTATTTCAGCAGTATGCGTTGACCATATGCACCCCGTTAATCTGTCAAAATTCTGTCAGAATAGTAATTCTATAGGGTAAGCCTCGCCTTTTCCTCGCCATACCGGACTGTCTGATATCACATGATATCAAAAGTCACCAACCATATATTCTCTATATATCGAAATCATGATAAGAGACCGCACGCACAGAGCGTTGTCATACTTCAGAACTAAACATGTTCTGGTTTTCGTACGTACTGCCGGGTACCAGACTACTAGCGCGCACACCGCATTGATCTGTAATAGATCTAGAGATCAGCAACCTCCTCTCAGCGGTTACCTCCCATATTAGTTAACGGTAACCACTGCCATCGTAATTAAAATCCTTCCAGATCTGGAAGGATTACGTATTTGTAACTTTTACTTATTTAATGCAACTCAGTGCAATTTTCTACATAATTGGACTTTTTATATATCGTTTGCAGTCAATAATGAAAATAGAAAAAGAAAATAACTAATTAGAACCATAAATAATATTTAGAAGATTCAAATCGATCATCATCACGTGGTTTGTTATGACGACAGGGATTTGATTAGAGCTATGCTGGATACCAGTCAAATCTCTGCGCGGAGGTTGAGAGATCAGTGACACACCGTTTGACATTCAGACCGTTTCGATTTTGACCGATGAATTTACTTTACGACAGAATGGCGGCGGATGTGAATTACGAAAATCAACTCTTTCGGCATTCTGATGGCACAGAAATGGTTTTTTTCATGAGACCATGCAACGAACGACAGGTCTTAAAACCGATTATAGAGGTAATTGATTTTCATTCATGTATTAAGTAATGTTTTGATATTTGTTGGCAATGAATTTTCTCGTTTGTAAATCATAACTAATACAGTTTCCGGATAACAGTAGGTCGGATATCACACGAGTAGTCTGACACTTATTCTATTTTTATTGAAACTTGCTTCAGGCATCCACTGAAATGTATTCAAAATAAAATCGCTAGATTCCAGAATCTGAACATGGCAGTTATGGCCAACTGGAACATGCTTAAAAATCGTGTAGTAACTTGTACACTAGTTTAATTTATAATAGAAGCCCTGCAATGAATTTAGTGTTAATTTTTATAGGTACTTAGTTATCTCGGTCTCTATGGAGGCTATCTTGTGCCAAAAATGTAATGATGTACAAACATAGAAATATAAGCGGAATTTTCAGATGTATAAAATCCATTCTCTAAAATAAGAAAGTAAATCATCTAAATTCTATTTTCAAACAAGAAAAGTACATTATTGTGAAAACAAATCGAATTCTTGATTATCAACTAGATATCTACATAAAAATTAATAAGACAGCAGTCCTTACATTTGGAAACATTAAAATCAGTATACAGTTCTTTATTTTGACCACTCGCATTATTACCCTGCACTTCTATTTCTTCTCAACGTACTTATGAAAATGTAAAATAACGATTAAGTTTTGGCATCTGACCAACTTACTTTCACACTTCACCGATTGCGATTCGGTAATGACAAATCGCGATTCGGAAATGACAAATCGCAAGTTGCAATTTCACTGACTTCCATATAAGGAAATGCTTACGGAGTTTTCCGAAGTATTCTCCCCGCCCCCAATTTTCTCCGGTGTTGTTCGGGATTCACCGTATGCAAATTAATGTAATCGATGAAGTTTGGCCATGAAATGGTTTACCAGTACAATCAAGAGCTCCGTCTACAAATCGCGCAAGTTAATTTTCAAAGTACTTGCCTGACAGGACAAGTTGGTAGTCAAGCTAATGCACAGCTCTGAAACACTGGCTTAGAGTAATTAATCTAATGAATGAGTCACTAAACACATATTTAGAGCTACTGTTAATGTACATTGTATATGTGCTCAACTCAATTTCTGTGTAGGGCCCAACATGTGCTAGAAGCAAATCTGTTACTTGATTTTGGTAAATATCACAGTGCCAATAACTCCTCTCATCGCTTTTGATCCAATGCATGAACTTTAACAAAAAAGTTCCACAGAAATAAGTATTTGTCTCAACGACTGTTTCTATTTTTTTCATGAAATTGGAAATATATTTTAAATTAAGAAAAAAAGTATCCTAAAGTGCCCTATTTTAAAGCCTTTAAGAACATAAATATGATGTTTCTCTAATGCAATTGTATTTTGAAAAATAATACAAAGGTATCGCTCAGTAATTTCTTCTTGTTAAAATAAAAACAATAAATTGGCATTCTCTATCAAACAAAGATTTCAACTGGTCAAATTATATTGACAAACGATTCAAGACCCTCCACATTTTCTGAGAGGGACTTAAAATAAAGCCTTTGGTTGCATGCCTTATATAACCCAAAAGAACAAGGCTGTACAGAAATCAGTTAATATTTACATAGAAATAATGAAATTCAGAACATGTTATTATATTAAGTTCTTTATAATAACAATTAAATGTCATTTTTAAGAACCTTGCATAATTATTGCACATGTACAAGTGTATGTTGTTGTTGTTTTTTTTTTCAGGACATACCCAGTTGTGAATCAAAACATTACCATATACTAGTAACTAGCACAAAGATAAAAGTAGGCCTACTGCTTTTTGTGAGTGAACATAATGACAATGGAAATGGTCGCTTTTATAATTTTTACACATGTCTTTTCTTAAAGCTTAATATAATTAATACATTTGCCATGATCATACATTACCAATTACTTTTGATATAAAATGTACACACAAGAATTTTTTTAACTGATAAACTAAAATATGTCACAATTAGGTTATGTGACAGATTAAAGTACTGCAGTTAATGTCTTCTGTATGACAGAAACTCTCAGAACAGCTTTTGCTCACACTCACAGCCGACACAGGCATTTGTGGAATCAAATATCAGCTTTTTTAACAATTGTCAATATGTATACGCCGTGGTAGCTGAAATAATTCGCGTTCAGAATAAATCTGAACAGCAAAAACCATCAAAAGACTCTATGGCGGCAATATATATTGACCAACGCCGTGGTTTCTGCTGAAATATATCTTACATTACCGAGACAGATAGATGGCTTAATAAATTCCATAGATAATACGAACATATATTTCTTTCCGGTATCCGGATTTACATACTGTCCGGATGTATTTACGTAACTTTGCTAGAATGTATATTTGACATAAACGGTCTACAGTACTGTAGACCTTCCACTAAATCCGGTAATTTCCGATGATGCACGAGCGTTCGATAGGCTCCTCCCACATTCTTATTGACATTTTCCATATATGGGCATGTGCAAAATTCGATAATTGTTTCTTTCGAGTTTTGTAAACCGAGAAATGTAAACGGCGACTTTCCATTTGCGTTGTTCCACTGTCGCTTTGTCAGATGAACTTTTTCGCATATTCAAAACATTGAATTAAGTAAAGCTAGATCTTTTTTATGAGAAATTATTCAATAGAATGGATATTATATAGGATTTTGGTTTTCTACCGATTCCTTTTCCATAACATAACATTAGAAATTGCACAAAACCATGTTGCGATTAACTAACAGCGAAAGAGCGGAATTATATTTCTTAAAATAAAATCGTATTTCTACAATTGCACGTGTAATCTTGAAAACTGCAAAATGTTAGTTAATTTTTAACCGCTTTACATTTGTAATTTGTCGATTTGTACAAAATTTTTCTACAAAAAACATTTGTATATTTTTGGCACAAGATAGCCTCCACTTCTGCACTCAAGTTTGGCCATTTCGACATTCACAGTTAGTCACTTCGGCACTGGTAGATTAACATCTTTAATTGATTTTCTAACAATTTTAATTGAAAAGCTGATTGTGTACTTTAACAAGGTGTCCGAAAATGGGTTGTGTACAAAAACAGGTTGTACCGCGATATATTCAATATTATATTCATCTTAATCTTTATAAGTGCATTTCGGTATTTTAGAAATAGAAGTATATCATACATTGGAATATAAGTGCCAAAGTGTCTAACTGTAAGTGCCGCAGTGGCCAAATGTAAGGGCCCAAACAACTCTAGACCCAAAATGACTAGGTGCCAAATTCACCAGGTGCCAAGTAACTAGCATTTTTTTTATACAGGGATAAATTCGCTGGAATGTCTTATCACCATTTTAGGTGATTTTTCCATAATCTGAATGACTAATCTATTTATTTATAGATTTACTCTTGGCAACTCGGAGTGCTTTCGTTACTTCATATCCGGATCACATATCTAACAGTGCTACATATAATTTTTCATGCAAACAGTTTTTCACTTCCTAATTTTGTAATCAAAACGTTTTTTACTGACCACCTTCAAGACTAATTAGTTTTTATCAATTTTTAAATAGTTTTCAGTCTATAGTTTACAATTTAAAAATCAGCTTTTTTTTCGTCCATTTCACTGTTGCTTGTTGAAAAGCTGTCAAATTTAGTTCACTATTTCATAAATGGTTGCAAATTAATGTAATAAATGAACAATAAATGGAGAATTTAGCCTTTGAACAATATTTAAATTACAAAATCAACGTTGATAGAAGTTTGTTTTTGATTTCCAATTCAACCCATGTTTTTCATTCAATACTGGTTCCAAGTGAAAACCGTTACACGTCTGGTTCCCAATTCTTATAACTTACACTCTACCCTGCAACCTCTGCGCAGAGATTTGACTGGTTCAGAGCATAGCTCTACTCAAATCCCTGCCGTCATAACAAACCACGTGATGATGATCAATTTAAAAAAATCGTCTAAATATTATTTATGGTTTCAATTAGTAATTTTCGTTTTCTGTTTTCATTATTGACTGCAAATGATATATAAAAAGTCCAATTATGTAGAAAACTGCTATGAGTTGCATTAAATAAGTAAAAGTTACAAACACGTAATTTTCCAAATCTGGAAGGATTTTACTTGTGATGGCAGTGGTTACCGTTAACCGATAAGGGAGGTAACCGATGCAATGAGTTTGTCTACCCTGAATATCTGGTTGATATAATGAGGCAAAAGTAGGGGAAAAGACCATTCAAAACGGTATCTGTTTTGATGCGGTGCTATAGTAATTATTAACTCAGGCAAATAATTATAGTCAACAAAAACGATAAAAATGTGGTTGCAAGACCTTTTTGGAAATAGAATTAGTTTTTTAAGTATAACTTTTAAAAATTAAATCATTTTTCTAGAAAATCAATTCGTTTTTACGAAAAAACGATGCTTATCTGTAGCACTGATCGAAGTTCTCTCTTTCTCTGCTTCTTCACAGAAAGACTCCTTGATCAGCGCCTCCTCTAGGACTCTCACATGCTCAAGGAACTGTCTTTTGTGTTGTTCTTGCTCCAGTCTGCTTGTCTCCGTAGCGTTCTAAGCTTGTGTTCTGCTAGTAAGTAAAGTGTTTTCCCTAGCTTATTTGATCAATACAAGTCGGGCTTACGATTAAGAATTACTGTAACAAGTGTTAAATCTTCTTAGAAAGTGGGCACGTCCGACCACTATGGGGACCAGAGCTTGGCTAAACTGAATCATAGGATGAACGCCAAGTCATCCATATGGGCCAAAGAGGGAGGTTACATTGCACCATCAGTGTTCATTCTGGGCCGAGTTACAGGTGGGCCAATGGCCCATCAGCCTAAAAATCAGTGCGCCATTTCAGGATTTTCTGGGGGGGGGGGGGAGACATACTTTACCTTATTTTTCATGTTACTTTTATTATGTTTTTTTTTTTTACAAATGTCAAAAACATAAAATCACTATAATCATTGCATGATAACCACGAAAATTTCTCTAACAAACCTTTCTACAATTTGTAACCATCAACCTTTGTGAAACATTTATCAGCTTGTTCACCCAAACTCCAGACAAAGTATGGCACTATGGGTAGGGCCAGATCAACGGATGTTTTCTCGCCCTCATTTTCCACAGTGTTCTCATTTTGCCTAGGAATTTTGGTGGAAAATACAAAAGATTTTGTCCCTCGTTGCTCTCTTTATCTACTTTTTGCTTCAACATCGTTTTTTTCTTATTAAAATCAACTTAAACTGCACGTACATGTACATTTCAGACAGCACTGTTAGCAATTAGTGATGATGTAATCGAGGTCAAATGGCGCATGATCTTTATTGACCAATGAAATCACTAGTTATAAATCAGTGCGGGCCCGGTAGTCTAGCAATGGTTAATTTCCACTAACAATCCAGCTAATTGATGTTTATTTCGCAATACGATTTTCGATCATTTTCATGCGAAAAACAAATTGCCCACTGACAGTATTTTTGTTGCGCCCATTTATTATTTTTTGTGGGAATCCCCATTATTTACATGTGGCATTTTGGACATTTACTTCCACAAGACTCCCTCAGGGATCTCGGAAACGCAAAATCAAGCGTATTTGGACGCATATTTTTTCAAAAGGACGCATGTCAAACCCATGCCAAGAGTCCTTGGGATGCATGCTTTTGGCTTACTGCGTATACCCTGTTACTTAACACATACACAAGTGCCTGCAGTAAACTCAGCAGTAGTCACGATAAAATCAATATCGGCCCCAGTACACACTGCAGCTGCCAAAGTCTTGTCCTTTAGCTCCGCCCACACCATTTCAGACAGCTACTGTTAATTTTCATTGGTAAATTACATTTGTTACCCATTGCTGTGCTTTAATGCACAAGTCAATTAGAATGTGCGAAATCGCCAAAATGTGACAAAAGGCGTCCTCGATTAAGAACAGTTTTGAACATATTTGATAACTTAAAACAAACAACATTGTTAAAATGAGTGAAAAACAGCTTCAGCTGATTTCATTAATTTATATTGCCCATCCAATATCATCAACAAAAAACTAAATCTCAGTAATACGGTTATAGGGGTTTTTGTTTTGACAGAAATTTTATACGAAAATCTAGGGCTGAATTTTTGACAGGAATATAAAAGCATCGATCAATAATCATACATAAAGGACAAACATGCCATGTGTCCCGGTCTCGCCAGGAATGTCTCGCTTTCGCGAGGTTTGTCCCGGCGTCCCGCTCAGATGCATTTTGTCCTGGTCAACCACAAAAATCGATGTAAGTGTGCTTTATTGGGTCAACAATTAACTTCACATCGTTAATCTCTAAACTGGTCCCTATGACAACAATGCCAGTCAGCCGCGTGTCAAAGAGGAGCAGTAATTATTGTCCGGTTTGGTCCGGATTTTCGGGCCTACAATTCTAGTCATTGACACCTGTATTTTGCGAACAACTATCACCCGACCCACGCGACATCAGAGTGTAACAGTTTGACGTCATCAGCTAATATCGCGCATGCCATCCATGGCAACGTCTTTTCTCAGCTGTTGCTCTGATTAGCAGTCGAATTACAGCAATGGGTCGTGAAAAACGTGCTACATGTGGAGGTCGTTTACAGTAACTGTATGTCATAAATCAATACTAAAATATCTGAACGACAATAAAGTTATCGATACTGCGTAACGCTTGTTATTGTAAAGGAAATGTATATGGTGACAAAAGACCGAGTAACAAATATGTACTGCCCATCAATCGAGATACCGATACCCAATTTTGTTTAGTTGCGCTAAGAAAGTTGAATAAAAAAGTAAAGATTTCACAATTCTTTGCGCTACAAAATTTTTATATCGCGGTCAGTACACCCATGCTTTCCATGCGGATGACGTGGCATTGTACATATCGGCATAATTTTCCAGCGCTTTTCTAGTAGAACACAGAGTTTACATGCAATGCATGTGCATCTTAACAGTAAACTATGAATAGAATTTGTGTTTATGTCGCGTGAACAGTAAAATTCAAATAGGCGTTTCGGATTACGATTTTATTATATATATATATATACTATATTTTATTATACCCATTTTCGTACGTGATGTTATAATTACTATATAGTTGAAAATATTTGTTACACATTATGGGCAAAAATGAAAAACGTCGCTGTGAGTAAATTACGTTAACTTTTTTATGTTGTGAAAATAGGCTAGTGTATACATAGGTGTCCCGCTCAAATGTCAAATGTCCCGGCGATTTTTTGTCAATGTCCCTCGCTAAAATTTTCGTCTCCGATTTTACAGGTCACAAACATTTGTAAAACACATGCAAACACATACTTTCGTGTTTAATCTCACCAATACTTGCTCCTTTTAACATTCTTGTGTTGTTAACCTGTTTCACAATAACTCTACTTGACAGTAACATATGCTTTACTGTAATCACTGCATCATAACTTTTTACAAGGCCTACACATTACAATTCAGTCAACAAGTTTAGACCATCAATTGCTAATTGTCCAGAATTTACCTGTTTTAAAATTAATTATTGGTACAAAAATATTGTTTTATACTACATGATTAAGTATTATATATTATCATTATAATTACATAACCCAATAAAAATAATATAAAGAATAATAATATTATAAATAATAATAATTATTATTATTAATATTCTTATCATGATTATTATTTTATTTATAACTGTCATATATTGCATAAATGTATAAATTGTAAAAATTCCATTCTCTTTCGCGCGTCACATAGTTAAATTTGATTTCTTTTCTATTTGGGACTCCTACTTTTTTAAAATCCTAGTGAGATCCCTGCTCCCTCCCTCTTTCTCTTGAAGGATTCAGTTGTATACTTCATGCTAGCTTACTAGCCTTAAACTGGATAAGCTTCTTTTTTCGCCTCAGTTGTGAATCCTATCTGCAGGCAGCAGACAGGACATACCGGAATCCGACTGAAATTACTCAAATCAGATTTTTCTTCTGGGCATATCTTCCTTCATCTCCTGTGCCCCCTCCACCCAGAAAAAGAGGGAACCATTTTGGATGTATAGGTCATCAGCCATTACGCTGTTGACACATGCTTTCATGTTTCGGCGTCAACTCTTAAAGACTTTGGAATCACTAAGTCTTTTTCTTTGCCTTTATCACATTGTCGATAGAGCACTTTGTCTATCAACAGAAACTGCTCTTTATTTAGCCAGTACGCTTTAGCGCACATACTAGCCAGGAACAGGTCTTACTTGTTCGTTTCTTACGAGCCTAAATGCGTAATTGCCTACTGGATCCCATATCCTGTAACCGTGGCATTAACCCTGCATGTCTGCCTTGGTTTTAGCCTTTTCTTTAATTACTGGCAATGCGGTTCTGTCCTCTTCATCCCCTGCTTGTAGCCGCTCATGGTTCTCCGCCTTTCCATTGTTGCCACTTACTTGGCTACTATCTCCAACATACTGTGCACTTTTTATCACATGGTGCAACCGCTCACTCTGTAAACTTAAGTCATCCTCTCCACTCTGAGAGGACCTTAGCTGTTTACTATGTGGCCCTAGTGCACCCTCCAATGACGTTGACACCTTGTGCAACTGCTCACTCTGTAAACCTATGTCATCCTATCCACTCTGAGAGGACCTTAGCTGTTTACTCTGTGGCCCTTGTGCATCCACCAATGAAGCTGGAGTTCCCTAATGACGGTTGCCCCCGGGTACTGGATCTTCAACGGCACTACCTTTCCTGACCTCAGTTCTCTGCACTGCCATCTGAACCACATAATCTACAATCTGGGTAAAGGAACCCCATTTGTTGTTAGGTCTTACACAGTACTTGCAGCCACCACATGGAAGATCTGTGACCCTTGCAAGAGGTGGCTGATCATTTACATTACCTGTACTTATGGTAATCTCATGGTCATCGTAGATGAGAATGCCATTGCCAATGTTGAGGATTGCATTACCTAGAATCAGAAGGTCCATGCCAATAGCACATCTTGTTCTATTAGTGCTACGTAGATAAATCCTTTATGACAATACGTACCTATTTGAGATGCACTGGCTCAGCAATGAATGCTTTTATTGACAGCTGACACCCTGCTGTGGCAAGCTTTACATCTTGACGCTTACCTTAGTGTTATCAATTTGTGACATAATTTGGCCTAAAACTTCAGAAAAGGGGAAAAGCACCAAACTGAGTACACATGTTTATTGGGGCATTTAAAACATTTTTTTCATGAGACCCAATCTATATATGTAAAAATGGCGGACGGTGGCAATTTTTAAAATGGCCGCCATCTGTCTGTCGTCGGTCCGTCTGTTCCGAAACTTGTCCGGACTCTAACTTCCCCATGCATTGAAGGATTTCGAAATTGATTGGCACAAATGTTAACCTAAATGAGACGGTGTGTTTCGCGCCACGAGAACCAGATGGCTAGCTTTAAGGTCAAGGTCATACTTTGAGGTCAAAGGTAAAAATACAGCACTTTATGGTCAAAATAAGGCTTGTCCGAGCTGTAACTTCCCCACGCATTGAAGGATTTCGAAATTAATTGGCACACAGGTTAATTTAAATGAGAAGGTGTTTTGCACGCAAGCATCTGTTGGCTACCTTTAAGGTCAAAGTCACATTTTGAGGTCAAAATTGAGCACTTTATTGTCAAATCCCGGTTTATCTGGTTTTAACTTCCCAATACATGGCAGAATTTTGAAATACTTTTGTACAAATGTTAACCTAAATAAGAAGGTGTGCCTCACACAAGAACTGTTTGGCTACCTTTAAGGTTAAGGTCATACTTTGAGGTCAAAGGTCAAATTAAAAGTGTTTTTTATTGTCAAAATATTGCTTGTCAGAACTCTAACTTCCCCATGCATTTACGGATTCCAAAATAACTTGGCAAGAATGTTAACCTATAAGAGAAATTTAGTGAGTTTGAAATAGCGTCAACTGTAATATATTTATAGATTTTTGCCAGCCCCAAAAGCTATGAACAATTCAGAAACTGAAATCTGATAACAAACTGCTATGGCAAGAACTAACACATGAATCCACATTTTTTATCATAGCAATCAGGTAGCCCTGCATCGCCACATCAGCCACATGCAACATAAGTTGTTCAGCCGCTTTTTCCGTCACCACAGGGTGTTAATCTACTATACTGTAATTAACAACACCATCATTTTGAGTAGAAAAACATCATTTTTGGGGTCCATGAGCACATCCTGCTAAGCTAAGAAATAGAACAACACCTTTGAATCCCATTGTTGCATATTTGAGGCTGTCCTGCTTGTACACATTCCAAATGACACCAAGCCGCTTGACTGAATACATTTGATGACCAAGATATGGTGCAAAAATGGTGTCAGCATAATATTGAAATGTCTGACAAGCAGTAGGCTGACAACAACAGCACCATCTACTGTTAGTGCATCAATCGCTGAGGCGTCCAGTTTGACTTAAAAATGTTCTTGAAGACAGGATACAAGGTCAGACATTGTTCCCATACATAAATTACCAAACTGTCATAGAGAAGGTGGAAACGCCATGTTTCCATGGCCAAAGAAGGTTGCCGTTCCGGACTTGGCAAGAAACATTCAAACTGGAAAAAAGAGAATAGTCTTGTTTTTGGTAGATAATGAATGTTTCTCATTGAACAGTTGCTAGTGTGAAGTGTAGACATTTCATGAACAAGCACACACAGTTGCTACAACAGTGACTTAAAATCTCAGCGTGACTGACCAGAAAAGAAACATTGGATATATGTTTTCATTGTGCGTTAGCCACACATCAAGAATAGTTCCATCACCGTCTTCTGATGCATCAAATGCCTTCTCCATTGATAAGTACAACAATGCTGCTGTCACTTGTTGTCTTACCCACATGGGAGGCTCTCAGAAAGGTGGTCAGCTGTACCAGGAGACGCCACATTGGCCTGCTCAAGAGGACTTGTCCAACCACTGTTATCAAGCCAGTCACCAAGATTCTTGAGAGCCACATTTTTACATGTAAATGTAATCCACCTAACATCGTTACAAAGCAATTTTCGCACAAGTGGTCTGGCCGTATTTATTATGTAATATAGGTTAAGCAATTGCCAAGCTAGACTTACCACATGCAATGAATGGAGTTTGGCCCTAGAACTTTAAGCTAATGTGGTTATGTTTTGTTTACAATAGTCATTGAATACTTAATCATGGCAACAGATTCAGTTTGTTCTTTAAACAATGGAGGCTATGTAGAAATGTCAACTGGTTGTTCAGTGTAAATATTCCTTCTTAGAGTGTTAACTGGCTCAACGTAGCTGTTTACACTCAATCACACTTTAAATGCAACACTTTTATTTTTCACAATTTCTCAACTATTTATCAACGGATTGCATCAAAATTTGGAATATAAATACTTTTGTAAAGGTCTCCTAGAATGTTTGTGTCGCCTGAATAGGCGACATATAGGTGTTACTTTTGTCGGCGGTGTCGGTGGCAGTGTCCCCTTTCGCTTGTCCGGAGCACAACTCTAAGACTATTAAAGCTATCAACATGAAACTTCATAGGTAGATAGATCTCATTGAGGGGAAGTGCAGTGCACATGAACTGTTACTCTGCACCTCATACTTTTGGAGTTATTATCCTTTGTTTATTTTCATACTTAATTTTTGTCCGGAGCATAACTGTTAAGATTATGAAAGCTATCAACGTGAAACTTCATAGGTAGATAGATCTCATTGAGGGGAATTGCAGTGCACAAGAACCGTTACTCTGCACCTCAAACTTTTGGAGTTATTGCCCTTTATTAATTTTTAATCCCCCCCCGCGAAGCGGGAGGGGGGTTATAGGAATGCCCTTCGTCAGTCTGTTCGTCATTCTGTCCGTAACATTTTAGTGTCCGCTCCATATCTCCTATACCCTTTGAAGGATTTTCATGAAACTTAGCTCAAATGTTTAGGTCATTGAGACAATGTGCAGAAGGCATGAGTCAGTCATGTCGGCTCAATGTTAAGGTCACATTTGAAGGTCAAATATTCGAGCCTCCATTTCATGTCCGCTCCATATCTCCTATACCCTTTGAAGGATTTTCATGAAACTTGGCTCAATTGTTAAGGTCATTGAGACGATGTGCAGAAGGCATGAGTCAGTCACGCCGACTCAAGGTCAAGGTCACACTTGAAGGTCAAATATTCAAGCCTCCATTTTGTGTCCTCTCCATATCTCCTATGCCTTTTGAAGGATTTTCATGAAACTTGGCTCAAATGTTTAGGTCATTGCGACGATGTGCAGAAGGCATGAGTCAGTCATGCCGGGTCAAGGTCACACTTGTAGGTCAAATCTTCGAACCTCCATTTCGTGTCCGCTCCATATCTCCTATGCCTTTTGAAGGATTTTCATGAAACTTGGCTCAAATGTTTAGGTCATTGAGACGGAGTGCAGAAGACATGGGCCGTTCACGCCAGCTAAAGGTCAAGGTCACACTTGAAGGTTAAATTTTTGAGCCTTCATTTTCGTGTTCGTTTTTCGTGTCAGCTCCATATCCCCTATATCCTTTGAAGGATTTTTATGAAACTTGGGTCAAATGTTTTGCTCATTGAGACCATGTGCAGAAGGCATAAGCCAGTCATGCCAACTCAAGGTCAAGGTCACACTTGAAGGTTGAATGTTTGAGCCTGTATTTTAAAAGGATTTTCATGAAACTTGCCTCAAATGTTTATCACAATGAGGTAATGAGGCTTTCATGCCACCTCAAGGTCAAGGTCACACTTGAAGGTCAAATGTTTGAGCCTCCATTTTTGTGTCTGCTCCATATCTCCTATGCCCTTTGAAGGATTTTCATAAAATATTTATCACATCGAGGCGATGTGCAGAAGGCATGGAGCAATGTTGCCACCTCAAAGTCAAGGCCACACTTAAAGGTCAAATGTTTGAGCCTCCATTTTCGTGTCAGCTCCATATCTACATTTCTGAAACTGTACTTTCAGGTTAGATACCTGTAAATCATTGTGTATCCCTCCGTGGTCCATTCAAAAGTAGTGCCTATTACTAAAGAGTTCCTCTTCTCTTCGGGCATAAAAGCCATTTAGGTATCTCAGACATGCCATTTGTGGTTATTTCTATCATCCTATGCGTGTCTGCAACATTTTGGTGCATTTCATTGGAGGCTCACTTGAAAGGTGAACTTTTGGGGTGTGTTTACTGTGGTATGGGGCTTTGTCGAAATATGACTGCCGAAACACTGTTTTCTACGGATGCCTGCATTCAAGTGAGATGCATTTTCTTAGAAGTAACATGACATATCTTTTTTATTGCAAATTTTGGAAGAGGACAGATTGATCTTTAACTTGATACCAGGCTTGCACAATCTGAAATAAAGGAAATGCTAGAAAAATGCCTGGAAAGTTTGCCATTCTATAATGGGACCCTATGGGAATTGGATTTACTGGTTTCTAACCTTTAAGAAAACAAGGGACCGGCCCAGTAGGGTCCACTTTATAAATAAAATCACCATGTAACCGTGTTATTTTATTGCGTTTATTACTTTTCACGGAAATAAATGTGAATAATATCGTAACTGACACGTTATCTACACTTTTTAAAGCAAAACCTGTTTTTTCGGGTAAAAAAAAAATGAAAAAAAGTACGGAAACTCGCCTTATGCAGCTCACAGCACATAGAATCATGTTATACGCGAATATTACACGTTTTATACCTTATTACTGTTCATTGCATTAAAATAAGTCTAAATGAACTGGTATTTTGACTGGTTTATGTCATTTAGGTGCGAATTTTAGTTCACGCTCCCCATACAATCCAAGTACTGAAGCGCAAGTCAGATGGCTTATCATGTGTCATTCTCAAATGCGTTTTTGGGGCATTTCTACTTAGCGGATCGACCTGAAACTTTGCATTTGTGGTACAAGAGTTTTTTTCATGATAGCAAAATTTGACATCTTTTTTATTGCAAATTTTGGAAGAGGACAGATTGATCTTTATTTTGATACCAGGCTTGCACAATCTGAAATAAAGGAAATGCTAGAAAAATGCCTGGAAAGTTTGCCGTTTTATAATGGGACCCTATGGGAATTGGATTTACTGGTTTCTAACCTTTAAGAAAACAAGGGACCGGCCCTTTAGGGTCCACTTGTACATAAAATCACCATGTAACTGTGTTATTTTATTGCATTTATTACTTTTCACGGAAATAAATGTGAATAATATCGTAACTGACACGTTATCTACACTTTTTAAAGCGAAATCTGTATTTTCAGGTAAAAAAAAACGAAAAAAAGTATGGAAAAGTACCTTTGAAATCTAATGAAGGAACACGGTGGGGGATATAGCTGTCCTTTGGACTGCCTTGTTATACTTAATTTTTGTTGGGAGAAAAGCTCTAAGACTATGAAAGCTATTAACTTGAAACTTCATAGGTAGATAGATCTCATTGAGGAGAAGTGCAGTGCACAAGAACCATTACTCTGCATCACATACCTTTAGCATACATGCCATAAAATTTCAGGCCAAAACGGGACATTGACAAAAAATCCCCGGGACATTTGACATTTGAGCGGGACACCTATGTATACACTAGCCTATTTTCACGACATACAAAAGTTAACGTAATTTACTTACAACGACGTTTTTCATTGTTGTCCATAATGTGTAACATAAATATTTTCAACTATATAGTAATTATAACATCACATATGAAATTGCGTGTAATAAAATATAATATATATACAGGGATCTCACTAGGATTTTAAAATAGGAGTCCTGGTACTCCTTCCCCCTAAAAAGTAGGAGTCCCAAATAGAAAAGAAATAAAATATAAGTATGTGACGCACGAAAGTGAACAAAATTTTTACAATTTATACAATATATGACAATTATAAATAAAATAATAATCATGATAATCATAATAATAATTATTATATATATTATTCTTCTTCTTTGTATTATTATTATTCTTTATATTATTATTATTATTTATATTATTATTATTCTTTTTATTATTATTATTCTTTATATTATTATTATTATTATATATATTATTATTATTCTTTATATCATTTGTATTGGGTTATGTAATTATAATGATAATATATAAGACTTAATCATGTCTTATAAAACAATATTTTTATACCAATATTTAATTTTAATACAGGTAAATCTGGACAATTAGCAATTGATGGTCTAAACTGGTTGACTGCTTTGTAATGTGTAGGCCTAGTAAAATGTTATGATGCTGTGATTACAGTAAGGCATAAGTTACTGTCAAGTAGAGTAATTGTGAAACGGATTAACAACACAAAAATGTAAAAAGGATATTAAACACCAAAGTGTGTGTTTGCATGTGTTTTACAAATGTTTGTGACCTGTTAAATCAGCGACGAAAATTTTTGCGAGGTCGCGAAAATATGCGACGTTGCAAAATTTTGTACTTAAATTATTGCAAATATTGTTAATTTATGTCTTGTCATAGGTGTTATATACTAGAAAGTTCCTTAATGTATGATTATTGATCGATGCTTTTATATTCCTGCCAAAATTCAGCCCTAGATTTTCGTATAAAATTTCTGTCAAAACAAAAACTCCTATCACCATATTACTGAGATTTACAGTTGTTGTTACCAGTATTCATGAAATTGGATTGGCAATATAAATTAATAATTCAGCTTAAGCTGTTTTTTACTAATTTTAACAATGCTGTTTGTTTTAAGTTGTCAAATATGTTCAAAACTGTTCTTAATTGAGGACGCCTTTTGTCACATTTCGGCGATTTCGCACATTCTAATTGACTTGTGCATTAAAGCACAGCAATGAGTGACAAATGTAATTTACCAATGAAAATTAACAGTAACTGTCTGGAATGGTGTGGGCGGAGCTAAGGGACTGCTGTATGCTTTGACAGCTGCAGTGTGTACTGGGGCAGATATTGATTTTATCGCGACTACTGCCGAGTTTACTGCAGGCACTCATGTATGTGTTAAGAAACAGGGTATACGCAGTAAGCCAAAAAGCATGCGTCCCAAGGACTCTTGGTATGGGTTTGACATGCGTCCTTTTGAAAAAATATGCATCCAAAAACGTTTGATTTTGCGTTTCCGAGATCCCTGTATATATAAATTTTAAAAAATCGTAATCGAAAATGCCTATCTGAATTTTACTTTTCACGCGACGTAAACACAAGTTCTATTCATAGTTAAGATGCACATGCATTGCATGTAAACTCTGTGTTTTGCTAGAAAAGCGTGGGAAAATTATGCCGATATGTACAACGCCACGTCATCCCCATGGAAAGCGTGGGTGTACTGACCGTGATATAAAAGTTGTGTAGCGCAAAGAATTGTGAAATCTTTACTTTTGTATACAACTTTCGTAGCGCGAAACAACTAAATTGGGTATCTGTATCTCGAATGATGGGCAGTACATATTGTTACTCGGTCTTTTGTCACCTTAAACGTTTCCTTAACAATAACAAGCAATTACGCAGCATCAATAATTTTATTGTCGTTCAGATAGGCTAGTATTGATTTATGACATACAGTTACCGTAAACGACCTCTACGTGTAGCACGTTTTTCACGACCCATTGCTGTAATTTGGCTGCTAATCAGAGCGACAGCCGAGAAAAGACGTTGCCATGGATGGCATGCGCGATATTAGCTAATGACGTCAAACTGTTACACTCTGATGTTGCGTGAGTTGGGTAATTGCTTTTCGCAAAATACAGGTGTCAATGACTAGCATTGTATGAGCGAAAATCCGGACCAAACTGGACAATAATTACTGCTCGTCTTTGACACACGGCTGACAGGCATTGTTATCATAGGGACCAATTAAGAGATTATCGATGTGAAGTTAATTGTTGACCCAATAAAGCACACTAACATCGAATTTTGTGGTTGACCGGGACAAAATGCATCTGAGCGGGACGCCGGGACAAACCTCGTGAAAGCGGGACAATCCCGGCGAGACCGGGACGTATGGCATGTATGCATTTAGAATTATTGCCCTTTGTTTATTTTCATACTTAATTTTTGTCCGTAGCATAACTCTAAGAATGTCAAAGCTATGAACTTGAAACTTCATAGGTAGATAGATCTCATTGAGGAGAAGTGCAGTGCACAAGAGCGGTTACTCTGCATCACATACTTTTGGAGTTCTTGCCCTTTGTTTATTTTCATACTAAATTGTTGTCTGGAGCATAACTCTAAGACTATGAAAGCTATCAACTTGAATCTTCATAGGTAGATAGATCTCATTGAAGAGAAGTGCAGTGCACAAGAACCGTTACTCTGCACCTCATACTTTCGGAGTTATTGCCCTTTGTAAATGTTCATACTTACTTTTGTGTAGCATTTTTGGTTTTAATTAGTCTTGTCTTTGCAATTAGCCAGAGTGCAGATTGTAATAAATCTGTTAAAAAAAATTTGAACATTAACCTTAAGTGCTTCTTTATTTGGATTCATGTAAGCTACACTACGTCTAGATTTCTGCCTAAAACACAGACCCACCGTGGACAATTTTTCGTCAGCGTGGAAAATCACCGCGATTAAAAGGTGGTTCCATCGCGATAGAATCGCGGTGATAGTGGGTGAGCACCGCGGGCGTTATCGGGAAATCAATCTCACGGTGGACCACTGCGGTCGCGGTGGGTCGCGGTGAAATACAGGTACATGTGAATGAACAAGTACAGTTCGATATTTCAGACCGTATACTATTTGCAAAGTACAAATCGTCTTCTATTAACCGATACTTACCAATTAATATAATCACAGTTTGCAACTTTAATCTTTTTTATTTTGATCTCTTTTTTATTTTGATAATTTATTCCAAAGTTCCATGTTCGCAGTTGTGTTGTGAAATCGTAAACAAAGAGTCAAGGGCATTAATACAAGTCTCGCGAAAATTCGCAATCTGCGTGAATTGACAGTTTGACGTCTTCAAAGTAAAGCCGACAAGAAACCATAAAATAACACCTTTCTCGGCGATAAAATTGGCTTCTTTTGTTTAGAGAAGCGACATGCTTAACCAATCGCGTGTTTGTTACTCAGTGGCAATCGTCCTATTATGAAAGAGCACGTGCATAGCTCCGCCTTTCGAACTTTTACAGAGAACAAAGGTGTTGGTTATGTCAATCATTGGTATAAAATCACGTTTTTTACCGACATGTTAATCAATTGTTTTGATAGTCATATTAAAAATGCAAAGATTTGTCATAGAATCGGACAACGAATTTGATGAGGTCTTTGTGATTTGACTGACGCATATTTTCATTTTCCCGTTTTGTCATAATGTTCCGTATTTTCCGAAAACCATGTTCTTGGTCGTACCTGAAATAAAATGTAAAATATTTTTTAAAAAGCTCGATGTGAAATTATGACTCACTAAAATCACCGCGATCCACGGCGATTTGTTATCAACATTTTTGATTGAGACTGTCACCGCGGTCACCGCGATTCGCCACGGCGACATCACCGCGTTCCACAGTGTTCCACGGTGTATCGCGGTGACTATAGTAGTGTGTCACGCTGGGCTGAATCACGGTGGTGCGTCGCAGAAGGCAGAAATCACGCTAGACGTAGTGTATCCAGCGTCACATCTGACTCGCGGAGTTCTAGTTATTCTAATCGATTAAATGGACGATGAAAATTAATCAAAATAATCAATAACACGTGCACCTGTCCCAGATGTGACTGAGCGTCATGGATGAATGATTTCAGTGCACAATTGTTAATAATGATTTTAATCAACATATTCTTGAAACACAAATTAAAGTGTCTATGTCAATGAAAAGTTGGGTTAATATTGCACAATAAATGAAACTATTTGATAGAAATGCGCTTTACTAAGACATTAAATAAATAAAAATAATATAATCCACAATACAATATTTGATAAATACAAATTAGCAAAAACGCCTGAAATAAGTAAAACCCCATGCGGGTATCGAACTCACGACTTAAGAGCCATACGAAGAAATGACAGTAACCAGTGCTTTAACCAACTGCGCTATCATGCTTGGTAAGGAGTTGTTTATAAACTGTAGTTTTATAAAATGCTCTAAATTCTGACATCAAAATATAAACAGGAAAAGGGCCAAACAAACACAACCCAATTTATAAATTGATTTTTATCTCCGAATGCGTACACTTTTCCCATTATATATATCCTGTTTTAACCGTTATTATATACCAGAACAGTATTTACGAAACTTGGAGGTCTTCAGTCAGACATTTGGTCTGACTGACAAGAAAGTTCTGTCAGACCTGCTGCTCATTTGTCAGAACAAACACAATTTAACAAACTTAGAAATAGTGTAATGTTTTTACTGGGTTATTAAATTCTTATATTTTCTATTACATCATTCATTGCATTTTATGTGAAACTATACTAGGTAAAATTTTGCAACACAAATTAAATATGATTGAAATCATTAAATATTTAATAATAAACATTCATTTCTTCTTAGTACTGGTCATTCCTTTAAAGGCAGTTAACTATTGAATAACAACATCATGCTTTATTTATATAAAGCCTTTATATAAATGTTAGTAAAATAAAAAGGATCAATAACCAATGTTGTGTTTTCACTTTTAGATGCACTTTATAAATATTTTTTGCTAAAATACTAGTTGTTGCTAAAACGTATTTTACTTAGAATAGGAATACAACTATGATGTTAGAAAACTAGGACCTCAGTTCTGACTGTTTAAAGGAAGATGAAAAAATTGGAAACACTAATCAGCTGGAGAGCTTGCATATTCCATAAAGGAGTGCATCACTTTCTGCACATGTTCATCTTCATCTAATTCTTGAAGATCAGAACAAAAGTCACTGTCTGTTTCATATGTTGTCTGAGTCATCCTGTCTAGGTCATCCCCATCATCATCCTCAGAACTGTCATTCTCAGGCTGGTTGTCTTCCTGGTGTGGGTCATCTGTTTGTTGACACTGAACTGCCAGATCTGGGCTGAGTTGTCGGCCTGTGTCACTAGCCTCATGAACTAAAATTACAAAAACAAAACAATGACCATGGGTTGTATACGAATATAAATATAGTAAGTATGACTATATAGCTATAATCATTTAATGATAAAATATTTGTCAAGTTTTATGTTTGTCGTTTAATCCCTGTATTAATAATAAACATTGAGTTCTGAATAACATAAGCCAAGCATATGTTATGTACCTGCTTTGTTATCATCTCCAAGGGTTGATTCCTCCTTCTTATTACGCGCATAGCCCAGACGCCTGCCACCACGAGGTTTTGTTATCATCTCCAAGGGTTGATTCCTCCTTCTTATTACGCGCATAGCCCAGACGCCTGCCACCACGACGTTTTGATGAAGCAACCTGAAAGCATCAAAATAATTAAATAAATGTGTAGGTTTTTGTGCATTGTTTTAAAAGTTGCATTAATTACTCAATGATACCACATCTTAAATGCTTCGCTGATATATGTACATGTAAGTACTTTCCCCATCCACTAAGTAATAGCCTCCTCTGGGTCGTACTCGGGTCAACATCTGGTGTTCCTAGTTTCACTTGAAGCACGTCATCCAGTGCTCTGTTGCTCAGCTTCACCCTTCTGCCGGTCTTTATTTTATTATTTATTATTATTTTTCATAGTTTTATCATGTACGTTTTGGGGATATGGAAATCAATTAGATGGCACTGCAATGAAATTTATATAAAAAAAACAGCTTCAAACATATACAAAATAACATATATTTTCCATAAAACACATTAAAACACATTAACTAATAACAAATGCATGATGCATTTTAATAACTTCTGAAAAAGAAATATGGTGTAACACTAAATAGGCAAACTCATAACTGGTTAACATTTAAGACCTGCAAGTTTCACTGAATCTTTCACAGGCCATTTGTCGAAGCACAAGACTTTAGTTGATTGGACAACAGAAGCAGATGTGTTGTCTAGTTCGAAACGCGTGTGAATTGCCTCGGATATCTTATCAATATGGTCATCTTTGTATGCTATTTTTGGTTTCTGACCTCTCGGTTGCACTTTTTCAAATTTTCCGGACTCAAGTATCTCATTCGGTTTTACCATTTCCCTGTTTAGTTAGGAAGTTATTATGTGAAACATATATTGAATCTGTTAATGTGTTTGATATATAATATACAAAAAACATTCAGTCGAAATTGGGTTAAGTTGTTATCATGTACATTTTAATTATAAAGTTGTCATTCATTTATTGCATTGAGCAGTAGAGTTGCACAGACCAATTTCATAATAATACTTTGATCTCACAATTCAAACCATACGGTACCTGCTTTTAAGATCCTTGATCATGTCTGCTGTGGTCTCAATTAAGGCCATGGAGTCAGCTAGGGTGATGTCCTGTGTCTGCAACTTCGTTGACAGTTGTAGCAGAAGCTCCTACAATTCATGAGTAAAAAAAAAATATATATATTATTGTATAATATTAGAAGCAATAATTGAAACAAAACTCAAAACTTGTACATCAAAACACCAAAGTTACAACTACGAAACACACTTTTTACAGAACAAAACATGAATTTGTGAAATGTTTCGATTTGGTAATTTGCAATTTGAATACCTTCAAGAACAAGGCATAGGCCACAACATTAAAGTCTTTTCACATCTTCGAAAGCCCCTCGGCCTTTGCATTGGTGTTGCTAATTGTCGAGAGATGGGCATCAAATGCAGAGAAGCTTCTTGTAATGCATTCAAGGCCATTGGCAAGATGTGGTAGCCATCGGGTTCCAGTAACTTTTGGTGGCAATACACCCTTGACGGCCAAGGCAGTGAAAGCATTCAGAAGTCCAGATTTGTTTTTGTGTGACTTTTTGTAAAAGTAGTGAAGACCGATGAGGACTGTCATGAGTTTGTCATAAAGCTTTTGCTGCTTAACTACATCTCTGAATGATAGTTCGAGGCGGTGACGCAAGCAATGTATGTTCACAAACCCCTCATGGTCTTCTTTCAGTAAAGTGGCAAGACCGCCTTTCCTGCCTGTCATGTTCGATGCTCCATCCGAGCCCATCCCAACAAGCTTGTCTGCAACACACAGGTTTAATTGTTTATTAAATACAATGTGGATTTATATAACAACAGTAGAATTTATAAGACAAGACCAATATAAATAACCCTGATTTAATGAAATTTAACAAATTGGGTGGTTTGACAAAGACAAGATATTTTCATTTCCAATATGAAAAATATTGTCTCATTGTCTCATGAAAATTGACTGTTGATTAGCATTGTATTCTTATATTATTTACTAAATTCATGTAGTTATAAATGTATACAGTGATGAGACATTAATAAAGAATACATACTTATCTAGAGCTAGATATTAATAAAATTTAAACAAAATAAAAAACCTTTGGAAAGGCCAAGTGAATCAAAGGTGGTGTTGATCAACTGGTAAAGATATGTTGACTGAGTACTCTGGTGTGAACAGATGGTAAGAAAGTTTTCTTCGACCCTTCCATTGGTTGCATATCTAACATAGATGGATACTTGTTCTCTGCCACTAATGTCAGTAGACCCATCCATTACAAAGGAAAAGAACTTAGCATCAGTCACACTCTGCATTGTCTTCATTCTAGAGGTACCTGCAATGTAAACAATAAACGGGGCAGCAGATTTATCATTCAAGTAAGTGGATCCAACATCTAATCCCTTTGCTTGATCAAGTTTGCCAAGAGAAGTCAGTTATAGGTCTTCCTTTCTTTGCTCCTGCATGGGCATTTTTGAAAAGATACTTGAGTCTGGCTCCTTCGGACTCTTTCAAAGAAAGCAATGCAAACCCTGAAGGGGACTCGCTGACCTCCTTTGAGGTGCTGTCTTTTGCCCTTTGGCCTGCAGTGGCCTTGATATGTGAGCCAGACTTCTCATGGTCAACGACAGTTTACACCGTAAGGTTTGAGCTGCCTGTGATGAATGTGTTAACATTCTTCAAGTTGGTGCATGGGTTAGATCCCCGAATGCCATAAAAATTAATGCAATCAGTTCATGTCATTTTTCCTGTGTTTGATGAATAAAGAAGCCATGGTCTACCCTGTCTCCATGACTCAACAAATTTACGAGGAGGCCTAGTTTCCTCGTATTTCTTCCACTTACTAACAGTTTGATTCGTAAAAGAACCTAACTCGCGTTTTCATTGGGCATTTTCAGGCTGGTGGCACTTCAAAAATTTCCACATTCTTTAATCATTCTTAAATCAAATACATACAGAAAAAATAACGACAGCTTGTTATTAAAAACAATAATAAAATGAAAACGAAATCACCTGATATTTTGTTGTGTTTTGTTTCGCTTCGCCGACCTGCTATTACCATGGGAAAAAAACTGAGCAGTGGCGTAGTATTGCTCTGACGTATAACGATGTGACCCGTTTTCAGCTTCTTAAGCGTTGTTATGCTCACACGAAATGGGAACCAGTATATAGTGGACATATCCGCAAACAACATTCTCTAAGCATCAACGCAGAAATTCTTAATTGATACGAAGTCATCGGTATTGATAAATAGCAATCGGTATAAGGATTGGGTAATTCCGCTGAATTTAAAAATAGATGTTATAATTACACGTTGAGGCTGCTCATGTGCTGTTTATCTTTCGATTTGACAGAAATTTTTTGTCGGACATATTAGGTCGATGAACTTGAAACTTCTTTCGGACCTTGACAAAATATGTTTTAAATAGTGTTTATTTAATAGTTCATGTTTTATTTATGGATATGATGATTATAATAAGAATAACTTTGACTTTTTACAGCTTTTAATGATAAATTTACCCACAAAATGACACAAAAGATCAGCAGAACTTTAAAATAAATGATGTTTTATATGAATATTAATATAAATAGGTTAACTTTATTAAGATTAAACATGTTAGATAATAATTTCATCATTTTCATGTGCTTTATATAGATATCTTCCTTAACATTTCTTATTGCTAAAAACTACGTATGTATATGGCGGCCATCATGGATTTGTAGGCCATCTTGGATTTTTGGAGTTGGGTCTCATGCTCATTGCTTTGTTTTGCCTTTATGTGCAATTGTGCCAAATATGGTGCTTTTCCCATTTTCTGAAGTATTTTGTGAAGAATTTATCCCACTACCTGGAGGGTTCTTTAGAGAACACCCTTACAGATTATTGTAACCTCTGCAGCAGAGTCTACTATGGCTTCGATCCACAATTCGCCAACCCGGACAGGAATAGAGAATGATGACATTGATTTCAACATACATACATTTATTGGGGCCTGTTCATCATAGCTTGCTATACTTACCTTAGGTTCATTTGCCTTGTCTGGCGAGTTGCTTGAACTTTTGTTATAACTGTATTATCAGAGCTTGTAGTTGTACTGAATTCCACCACTGATGGGTAAGAGTTAGTGTCTTGAATCTGGGTCGCAACCTCTGGCTTGACCGTAGACAAGTGGATTGTAGCTGTATTTGTCTGTACAGCTTTGTTGGCAAGTGAACTCGTAAGTCGATTTTGGTGACTTTTCAGGAGAGTGAAAAAAAGTAACAATTTTGTTCAAAAGTTGACAGATGAAAAAATATTATCACATATTCTTAAATTAACTGTACAATATATTACCAACCTACCACCAACCATTCATAATGTATGGCTTAGCTAACTTTTTTGTATAAGATATTCGGGAATTTAGACGAGGTCCATTTCTCCTTTTTTTTTCATAATTACTATTTTACAAAAAATTTCCGTTACAAAACTACCTTTACTAACATAAATTTTAGTTGTTTTCATAAAACAGATACTGTCAGGGTTGCCACTTAACTTGAAAAGTCATGGAAAAATTATATCGAGGATTGAATTCTACCAATAACAAAATAGCTAGAAATTAACAGTAAATTTAATATCAGCAAACAAGAATAAAACTTCTCTAACAATAAAAAAAAAGATCTGTAAGAAATTGAATTTGAGTACCCAATTCAACAGCAAATAATTTCAATACGTTTTCATAAAAAATGAAATACTTCTGCATGTAACTGTTTACAGTAATACAAACATGAAATTTATCAACTTTTGAAAGGCTTTTTACAAACTATATATCAAAGCAGGTCATATCAAACAAACAAGTAAATAGATATTATTGACGGTTTTGTATTTAAAACTAAATAAAATCTCAATGAAATTGATCAACTTTTGAAAGGCGTTTTACAAACTATATATCAAAGCAGGTCATATCAAACAAACAAGTAAATAGATATTATTGACAGTTTTGTATTTAAAACTAAATAAAATCTCAATGTGTGAGGTATATGATACCACTGGACTACAATCTGATACATTGGAATACACAACATCAAGTAAGTATTGTTTTTTTATAACTATAAACAGTGAGCACTAAGAAGTAGAGTATCCCTATACCCAAATCAACAACAACAGCAAACATTTTCATAACAATGAAATGCTACTACATGTAACTGTTTACAAACATAAAACAAATCAACTTTATACCGTAGAAGATCATATTAAACAAAAATGTTAACGTAATAATTGGCGATCTATATGGCTCTATTGAACAAATATCTGCCTCAGGGGTGTACAATGTACGGTACATGATGATAAGGTCACTGTGGGAGAGATAATTATTATTAAAATAGTATAAAACCGCAATGTGTATTAAGTTTAAACTCAAAACAAATTTCAATCTGATCAGTTTTAAGAAGCTTAGACCAATTGTTCGAGATAACACGTCAATTAAATGAGAGTAACACGTCAATTAAATGAGAGTGCAATAAAACACAAATAGTTTTGTTCTATTATAAACCATCAGGTACACTGCTGCTGACGCACACTTATTTGCTGTGCACAAGTTTGTAGCAAAAGCCGTGGTAATCTCAAGCAGTGTTTTTTTTTCACCTTTGTGGGAAAGGTGGCAGGGCCCTTCAGAAGGGGAATTTTATGGCAAAAGAGGAATTTTTTTTTAGAATAGCATTATTACATGTTTATATTCTACTTGTTATAAAACATAATTCAATGCTTTGCTACAAATGATAACTTGATTGTTTACGAAAATGCCTCTATTTTAGACTATTTTTGTCCGATGTGGTCTTTTTTTTCAAAATAAGGCTTTCATTCTGAGGGGACTTTTAGGTAAATATAGGGGAAAAATATATACTTTTTTAACAGGGGAATGGGGCCGAATTTCGGCCCCAAATTGACCCTAAAAAAAACACTGTGTAGGTAGAACGGCCTTTAATTGCTGCAAATGAGCAAACTTCGTGTCTTTGATAATAATGGGCCTAGTGTACAGCGATTCCACATGTTCTCTCCCTGTCGCTGTGGGAGCATTTATGCGTTTCGGGATGTCACAATACTCATTGGAATATGGCAGCTTGTAGTGAATGGTGCCCTCAGGTAGGTACATTAGGCTTCATATATCGGTGACAACAGGATCTCCAATCTTGGTTCCTGGACGTATAATGTTGTAAAAACGCAAACTGTTATAGTTTTTAAAGAATGTGTGGTCCAGGTATATGACCTGGTATGGGTGGTTCGGTCTGGCAGCCTTGATTAGCTCACATAATTGGCCGGACAGTAAATTGCCCTTCGATGGACAGAACACACGATGGTGCTATTAGTGAAAGATCTAGAGCAAAATAGCAGGGTGCTGTACCCTGCTCCTTTTTGGTTCCCCCCTGCTGCCCCTCTGGGCTGGTCAATACAGAAATGTTAAATATCTTTTGACATTCAACATATTTTTGCAAATATTCAACTACTTTGAATAGACTGCTTAAAAAGCTTTAACTGAAGCATTAGACTCATTAAAATCCTGGATTTAGCAAAAATACAAAAAAAAGTCAACAAACTGGTCCAGTTTTCCCCCCTGCTCCTTTTTAGTAGCACCCTGTACCATTTTAGATCCTAGATCTTTCCCTAGTGCTATGGACACTATCCACTTCCATCTGGGTGTGGCCTTTTTTAAAGGTGTTTTTGTAGCGTTGTGTTTAACTGCGAGTCACAAGAATGTATTTGCCATCGTAGCATTTCGATTTTGATAGCCGCAGCCATCACTGAAGACTACGATTTCTTCTGTCTGTGGTTTACATTTGAGTGTTTCCTCAATGTAGTCGTTTACGCACGAGGCAAAGGAGTTTGCTGTTAAGCAACCCTCACCCTCATGCCAAAAGTAACATTTAACATTCCTGGATGTCATGTCGTAAAGCGTGAAGTTTCTTGTTCACATTCTTTAGCCATGTGTCGGGATTGCCCTTTCCTTTCTTTGCCTTCCTTTTTCCACGTTCACTACTTTGCGTTGCTGTTTCTGTGGCCACCTCTTCTTCGTGGTCTAATTCCATCGCTGTATCTACTCTACTGATACCGTTTATTTCATTTAATCCTGCGTCATTATGAGCAGGTGTCTGTTTTGTTTGGTTACTGTGAGTGCTTTCGCTATTCTGGCTGATGTTTTGCATATGTGATTGAGAGGTTCTTTTTATTGGCTTTTGAATTCGTTTTCGTTTAACCTTTTTTCTTGGCATTGAACTTGAGTTGCTGCACTTTGATTCAGATGAAACAGGTAAGCTGTTGCGTTTGCATTCTATTTTCAAATTCCAGTCCGGATCCTTTACCGAATCATCGGATTCACACAATACATCACTATCCATATTGACATTCTCAGATCCCAACAGTTCAGGATCTTTTGGAGTGTTGGCGCCGCATTTGTCATCATCGCTGTTATCCGTATCACTCAAAGAACTTTCATTGCAACCCAAAAGACTATCAACGTTTATTACGGTCGTGCCTTGAATACGATAAGTGGATGTTTCAAAGGTAGGTTGTTTTTCTGGCTCACTGGAGACGTTTTTGTTCGTTCACTTATTAATGTTATACATAAGAGACGAGACGTCATAGTGTGCTTTTTTAACAGCCGTTCACGCCGAATGAGTGGAATTTCATTTCAACAAATTCACTTCTTCCATTTTATTTCAACGTATATATACCTTGGTGTTGTTTCTCTGTAAAGAGAATAATAGGCGTCCTGTAGAAAATTGAACTGTCGACCAATCACATTGTATTGTCCTCGTTCTCGATTTTGTACAAGTTTACAAATGTTCACAGGTTTACAACTTGGGTCAGTTTTATTTTGTAGCCACTTACTTGACATTTAAAAGTAAATAAGTTACATCGAGTTCAGAAGAAAAGTGACTTAACAGACTGTTCAAGCAAAATATTTCATACACCTTCGTATGAGCACTTTCGTTCCCACGAGGCAGTAAGGTGTGTAGGTCCACTATTCCAATGGTCCACTGACTGCACTTGATATACCACTTCTACAACAATACATCTAATTAGATATGTGTAGTAAACATTTGAAATATTGAATTGTCCATGCATAATAAATATAACAAAATTAATGCCTTAACATGTCCGTATAATAAAACTGAACAACAATGTGATTATGGTGCTCAGACTAATGCAGTCCATGTTAGGTTAAATGCATGTATTTTCAATTATATAAGCTGGAATTGTGAAGTATTGTGATATTTCGAATAAAGAATATGTGCGATTTGCTCGTATAAAGTTTGTCAGCAGTCTATTTCATCATGGGAGAAAATCTGGTATAAGTTTTTTTTCGCTGCTATTGTTGTATTTTGCAGCATTGCCCTTTTTAGATAAACACGATCAATTTAATTATATCATATGACTGTTTTGTGCAACATCTTGGAAGATTCGACTATACATCACTATTAAATAACAAGCAAAACTTGTCAACAAAACCAAAACAACGACTATCATACTTGTTTTAACATAAAATAAAACATTTCCTGCAAATAAGATGATACGGCATCAATATATTGTATCACAAATACATCTTACAACCAAAAACATATGTAATACTCACCGTTTTATTATAATTACCCTCTTTTAAACAAGTCCAAGTCCATTCGTACGGAGGTTTTCACGGATATAAAAATTGCACCAACAAACGTTCTAGATTTTGTCATAATTATGATCAGTTAACACCTATCCCATTGCCTATTTGCTCCGGTATTTTTGCAGAATATGATATTGATTTTGAACAAGTGCGAACAAACGTTTTTGAGCCAGATTTGATGTACGAGATTTTCGCAGAACAGCGACAAGAGGCTTAGCACTTCCGGTCACCCAACTTAGGAGGAGCTTTACCTCTTCTCCACTGCGGTTTTTGTTGGCTGGCAGCTAATTGACTTAGCTGTTCTTTAACACTGAGCAGCGTTTTTTGTAAGGTGCTCAGGTCTGTGCCTGTTTCTTTCTCTGACTTTGGTTGCACAGCACACACATAGGCATTGCTGTCATCATAGCCGGTCGCCGTAGGTGTTGACTTAGCATGACAACGTAGCATTACACTCTTGGAATGCTGATACATTATTCATGGCTGCTTAGTGGTGTTGTGCCCAGCGTCGACATCTGTCAAGCCTTGACAGAATCAGCCAATGGCTTGCTGATTGCAAAAGATCTCCGGTAGGTCTCGGAAAGCTTCTGCAGCCAGTGGATGTGCACAGTCACCCCAGTCTTCCATAGATTCGCCCTTCTGTGTTGCCATCGCGAACTTGGCTTGTGCTCCGGCTTGCTTAGCATACTTCGGTATGGCAAATCAGGATTGCTCTTCATTATCCGAGCACAGTACTCCAGTGCCTACCTGACAGGCAGTGCAGTAAACACAACTTGCAGTCTTCTGCGGTCCACTGAAAAGACTGCGCATACTGCTCAAACTGCATCTGGAATGACTGCCATCTGGATTTGCCATCATATACCAAACTCTTTGGGATGATGGGCCGGCTAGCTCATTTGGTAGAGCACTGGACTATAAATCAGAGGATCGCGAGTTCGATTCCCAGCCCGGCTACATGACTTGTGTGGGGATTGGTCATGAAATTATTTATACGGCCATTCTCCCCCTACCTCTGATTCAAGTAGGGCAGTTGTCAGTTACTGGCATAAGTATGTGCACTTAGTAGTGGTAAACCAGCTTACCCAGGAAAAGTGTGAGCAGGTTAACTGACCGCCGTTATATGACTGAAATACTGTTGAATATGGCGAAAACAAAATCCCCCCCCCCCAAACTGTGACTCTCTTTGGAATCCCTGATGCGTATTCCAAATCACCATCGCTGTCCTCATGGCAACACTGATGACTTTCTTTCTTGACAAAGTGCAGTTGTTGTTGCGCATTTGTCAAGAAGTCGCTAAACGCACTGCAATCCCCTTGTTGCTGTCATTTTGCGGCTTTTTGCCGCAACTACAGAGATATTTATTAACCTTCAGAATTTGGTAGCCACCTGCGCTCGTAGCTCGGAATTTCAATTAGCCCAGACTCAAATCATTTAGCCCCCCAAAAAACAACTACAAAACCTCAATGTTTCAATGTTTAAATTCAAACAGTACACATTTAACTAATAAACATTCAGACCCAGTATGTCATACAGCAACTGTGTATTACTACCAGACATTAAAAAATTTAATACTAGTATGACTGAATGTGATATAATTATGTTGTTTTTATATACCTGCTTATCATATTACTCTGTTATTAGCAAACACTAGTAGTTGAAGTTTTTTAGCTGACCTGAGCACAACATGCTCATTTTGAGCTTTTGTGATAGCCTTGTGTCCGTCATGTGTCATGCGTCGTCAACATTTACCTCGTTAACACTCTAGAGGCCACATTTATTGGCCAATCTCCATGAAACTTGGTCAGAACATTTGACCCAATGATATCTCGGTTTCGAATCTGGTTCATGTGGCTTCAAAAACTAGGTCACTAGGTCAAATTGAAGAAAAAGCTTGTTAACACTCTCAAAGTCACATTTTTTGCCCAATCTTCATAAAACTTGGTCAGAACATTTAATGATATTTGGCCGAGTTCGAATCTGGGACATGTGGGGTCCAAAACTAGGTCACTAGGTCAAATGGAAGAACAAATATGTTAACACTCTAGAAGTCACATCTTGCCCAATCTTCATGAAACTGGGTCAGAACATTAGTCCCAATGATATCTCGGTCGAGTTTGAATCTGGGTCATGTGGGGTCAAAAACATAGGTCACTATGTCAAATTGAAGAAAAAGCTTGTTAACACTCTAGAAGTCACATTTTTTGCCCAATCTTCATGAAACTTGGTCAGAACATTTGTCTGAATGGTTTCTTGGCCGAGTTTTAATCTGGGTCATGTGGGTTCAAAAACTAGGTCACTAGGTCAAATTGAAGAAAAAGCTTCAATTTCAATATGTACTTCCCAAATTTTGAATGTCTGTTGTCACTCAAGTTTTTCAAACCATGATGATTAAGGCCGCATTTCCATCAGTCTGTATCAGTATATCCATATCCATATAAAAATCTAACACATGGAAAATTGTTTGAAACTCAGGTGAGCAACCAAGGGCCATGTGGCCCTCTTGTTTGTTTTTGTAATTTAACGAGTGAATACATGTTTTTGAAACAATCTGTGTAAGCAATTTGTTACACAACTTCATATTAATTCTTAATTAGTAAATTAGTAAACTGTTCCTTTTGCAAATTTTTTTTATTTAATATATTGCCTTCTGTTAATTTGTAGTAGGTTCCACTAAATTATTAAAAAACACACACATAACACAATGCATAACTTATGGGAAATTGTCTCAAATAACTTGCACCTTTACCAACTAAAATTAGATTGAATGCGTGATAAATTTTGATAAATTAATGTATTTATCAAATTCTGTTTTTTTAATATTTACAGAAAGGAGGAGGAAAGGTGACATCGAAAGTGGTACAGAACTGTATCAAGTAGGTATTTGAATGGTTTTCATTTTGCCATTGGCTGTTTACTTCTTTCTTCTTAATAAACCCCCCATCAAAGATGGCGGGGTATATTGGTTTGCTAATGTCTGTCGGTCGGTGAGTAGACCATAGTCGTTTCAGTTCTCTAAGTTTGACAGTTTTCATCTGATCTTTACTAAACTTCATAAAAATGTTTGTGGCCATAATATCTAGGTCATGTTTGATAATCAGCCAAATCGCCCTTGGAATTGTGTCAAGTTATGGCCGCTGAATATATAAAATTAGGTATTTTAGCCGTTTCCGCTCTCTAAGTCAAACAGTTTTCATCCAGTCAGATCTGCCCAGGAATTGTGGAGTTATTGCTCTTCAATTACCTGAAATGTGCGTTTTTAGTGGTTTTCGCTCTCCAACACTGTTCATCCAATCTTCACCAAACGTCATGAACATGTTTGTGGTCATAGTATCTTGGCCAGGTTTAATAATCAGCCAAATATTATTAAGAGGAAATAAGAGGAAAAACAATTTCATTTTCATCATATTTAGCTAAGTTAAATAAAAACAATGAATCTAATTTAATCAAGAAAATAGAAGAACTTGAAAAATCAGTACATGAAACTAATACTGAGCAGCTGCAGGAATTACAAAATGAATTGGAAAAGTTAAGGGAAAATAGACTTAACGGTTCACTTATTCGTTCAAGAGCTAAATGGCTAGAAGAAGGGGAGAAACCTTCAAAGTACTTCTGCTCTCTTGAATCAAACCATTATACAAACAAGTCAATACCTTTTATTGAAACAGAAAATGGTACTAATTTGAATGATCAAAATGATATTTTAAATGAAGCAGTTTTATTTTATAAAACACTGTACAAAAGAAATGAAAATGAAATCGGATATAACATAAATATTGATTTAGCTAATGCCAATTTACAGAAACTCAATAATGCTCAATCAGAAGCTTTAGAAGGACTACTTAGTATAAATGAAGTTGCTCTTACACTTAAAAATATGAAAAACGACAGAAGTCCAGGCTCTGATGGTTTCACTGCAGAATTTTATAAAGTGTTTTGGAACAGATTAGGCCATTTCATAGTACGAAGTATAAATTATGCATTTAATAATAATTCATTGTCCACAACTCAAAAGCATGGGATAATAACTTGCATCCCAAAGGACAAAAACCGCGCTGCTATTTGAAAAATTTAAGACCATTAACCTTATTAAATGTTGTATACAAACTGGCATCTGGGACTATAGCAAATAGATTAAAAACAGTACTTGATGTTTTAATCTCCCAAGACCAAACTGGTTTCATTAAAGGGCGATTTATTGGTGAAAACGCTAGATTACTTTACGACATCTTGAAATATGCTGAAGATAATAATTTGCCTGGGTTACTTATGACAATAGATTTTGAAAAAGCGTTTGATACCTTATCTTTTAAGTTTATAGAAACTACTTTTAGATTTTTTAATTTCGGACCAATGTTCCAACAATGGATATCCATGTTTTTGCACAATACTATGGCGTCCATACAAATAAATGGATTTTTATCGAACACCTTTTGCATTGAGAGGGGCTGACGTCAAGGGGACCCGATAAGCGCTTACATTTTTATTTTATGTGCGGAAATTCTAGCTATTAAAATCATACAAAGCAAACAAATAAAGGGTATAACAATTAAAGACATATAATACAAAATATCACAATTTGCTGACGACACTTCTCTATTACTTGATGGATCTGAATCATCTCTTAATTGTATGTTAGACATGCTTCATGAATTTTCAACATACTCTGGATTGAAAATAAACTATGATAAAACTAATTTAATTTGGATAGGCTGTATGAAATATAGTACAAGGTAGATAAAAACAAAATACAAACTGACATGGGGAGCAACATCTTTTAAAGTTCTTGGGATAGTGTACGACGTAAATTTAGAAAACATAATCATGAACAATTTTGATAACAAAATCAACAGTATAAAAAATTTAATAACACACTGGAATCGCAGAAATATCACACCGCTCGGAAAAATAACCATCGTAAAATCACTACTTCTCCCTCTGCTTACTCATTTATTTGTGTCACTACCAACACCAAGAATAGAAATTATGAAACAAATTAACAAACTAATTTATGACTTCATATGGGCAGGCCCAAGCAAAATTAAAAGCACAGTAATTGTTAAAGAATATAATAAAGGAGGTTTAAATATGGTAGATGTCTGTTCCTTTGAAAAACAAATGAAATTAACATGGCTTAAGAGACTTGTGACACGAGACGGAAATTGTTATACACTTGTTAAATCCTTCATTGATATAACAAAACTTTTTAATACTGGTAAAATGTTTGTTGAAAAACTTTGCATAAATTAAAAAAATAAATTTTGGCAAGACGTCTTAAAAAGCTATAATATATTTTATATTGAAAAATTGCCTATAGTCAATAGTGAAGATATTCTCGATATGCCTTTGTTTTACAATGAAAAGTTTAAAATTGGCAATAATTATATATATATAAAATGTCTGTATGAAAGAGGCATTCGATTTGTTAGAGACATATTGATAGATAGAGAACGTTTTATCTGCAAAGAATCTTTGGACTACCAAATTGGAACAAATGTGAATTTTCTACTGTACCAAGGTCTTATAAAAGTAATAAGTAAATTTATTAAGAATTTTGGAGACATATTTACGTATGATAATAATATTCAAGGACCTATATTAGCAACATACGTAAAGAAAATAGTAACAAGTCCTAAAGAAGAAAAACATGTTTATAAAATATTTATTCAAAACAGTGAAATCCCAACTTGTCAAACAAAATGGAATTCAGAGTTCTTTGGTATTGACTGGAAAAGTGTATATCCACTTGTGTCAAACAAAATGGAATTCAGAGTTCTTTGGTATTGACTGGAAAAGTGTATATCCACTTGTGTTTAATATTAGTAAAGATAGTTATATCCAATGGCTCCAATGTAGAATAGTCCACAGAATCTTGGGAACAAAATCTAATATGTTTAATATGAAAATAGTTACTGATAATCTTTGTACATTTTGTAAAAATGAAGTAGAAAATATAACACACTTGTTTTGGAACTGTGTACATTCTCAATATATTATTAATTTTGCTATTCACGTTGTAAATAGAAATAAACCAAACTCACCTATCCATCTAACATGTCAGGAAATGATACTTGGTATTACAGATTCAAAAATGAACAATTTAAATATTTTATGCCTAGAAATTAAAAGATATATTTTTCATTGCCAGAGAAAAAACAGAAAGCCGTCTAATTTTGGATTAGTAAATAGCCTCAAGCACTCATTAGAAATATATAAAACTACAAAAAAACTTGACGAAGGATTAAAAGATTGGCCACTAGTCAGCATGTTTACAGATATTGCTTATAATGAAATTGAAATAGTACTTAATAATAATAGTGATTGAATACAGTTATCAGCATTTTTTATGGCTACAATGTCATAGCACATATAATATATACTCAAAGCAATTCATTCTCTTTTGTTTATATTTTTTGTTGTGCAATATTATCTACGACATAGCATTGGTACATATACATGTAATGAGTCTATTCATTGTATTGTGAGTATATACATTTTGGGGACATGATTATGTATTAATGTCATATATGTGTATATGTCTATTATGCATGCCTTCATGTATGAATGTATGTTTGTATGTATGTATGTAAATTGTAAATATACTATGAGCAACACACGCACGCACGCACGCACGCACACACACCACACACACACACACACACACACACACACACACACACACACACACACACACACAATTCAGCCAAATGGCCCTAGGAATTGGGGAGTTATGGCCCATGATTATCTAAAATTAGCCTTGTTAGCTATTAACCTAGAGGGGGTATAACTGTTTTACAAGTAGCTGTTGTTTAAAACAAGATTTTGCTTATGTACCGTTAAAATATATTTTGCAAGATTGCAGACTTATTGATTTAATAAATTAGGTATTGGGAAAGGTAAAGAATGAAATATCATTAACTGTGGTATTCATTTAACTTTCATTAGTTTGTTGTCAATATCTACATGCATTTACTGCTTGTATGTAAAAAAAACTATAATAAAAATATGACCTGCCTGATTTCAAATGTTTTCACATGTTTTCACATATTTGCTTTTTTCAACATTATTAATACATGAATTAAACATAATAAGAGGCTTAACAATATTATTATTATCCTTGCTTTTTTACCTCATTTAGCAGGGACTCTGTATCCCTAAGCAAACTTTCTTTTAAAATCACACACTTTTTGCCCCACACAGATTTTACATTATAAAGTTATAATTTATGATATTTGGAATATATCTGCTGACCATCATATTGGGAAATTTTGTGTTGTGTAATTTTGCAAGTGGCCTTTCATTTGGGAATGATACATTTGTCTATTGAAAGCAACCCCAGATATGTCTTTGTAATTGACTGTTTTCCATTATTAAATGATTGTTATGAAGGAGATTTAAAAGACAATGACACTACTTTTTGAATTTTTTACAATTGAGTAGCAAAGGTTAATTTTGCTGGACCAGTCCTATGTATGTATAAATGAGGCGTGTCATGGGAAACCTGGGCTTAATGCGTGGGTGTTAAGAGTCGTACCAGATTAGCCTGTGCAGTCCGCACAGGCTTATCCAGGATGGCACTTTCCGCCTACAGTGGATTTATGTTTAGAAAAGACTTAGTCACTACATCTAAGCGGAAAGTGTCATCCTGGATTGCACATGCTGATTCAGGAGGACACTACACTCTTGCATTAAGCCAGGTTTTCCCACAACACGCTTCTAATGCATGCTTCAGATTGGCAGAGAAAGGAAGTTTGGTGTCCTCAGAGGGCTACTTCTCTACGAAATTTGTAGAAGACAGCGCAGCTAATGGAAAACTGATGGACCTAGAGAAATACAAGTAAGAATACCAAATGAAACTGAATCTTAGTTCGTCTTTTAAATTTCAGCAAAATGGAAATCACTGTTTCATATTTTATTTTAATACAGTGGGGTGGAAATATATACATTATTCACTTGTACACTGACAAGTTAACAAAAATCTACTTGTCCGACTGCTAAAATCACTTGTCCAAATAAAAATAAATATAATTCTGGGATTTCCAATTATAATTTTAAATTAAATTATAAATAAAACACAATTTAAATAAACTGTTAACTCCCAATGTTTACATCATCTTTACACACTGCTGTTGCACATGTCCAGGGACAACTTCACAGGAAAATTTTACTTGTCCAACAGCAAAATATACCAATGTCCGACAAGGTTTTCCACACCCCTGTTTAATATGTAACGGGCATTTTCATTGGTCAGTATTTTTATTTTGAGACTACTGTCACAAAGTTTGAGATTGAGAACGTTCATGGTCATTGGGCCTAGTAAACATTTGTTACAGTAGAAATTGCATGTTCAGTCCATATCCAGGCCTTGTTCTGTAACCCTCACGGGTCAGAATATCGGACCCGTTCCCAAAATATGGCTGTTTTTTCCCAATTGACAAAATAATTCCCCTCCACTACAGAATTTGGTTTGACATTGATAAAAATCTTGAAGAAAATAACTTACTTCAATATATATTTTGAGAACAAAAAATAAAAAAATCACAATGAAATTTATCAATGGAAATTAATACTGACAACACATTTATTTGTACATTCCATTTCCCAATTTTGCAAATTTTATGTTGAGAAAATCCCAAATTGAAACCAGGTACTTTTTCCCAAAAATGACAGAAAAAGGCCTGATATCTATATATTAGGACCTGTATTAATCAACCGTACATGCAATTTCTACTTGAACCCATTCTTAGACTTAAGGATAAAGAATACACTTAGAGAAATAATTTCTGTCATGCATTCACGAATATACTGGGTACCAATGTTGCTTATGTAATTAATACATCATTGCAAATAAAGAGCTGGGTCCGGCTAGCTCAGTGCGCTAGACTGTCAAACCGGTGATCGTTAGTTCAAACCCCAGCCCTGCCACATAACTTGTGTGGGGATTGGTCATGAAATTATTTATATGGCCATTCTCCACCTACTTCTGATTCAATTAGGGCAGTTGTCAGTTACTGGCATAAGTATGTGCACTTAGTACTGGTAAACCGCTTAGATCGGCTAAGCTTGCCCAGGAAAAGTGTGAGTAGGTTAACTGACCGCCGTGATATGACTGAAATACTGGTAAAAACGGCAAAAACCACCACCACCACCCCCAGAAAGAAGCAAATCAAGAATTAGGGAAAAAGTCATCTAAGATCCAAAAATGTACAGGGTGCTGCTAAAAAGGAGCAAGGGAAATGCCTGGCCGGTTCTCTGTTATTTTCTTATAACTTGGTAAATCCAAGTGTATAAAATCACCTGTTATATAGAGAATATATGGTTGGTGACTTTTGATATGTGATATCAAACGAGTCCGATATGGCGTAGGAAAAGGGCGAGGCTTGCGGAGCCTTTTCCTACGCTCTATCGGACGAGTCTGATATCACATGATATCAAAAGTCACCTACTATATATTCTATTTATTATGCCACGTTTTGCAAATATTGTTTTTTATAATTAATAAAATACATTAAACAAATTAAATCCCAAACTTTTAGAAATTTACATTACAATCAATATGCAAATGAGACAGCCTGACGGCGTCTACTGGCGTCGATGCATAGTTACGCATAACAAATAGTTCTTGATAAAATCATCAACAATTTAACATTTTAAAACACATTTAACCAATGAACAAAAACTTGAAGCGAGAAATTGCTACTTATTGGAACATTGAACATGATATAAATACATGTACGTCATTTTATCTATTAACACACACACAAGAAGAAGACTGCAGTCGACATAACGATTACTTTTCAACTGTTTGCAGTACGTGTGTAATGTGAATATTCAACAACGAAACAAATTTAAAAGTAAAACAACCAGGGGATTTATTATCAAGTGAGTCGTTAATCAACTTTTCCATCAGTGCATAATGCGTTCAAAGTTGAGAGGTGGACGATTGTTCTAAAAAACTCTCCCCCAAGTGTGATGTCAAACTGGGTGGGGAAACGCAACTGCAGTCTGCAGGAATCAGAGATGCAGCCTGTCGTGTTTGCGATGTGGGCTCGTATTAAAGCTGCATAATATTGGTGGGACAGCAACGGGTATCACAAAGCTTCTGTATCATGTCCTTCCTGGCAGAGTTACCAATTGGTAAGTGCCCTGGTAATACCATATGCGAGTGCACAAATAAAAGTCAAATTATTTATTATAAAATTTTGCCTTCTTTTTTGCCTTATTTTAGAACCATAGGTGCCTATATTTAAATATGTATTGAATTAATTTAGTTATTTATTAACATATGCTGTTTTGCTTATGTTATTGTGAGTTACCATATTTTTAATAGGTGTCAGAATTTCTTTAATATTTTCAGGTTCACAGCCAGTGAAAGTTGTTGCAACAGACTGAGAGTAACAATTTTTGATGTGACATTTTCTAGACACTATGTTTAGCTAGTGGATATGTGTTACTCTATCAATAGGCAGATTATCTTGTCTATAAGTTCCAAACTGCATTTAACTAGTTGTTATGACTTTAAATTGAAGAATTTCTAGTTGACCATCATAATTAGATCTTTTTTTTTCAGTTTCATTTTCTTCAAATGGTTTTGCATAATTTACCAATTTTCTCTTCCTCATGTATTTCCCTATTTTATGTTTTAAGTTATAACACATTGACTTTTCTGCGTTTTATTTAACTAAACCTATTGTTTATAACTTTTAAAGCCATGTATTTATTTGAATTTTTAATAACAAGTAAGAGTTCGTTTGTATTAAATTGACCATAATTTTTTAACAGCATGTTTGTTTTCTTTACTTTTTTTTTTATTTATATGTTTTTACCCTTCATTTCAAATAAAATAATTGTTGGTACCTGTCTAGATTCTAGTATTTGTTTGCTTTCTTATGATTAAAACATTTTAATTGTCTATTTAAAATAACTGTTATTAATAGCATTTGTCTAAAACATTGCATTTGTATTAAAGTGACACAAAATAAATTATTTTAGTAGCTTCTTCCTTGGTAAGACTTACACTTACAGTACACTGCAACTTACAGCAATGGTTTCACTGAATTTATGTAATGGTGTATCCATGGATAGTGATTAATAATTAGGGAATTTGCAGTTCCTTTTCACTTGTTGATACAATTAATGGTCTGAGTGATTTGGTTTCATATCCTTAGCCAAATTTTCAGTATAGATAAAAAAAACAGCCACAAAATTTCATCCAATTCTTTCATGAATTTCAATTTTTGCGATATCTGATTGTAATTTTTTCAGCTTTTAAAAATATCAGCTTTCTAAGATTTTATTGACAGGTTTTGTATGTTGTGCATTGCATGTTTTTGCATAATGCTTATTTGACATAATAAATGTATTCTTGTTAATTGAATAATGTTTAAATGTTTTGTTCCAGTAAATTTTATTTATATGAATTAAAATTTTGGCATTGTATAAATCTATTCTTTGTTAACATTTTAACCACCTAAGTGACATTCCACGCCTACAAAAAGTAGTTCCGAGAAGTGGGCAGGACATGATTTTACAGAAAGTAGGCGGGGTTCATTTGTGTTATCGGTCAGTGGTATAATAACGTTTAAAAATATTGGGTCAACATCTTCAATGTAATTGTGCACAGGTGGCATAATAAAAACTATTTAGCAGGGTTCCCCCAAAAAGGAGAAGGGTGCAGCAATCTGCTTTTTCACTCTGGATCTTTCCCTAAAGGAATGCTAAAATAAGCACTGGTGGATACCAAACAAAATTTAAATTACTAGTCTTTTTAGAGAAAAATCTAGATGCTAATATTTTAGAAAGACTGTTGGCTAGAAAAAGAAAGAAATAAAAATCAATGGTAATAGTGTGCACAAACTTACTAACAGAAAGGACACATTTGTTTGATTGAAATCAAATCTCTGCAACGCCTTTTACACAAGACAAAGCAAAGCACTCACTGTTATACTTCCTTCTTTCAACATCTCGGTAGATATAATGTATGTTTGTATGCAAACTAATTAATGCCAATGCAATAATATGCATTCAGCGTGTCGACTAATCCTGGCCAAAAAAGCGGATGGAGCATTCATTTTAGGGGTATCAAATGTTGTGCTTGTACATGTAGCCTGCAAAGTAAAAAGGTAGGTCGAGCGATTGAAGATTCTTTATTGCTTTGTATGAACATCTGTAGTGTTTATATTATTGATTTATAATGACATTCTAGCATACAATGTAAGTACCAAAAAGAAATAGATTTTAACGTAATGATAAAAAATATATTTTTGTTATATATTATTGAAGTTGTAAAATAAGTTTTGTTGGTTGTGTGTTTCAGAATAACTTCAGGAACTCGAGTTCAACATTCTTCTGAAGAATCCCAGGACTCTCACCTGAGTTTTGACAGCAACGACAGCTTGTCACCAGCTGACTATGTCAAGCCGTTGCAGAACAAGGACTTGAAAGGGTTGGTGCAGTTGATGTGCAGTAATTTAGAGACAATATTCCAAGCATTCACGTTTTTTTCTGAGGAACAGAAAGGTGCCTTGGGGTACCTAATTTCAGATGTAATCAAACTGTCTGGGAAGTGTGCATTATTTAAACAAAAATAAGGAAATCTTGCTCGGGTTAGACTGCCTCTGCTGTATAATGTAAAAAAAAGCCCATAGTTGGTGTTATTTAGTAGAGTTTTAAAGTCTTGGGTTGAGAAGTTGATCTGAAGTTTTTTAACTTCAGAATAATAATTAATGTTGAGTAATACCAACTGAACATAGTTGCAATTTACCTTATACAGCCTTCCTTTATTTATTTATCCTAATTTTCTTATTTATTACGATCATTGTATGACTTACGCATACACATAAGAAGCAATAGAATGACATAAAGTTATATGGCAAAAATTATATGGAAATTACAATAATGTCGTATTATATCTTAGTAATTACATAATGATAGGCTGGCACTAAGAAATAAACATTAGTAGCCATTTATTTATTAGCATTATATACATGTCATGTTGGCTACTTGTAAACTGATATGTCGTATAAAGTTGTTTTGTTCAGGAGGAACAAGTACACATTGCAAGAGGATGTGGCCATGATGAAGTACCTAATTGACACTTGCTCTTATACCAATGCTAGTGGAACCCGTGTATGGAAAGACATGGAGACCATGAAGGTGATATAGAATGTGTTTTCGTACAATCGAAACCCTGCCCAACATGTCTGACAAAAATATGCGTGTCCAATAAATTGTATAACACTCTTCCATGTTTTGTGGTATTCTGGCTTATCAGTTTTGAAATACATGTAATTGCTGTATAACTGGAATTATTATCTGCATAAAAATTCATGTATTAGTTTATCAGTATCATACACTAACAGGGTTGGGAAAATCTGATTTACTTATCCGCTTTGGCCAAATGCTATGTGCCACTTTTCAGTACAGAAATTATATAGTGAAACTTCACTTGTTCGTACATGTTTTGGACAAGCTAGACAATACGCAGGGGCGTAGCTTGGGTTCAAAAAATGTATAGGCACAAAAGGCGGAATCTACAAAACGACGTTGTAAGTGAAAATTTGGGCCAGGAGAGGTTATACTCGTATGTGGCTACGAACATCTCTGGAAAAAATGTATAGGCACGTGCCTATAGTGGCTAAAGGAAGCTACGCCCCTGAATAAAGACAATTGATTTTGTTATTCATGCAGTATATGTCAGATTTTGGTGTATGTGTAACATACTATAAAAGCAGTTGATAAAAATAAACTCAGTTAGTTTTGTGTGTCACTAGTCTGTGTGTCAGTCATAGGGTATGTATATATATATTAGCATAATACCTTCCACATCTGTTGGTGTTCGGTCTTAAAGGATGCTATAATTTCTTTTTCAGTTGATTTATGTATATGTCAAATCTTAATTCTGCTGGTGTAAGTTTATCAAGTATTTTTATGATGATAGTTGTCTGAGCAAGAGTAAATTATGTATTTCCTGTCTTACTAGAAAATTTCAAAAAGCAGTAAAATGTTTATGTTAAGGTAACCAGCCATACTGCCCAGTCGATGAGTGCCAGATTCCGCAAGACAATAGTGCCAAACATAGAGAAGTACAAGGACCACATAGAGAAACACTGGATACCTCGCCTCACTGGCTCACTGCACCAGTCTGCATCCTCTTCTCCTGAGTTCTGTATGTGGAATTCCAGTGTTTTTTTAGGGCCGATTTGGGGCCGAAATTCGTCCCCATTCCCCTGCTTAAAAAGTATATATTTTTTCCCTATATTTACCTTAAAATTCCCCTATGAAAGTAAGCTTTATTTTGAAAAAAAAACCCACAAGATTTGGCAAAAATTAAATAAGATAGAGGAATTTTCGTAAACAATCCCAGCAGTTATTCAACAATCCAAGTTAGAGCATAATCAAAGTTTTAATTGGTAGCAAAACAATTCATTATTGTTTGATAACAAAGTAGAATATACACTTGTAATAATGTTTTCTAAAAAAATGCTCTGTTTGCCATAAAATTCTCCATCTGAAGGGCCCTGCCACCTTTCCCCCAAAGGTGAAAAAAACTCGGGATTCATTTGTCTTTGCTGGATTGGTTTTGCATGTTTTGAAGTGAGTCATACTCCTTGAAGGTTTAGCAACTAACAGCATTATTTAATGGGATTACTATATATGTGCATCATTTGATGAGATAAAAAACTGTTGGAAAAAGGCAAAAACATGGAAAAAGGCGAAAACAATCATATCCTTGCAGATTTATAGTGAAAGCAATATATGATGCAATCCTGGGATTATATTTTATTTGGTCACACACCAAGTAAGCAAATTACCTTAAAGTACTAATACTAAAATCAAGATTTTTGGTATAAAAAGCAACATAGATTTCCAGCTAGTTAACATTTTTAAATACTGGATTGTTTTAAGTTTAAAAATGGTTACAAAAGTACATAAGACTTTTACAAATGGAAGCTCCGTAAAAAAAATTGAATGTATTTTTTACAAATTGAAGATCGTTAGTAAACGGAATGTGTGTTTGGTAAACATTTTCCTGTCATTTTTGGTGCTGCTTTATTGGCTTAATAAATCATAGTTGTGACTCCGCTCATGACAACTTAAAACTTTAGTTTAATGTCATTTTTTTCTTGTGCTTAGAAAACAGCCGATGACTTGTCCTTCGTCCGATTTTTGTTAGATGTGTCTGATTGTCTATAAAATGTCCCAGTGTGGTTTCTGTATTTGAAAGCAAAACATGTGAGTACATGTATTTCAGCTGCTGATGCTCTGTTCCAAAAGCGACCAGCAAGGCAGTGCCAACCAGACAGCACAACTGTGTCAAGCAAAGAGAAAAAGGCCGTCAGTCACAGCCAGCACAAAATGGCGAGTCTACAACAGAAGGACATCTTGGAAATGTTTGAGGGCGATGATAAAACAACAGCTGCTGACACAGCGCAGCGGAAGCGTGCATTGGTGCCTTTAGAGATTATTTCAAATCTTAAGAGACAAAAAATTCAAGCTCCTTCTGACACTGAGCAAACTACAGAAAACAGCAAGGCTTGTGCTAGTGCTGGCAGACAGGAAGAGAAAGGGGAAAAAAAATCTTCAAAAATTTCAGCAAAAGCCATTTTTAAATCTGATACAGGTAAGGCAGCGTATACTGCTGAACATGTTGCAAATAATGATAATAATGATGGAACTACAGATGAGATTGAAGATGTACAGATATGTGTATTAGAAGATGGTAGACTCATCAAAGAAGGTGATGATGGCCTTCCTAATGCTTCAGCAATTTTGGAAGAAGAACAGAACACAAGCATAGAAACACCTGATGGAGATAACAGTGGGTTTTTAGAAGAACTGCTTTCATTAGCAAAAACTAAACAGACCAAAGACAAGAGTGGTGCTGAGACTAAAACTAAATCATCAAAACAATGTGGATCAGTTGATTCATATGTGACTGCAAACAGTAAACCGAACACAGTAAAAGTTGTACCCAATGCAGTTAATAATAGTGATTGTGACAGCTTAGACATAGACATAGCAAGTTCAACCAGTGCAGTGTATCTGAGTGCAGATGAAGAGACACAAGAACCTGACAGTCAGGGTGTTCAAAATGCTGTTGAGATCTTAACCGATGTATCTGATGAAGAAAAAGACAGTTTCGATGAAATGTTAGTGCAGTGTGTTGCTGTGGTAGAAAAGGAGAACTCTGGTGTGGTTGAGAAGAAACAGAATAGCACCAACAAAGGACCTGACAAAGAAACTGATGGTACTGTGAGGACAAACAAGGGGAAGGAACTGGCTGCACATAGGTCCACCTCTACACAACCAGGCTCCTCAAATAATGCTCTGGAAGGCAGTCAAGGTATTAAATAATTTGTTAATAGAAAGGTCACAGGTTTTTTGTTCACTGAGCACCAGAAAAGCTTTTGTGAAGAGGGTAAATGTACACTCTAATTATATAGGAATGTATGGGGTTAAGAATGTATGGTGCTCAGTCTGAAATTATATGGGTGTAGATGTCAGTCAGAAAGTAATACTACGAATATCGGATATTGGTTAGCTTTAATCATAAGTGGAAATGAATGCAATGGAATAACCTTGAATAATATAGTAGACATTTCAAGAGCTAAAAAGGTAATAAAAAAAAGTTTTCAATAAATAATTTGTACACATCCACACCTTTCACAGTTGGGTAACATTACTTTGTTTGGTTTTAATGTGTATGCTTGTGCAAAAATTTGAAATATTGTATGTAATAGATTTGTATGCCCCCGAAGGAGGGCATATTATAGTAGTCGCACCGTCCGTCTGTGGTTGGGTGCGTGAATGGGTGGGTGGGTCCGTCCATCGATACTTTTTTTCCGCTCTGTAACTTTTTAATGCAACTTCAGATTATTATTCCTCATGACCAGACGATACGTCGCGCGCAACTCCCATACTCGTAGGTCAAAGGTCAAGGTCACAATTCAAGGTCAAAGGTCATTAATTTTCGTTTCCGCTCCATAACTTCTAAATGCCTGGATGGATTTTAATATAACTTCAGATTATTATACCCCATGGGCAGACTTTATAGAGTGGGTGTACATGTTTCTCGAGTGAAAAACGGCCATTATGACGTAAGAGATTAGCTTTCTTAGCAGGAATTGTCGGTCTGCTGCAGTCAACACAGCTAATTAATTGATAAAATAAGCGTGCTCCGGGCGATGTTTATAAGCGCAACACTAATTTTAGGCGCCCCGGGTATGTTCAAGTTAAAATTTAAGCGCCTGGGCAATTTGGGAGAAATGGTCAGAAAATCGGATTGGGAATGGTACCGTTTTCCAGTACCGACTTTATATAGAGGGAAAACGCTGAACTTCCAAAAGCCTTGAAGGATTTTAGTATTACTTCAGATTATTTTTTCCCATGACCAGATGATGTGTCACATACCATTTACATGCTCCTCGGTCAAGGTCTGTGAGTCCAAGGTTACACTTAAAAGGTCAAATATTATAATGAACTTTTTGTAGGAAGCATAATTTTTGCCAACATGTAAGGAATGTAATAACTTGGTGGGAATGAAGATCATTATGAGGCAGTGTGTCACAACAACAATCAGCTGTGTTGCTGAAATCTCAAGATATTTGTCCAGGGCATACTATTGTACTCTGACATTGTTTTGCCTTCCTCTGACAAGCATATGCTTTTGGGGCATTTGTCACATCCTGTGACAAGCCTTGTTTTTTCTGTGTGGATTTTCTGTGCGTAAAAAGGCATGTATGCACCTTGTCTGCTCATGCAATTTCACAGCCCTGTATTACATTGTGTTATTATATCTCATACAATATTGAAGAACCATCAAACCGATGTTTTTGTTATGTCTTTGCTGCTTAATTAAGTTAGGGAAAGATCTAGAGCAAAATAGCAGGGTGCTGCACCCTGCTCCTTTTTGGTTCCCCCCTGCTGCCCCTCTGGGCTGGTCAACACAGAAATGTTGAATATCTTTTGAAATTTAATATATTTTTGCAAATATTCAATGACAAATGAGTAGACTATGCTTAAAAACCTTTATTAAAAGCATAAGACTAATGAATACCCTGGATGAAGCAAATTATTAGAAAATGTCAACAGACTGGTCGGGATTTCCACCCTGCTCCTTTTTAGCAGTACCCTGTACCTTTTGTGATCCTGGATCTTTCCATAATTAAGTGTATTGTGTAAACAATCGCATTAGCCCTGGCAATGTATTGGTGTCATTACTGAGTTTTTGCTTTAAGGAATGTTTTGCCTATACCTATTGTCTGTAGATGTTTAATGTTAACTTGTTTGATTTTAGGTAAAGAGTCACAAATACACAAAAGGGAAGTGGATTCTTGTGTTAAAGTTTGCAAGGTAGGTTTTCAGATCTTCTGTTTCCAGTGAAATAACCAAACATTTGGGTAAATTAGACAATGTTATGTCATCAAACACAGTAATACTCACTATAAAGACCTAATGGAAAAGTGTAGTATCAACAATGTGCTATTTGTTCGTCAGCTGTGATATTTTCAGACAACTATGATAACGTATTACATCCTGTTTTACAGAAAATCAGTTTTTTTTATGCCCCCGTAGGAGGGCTTATTAAAATCTAACCGTCTGTTAGTTCGTCCGGCCAAGGTTCATTTAAAAAAAAATAAAGTCCAATATCTTGAATACTATAAAAGGTATTTACTTGAAACTTGAAATACTTCTTTAGTATCAGTGTCTACCCCCATAACTCTTTTTTGTATTTTGACAGATTTATGCCCCTATTTTAACTAAGACATTTTGGTTAAAGTTTTTCATAAAGTCCAATGTCTTGAATACTATCAAAGGTATTTACTTAAAACTTTAAATACTTCTTTACTATCAATGTCTCCACAAAGCAACCCCCATAACTCTGTTTTGTATTTTGACAGATTTACGCCCCTTTTTTAACTAAGACATTTTGGTTAAATGTCTCCACCAACGAAAGCGACCCCATAGCTCTGTTTTGTATTTTGACAGTTATCTTTTATGTTAAAGTTTTTCCAGAGCGGTCATTTTAACTGGAGTAATTTACCTTTTTGTATTGATTAATATGTTTCTATTTAAATTACATTTGTAGACCATCGGTGCTGCTCTAGGCCTCAATGCTGCGTTTGTGAGTCAAGTGTTGTACCAATGCAGTGGAGACCCAGTGAGGTTAGAGGCCTATCTGAAATATGGACCCCGGTCAAAAGGTATAAATACACAACTTTTTATTACATTTTCCTTAAAATTACATTTTGTATACAGCATCTTTATAGTGAAGACATAACACAATGACTTTGCATATTGTCATTTTTATTATGCCTTAGCATCTTTTGATGCGGGAGACATTTAGTGAGTGTCCTGTCCGTCGGTGATTCCGTCGTCCGTGTTTAACTAGATTCTACCATTGTGTATAGCTCCAACACCGCTTACTACAAAACTTGGATACTTACCGGTACACAGTTATTGTTAATGGCCATTCCTAATCCACCCGTATCACCCAATCTCACTTTGACTTTGGCCTTGTTTGGACTTAAAATAATTCAAATGGGCTGTCCAGCATCTGTGTTATGGAACTCGATGCAGAGGCCATATTCAAAGCTAGTACTTTGTTGTTTTTAGCTCATATCTGAAGTACATGCATCGATTAATATCTTTTTTTTAGTGTATGCTGACTGTGAACACATGCATCCATTTTATACTTGCCTGTTTATATTTTTCCTGTTGTTTTGTATTGTAATAATACTCCATTCGGTGTTTGATCAGAAAATGTGTCGAAAGCCAATCATTCTTTATGCTCTGAACACATGAGCCTGCTTTTTAAATGTAACAATTTATATGAATAATTGAATATCTTCCGAACAATACAAAACACCGTATACTCTTTATTAAGATCACTTTCAGAACTGCCTCCATGGACCTCAAAAGATGATGAAGTGCTACAGTACAACAGAGACAATAGAAAGCTTCGAAAACAGTTTGGGGAAAGGGACATGAAGGACAGATACCAGTTTCTTACAGACAAATAAATCTTTCAGTTTTCTTAGATAATAACCACTTCATTTCAGTCATGAATTAAAGCACTTTATTGTTGATTTTATTATTTATTTGTAATTATTACATTTCTTACAATATATGTAATGTTTAATAAAAATAACGTATTTATCACGCTGTTAGCTCTAGTGCATTAAATAGTTATTTGCATCAGCAGAATTTAACAAATAACGTTCAAACATGCTAGTTAACGCATGTCATAATCATTATTGCTAATGCATTGCTTGTTGTGTGAACCTGCATTTTCATGCCCTCAAAGGAGGCATGAAGAAGTTGTTCACTGGATGTGTCTCTCTTGAAGTTTTCCTGATATGCGCAATAACTTTTCTCTCACGCATCGATCTCATCAGCTGATTGGCAGTTGTCTACACATTCCATGTGTGGCTGAATTTTTCTAAAAGTTCTGCCAGTTTCTCATATAGTTCTTTTATAGTATATGCATTTTCCTTGCCAGCACGTGTTCTTCTTATGATCTGTGTATTCTCGCTAACTCTCCGAAATTTCCCGCTCTCACTCGCTTCAGGTGATCGGAGTCGAACATACAGTAGACATGTTTTTTCTTTGTATAATTTTTTATGTTCTCTTTGAGCCGGGAATGATTCGAGAATTGTTGCGAGGGCTGGATGAATAAAAAATTCGTGAAATTTGGATTCTTGTTTATTCCGACGACAGTAATGACGACGACACAATGACAATGACGACAAAGACGAATCTCTACATAATACCAATAATATCATGTAGGGAAAATATTATACAAACAAACAGAATAAGCGTAAACAGTTCCGCATATTATGTAGATCTATTTATAACATATAGTCCATATGTACAGATAATTTTTGTAGTTATAATATTACGTATTTATGACAATATTTAATTAATCTCTATAACAGAAAAAACACTATATAGTAAAATAGTTTATGTTTTACTGAATATGATATTTCCCCATAAGACTTCAGCCTGGCAATAAATAAATTTGAATCTTAATGTTTTTAAAAACTTGTTCACCACCGTGACGTCGAAATGCATAAGGCGCTCTTAAGAGACTTCGCGCTAAAATATACTTGGCGGCGTCACTCCATAACTCGCCTTGAAACAATTTAACACTTATATTTAAATTAAAATCATACGAACAAATTGTACATTATGCAAATACATAGACCTTCCAAAATGACATCACATGGTTACCTTGGCGCAAAATGTAATGTAACTGACATTTTCTACGAAATACACTTGCATATTTAGATCCTGTATACCATATCTCATAACATGTTTGAATGTTAGGATTGAATTCCACCTGGAAATCCTGACTTACCAAACAAATATATTTTGCCAACATGTTGGCGCAATAAGAATGATAAGTTCACATACTAACCAGCTTTGTGCACTAAAAATTATGTTTTGAAAATCTCACAATAATTAATTGAAGTGAATTAAATTGATGAAATTAGTTACTTAATTTGATGATAAATAAAAAAATATATATTGTCATAAGATGTAAATATTAAATAAAATACTCTTGTTTGTGCACTGACATGACTGCGCTCATAACGTTTAAGTGCAAAGTCATATAACTGAACAATTTTATACAAAAAAAAATTTATTCGAGCTAAACTGTAAACAAATAACAACGGCTTATTTTAAAGCATTAAGAATATGGAAAATAGAAACTTCGTTTTACAATGAATAAGAAAATCAGTTTTTTGCTTCTGTACAATTTGTAAAAAGTCAGTTACTGTTGCTTTTGCGACAAACGTATGACATACTTTTAAATGGATCTGTTCACAAAAATTCTGATTTTATTGAAATGTCATAAAATCCCTTCAAAATTTCATTATCTGGACTAACAAACTCAAATAATATCTGTCATAAACATGAAAACGGAAAAATATGCTTCCCCGGGAATTGTTCCCATGACCTTCGCGATAACAAGCCATATAGGCTAGCATCATAGGTATGTATTTTAAGCGCTTTCAGAGTCCTAGGAGTACCGACGATAATAGTTACAAACACTTTAGAATGCGTGTCATCATTTGAATACGAGACTTTATTTCGATATATTGTGTCAGGAGTGTTCGCTCAAATATATATAATGCCGTTTTTAGCTCGACTTTTCGAAGAAAAGGCAAGCTGTTATACTCGTCCCGGCGTCGGCGTCCGAGCTAGGTTAAAGTTTTTCGGTAAGCTAGTTTCTCAGGAATGGCTTGACGGATTTCATTCAAACTTAAAACATTTATTCTCGACATTAAAATTTAGCTATAGGCCAAGTTTGAAATTTGTCAAAATTATGGGCCTTTTTACACTTTGAAATTTTAGTTAATATATATGGACAGGTAAAAGTTTTTCGTAAGCTGGTTTCTCAGGAATGGCTTAAGGGATTTCATTCAAACTTAGAACACTTATTCCCTATATTAAAATGAACTCATAGGCCAATTTTGATAACTCTAGTTTGAAATTTGTCAAAATTATGGGCCTTCTTACAATAAATTGGGTGCGGTCAAGGTCACTGTTACTAAAAATAGAAAAACGGTTTCCGATCAATAACTTCAGAACGAATTGAGATATTTTAATGAAACTTAATACATACATACCTTATATCGAGACCTCACTTGGGATTGCATATAGGGTCAAGGTCACCGTTACTGAAACAGACAAACGGTTTCTGCTCAATAACTTGAGAATTCATTGAGGTATTTTAATTAAACTTTATACATATATACCTTATATCAAGACCTCGCTTGTGATTGCGTATGGGATGGGTGGGGCCATGGTCAAGGTCACTATTACTAAAATAGAAAAACGGTTTCCGATTAATAACTTTAAAATCCATTGAGATATTTAAATGAAACTTAATACATATATAGATACCTTATATCGAGACCTCGCTTGGGATTGCATATGGGGTAGGTGGGGTCAAGGTCACTTGTCTTAAAAAAATTATTGTTGTGCTGACTTTAATGCATTTGGTTTCCGTGGAATTTCCATATTTATTGTTTAAAAAAAATGCCAGTAACTCGGACAAGCACAAGAAAAGTCGAGCGCGATGTCCTCCGACAGCTCTTGTTTATTCGGTGACTGATAAAAAAAGGGACTTACCAATTTGCCAATATGTGAGTAATTTTTTAAGTCCATATACAAACATGTTTTCGAAACAGGCAAAGCAGTTCACTGTATTTGAGCACGGATTCTTTCACATTATTGCACGTTCTATATAAAAGAATGGGAAACGTCCATTTTCTTTTCAATTTGCACAAAGATTATCCAGCAGAAGTTCATATCATGGCTTATTTCAAGCTTACGTTAAATTCGTTATTTTTAAACAAAAAGCTGCTTAGTGCATGGGCAAGAGATGACAAAATGACTTCTTGTCAGAATTACCGATGCAATTTATTTTTCAACAAACTCGAACAATGATTTGACTCGAATTATTAATCTGTAGAAACTTAATAAAATGTAATAATGTTTGCATTTGAAAACAGTTTTTGAACGGGCAATCCAAGATTGGATTTAAATTAGATATAATAATAATAAAGAAACGTATGCTGAGTGGCGTTCGATTATCGCTTGCGTAACCGTAGATCGTTAACCGGACGGGAGATATTGAGGGTTTAAGTGTTAAGTTCGTGTACATTATACTGAACACGGCAATACAACTGACACAAACTAAACGACATGGCTAACGTCATTAAACCTTTCAGAAATCATTGTTATTGTAGGATTTGTAAAATCATTCACATACACATATTGCAAAGTTTTCTTACACAACTAGTGTTCTAAATCTTATCCGAAACATATATACTAGATATATCACCAGCACAAGTTAATTGTCGATGTAAATTTTTCAGAGCTTTTTACTGTTATAAGAAGGCTCACTAAAGTGTCGGTTTTAAACGATAATATTTCTGTTAATTATTGAGAACCCAGTGTTTGTACATATATGCGCTTAAACGCGAATTTATTTACATAAGTTAGATTTATCTGTTTTTGTATTAATGGAAATTTACCTCGGTGTAGTGAAGTTGAAAATTTGGTAGTGGTAATACTTTTAAATAGCAGGTTTAAATAGTCTCTTTACTTCCTTATTATATGTACAATAATTGGTATTGTATGCCAGCTTTGTGTGTGCTTATCATTCTTAACTTGTTGTTACATGTAAGCAATAGACAAATGGCTATTTTGAAAGGATATGAGTTATTCGTTTTTGGATTATTTATCAATATATGCGATATGAACGGTTACTTATCTACACAATTGTAGTAGGAATTATATTCAAATTTGAAACATACAGAGTAATCTTAAATTTCGATTTATTTAGCCGTGTTAAATCATGCATTCAAGGTTACGCATGCGCAACTAAATTCCTTCTTTGTTACATATAATTTATTCAAAGTTTAATCTCAGTTTTCACCATGACCAAGCTACTTCCCAATATATCACCATACATTGTTGGAAAGATAAGGTTATAACCTTTTGAAAAACAGCAAGTCAAACAAGATTCTGCGTTTGATAAACACGCATGCCTCCGGTTGGTGCTGGATAGCCCATTTCTTAGTCCAAATTAGGTCAAGGTCAACGTGAGATTGTGTGACATGGGTGGATTGGGAACGGTAATAAATAACAACTGTGTAAATATCAAAGTGTTGTAGTAAGCGGCGTTGGTGCTAGACGAAACGGTAAAATCTAGTTAACCAAGAAATGGCACTTTTGAATTAAGTCCAAATAAGGTCAAGGTCAAAGTAAAATGGGGTGATATGAGTGGATTGGGGATGGTCATGAGCAACAACTGTGTAAGTATCCAAGTGTTGTAGCAAGCGGTGTTGGTGCTAGACGAAATGGTAAAATCTAGTTAACCAAGAAACAGCCCATTTGAATTTTATTCTAAGTGCAAATTAGGTCATGGTCAAGGTAAGGGTAGCTGATATGGGTGGATTGGGAACGGTCATAAGTAACAACTGTGTAAATATCTAAGTCTTGTAGTAAGCGGTGTTGGTGCTCGACGAAACGGTAAAATCTAATTAACCTTTCCACGGACGAAAGGACGGAAAGGACGATCACTATATGCTTCCTGCATCAAGATGCCGGGGGCATAAAAATTCTATGCGTTGTAACTCAAAATATTTACCTTAGAAAAAAACACACCGGCTTTGACGGGCATGGAGGCTGCCATTTTGCGCATGAATATATAGGCCAAAAGTTATGAAGCTGGGAACCACTAGACAAAGTAGTGCACAAAAACTGGCTTTCTTTCTTATTGCTTACATATATACCTTTAAGATGATACCAAAACATATTATTTTTATCATTTAAAATGTATTTTACAAATTCTATGCATCCTGCACTCGACCATATGTGCTTATTATCTAACTGACATCTAACTGTAACCATGATGATGTGACTTCCGTTTTGGGGTTATTAGACCTAAACAGTTTTTTGGGTATGAAGGGTTGTATTTATATTTACATATGAAGGACATTAGTCAAAAACTTAAACAAGGATAAGAAGTATGTTTTTTTTTTCTATAAAACAATGATTGAAAGCTCGTTTTAAATCGGACAATGTAGTTCCATGAAGAATGCTCCGACTTAACATGTATGTAAACGGATTTGAAATAAACAGAGAATTCTTACCGTGAGGACTTTTATGTGTGGTAACATCGGATCAATTTTCAACACAATATTGAGATTTGACCATGTAGTTAATAATTTTTCGCACAAAATCCAGTAGTTGGACAAACATTGCAATCATGAATGATGTATGTATTAAATGTTAACTTACTGAAGTTGCTTTTTGACGGGTATTCTACGTTCGTACGTAATTATTAACACAGAGGTTTCAAACCAATGCATGTAAGTGGAGCTTGGGACAGGAGGTGGAGCCAAGGCACAATTGAATTTTCATCATGGAGTAAATGCATCGAACCTCCTTTAATCAGCAATCGGCTGCGTGGTGTGCCTAACTTCCTCGATTTTGTTTTATATAAGTACTAGTCAACATGTGTAAGGATTGCTTATTGAAGCAATCTGTAAACACTAACACACACTTCATATTTAAATAAAAGCTGATTTGTCATTAATACAGTGGAAATACAGCTTAGTGCCTGTATAACGTTTGCTCATGTGTTTGCATATTGTTTACAGAAATCATTCGTTAACACACCTCGAGTTAAGGTTCAGAAAAAAAGGTTTTGCAAACCTAGTTCGTCAACTGCTTTGAGATGCAAACTTATTATGGATACAAGATAAAATAAGCCAGACGAAGCTGTTGTCAATGAAATTTAAAATATAATAAAAAATAAGTCGAAATACCAATGACACGTATTTTATTTAAACAAAAAGCGATGAAACAATGTTATATAATGGGCAAATGCCAATAGTGTGTTTAAATCGACCCGATATCACCGCAATTAAATGTTCTTACGTTTAGAAATCTTTGTTTTACGCTGTTCGGTTCATAGGTGATAAGTAAGGTCATTTTTTCATAGAACTACATTGTCCGATTTTTTAAATACAGTTTTAAATTATTGTATTATATAAAACACCAGGCCTATCTCTTAACGTTGTTTACGTTTTGGACGAAATTCTTATTCTGAGCTCCACCTCTCATGCTGCATTGGCTCATATTCCATTCACATATACAAATAGGTGGAGCCAGTGTTTACTTTTTTACTTGAGTGTTCATGTTTATTAGCTGTGTTAGTTAAATGCCATACGGAATCTTAATAATGATACAATTGGAATAGAACATCTGACAAGGAATGAATAATTAACAAATCAGTTTAAAATAAAATATAAAATCTGCTCTCCGACTCTATACTGGCTTATATACGTCGATATGTTTTAGTATTTATTTGAATATTAAAACAGGTGAAGTACAAATAAAAGTTGCCACTGAATCGGTTACATCAAATGGCACGATACATCGAAATGCGTCGGCTGGAAGAGTCGTTGACGGCTTTTTTGGAAGGTTTAGAGAATTTTATTGTGCGGCGATTGAAAGACCGGCCTGGATCCAGCTGATCTGTCAAAACCTTATCTTGTGGAACGACTCATACTATTAGGACGTGCAGATGAAGGTGAAATACTATACTATCTGTTGAGGACATGCGTATTCCATGTTTATACCATTATCGTGCTTGCATTGACGAAACAAACCCCATATAATAAAGTCTGCTTTATTTCAACACTGTGCGATAAAGCAAACACGAGCAGTCTATATAACAACATCGATTTTACATGCTAGACTAAGAAAAAACAGCAGCAACCTAAACTCCTACCTATTCCTAAACCACCTTGCAAACTCACCCCTTTGTTCATGTGAAAATGATGTTAAAAATATTGCACATTACTTCTTTCAATGCCCTTATTACCGCATGCAACGAATATCTCTTTTTAATGCACTACGCTCATTTCATCCGTTAAATAGTGATTTGCTCCTGTACGGTAATCCCTCATTTAATAATGAAGACAATACAATTATTTTGACAGAAGTTCAAAGATATATTGTTACGACCCAGCGTTTTGTTTAAAACTACGTTAAAACTTAACTGCTTGCTGGACAGGACTTACAGCTATCTATATTTGCATATGATTATCTATTTACTATATATTTTATTAACTAATTTGTTCATATTGTGTTTTCAAATGTTATTATTATTATCAACATTATCATTATTATTATTATTATCATGATTTACTTTTGATTTCCTAAATGACAACAAATGTTCAAAGTACGCTTGTCACCATTACAATATGTAACTAACACTCCCAGGGAAAGACCCTCGATAATGTTGTAGATTTTCTATCGTTTATTCAAAAAAGACAAAACATGATGGGATAAATAGAATACTAACGTAAGGTTAGTGTTAAACAAATATATTTGCTCGGCACGAAACGTGAAGCACTCGCAAAGGCTTGTGGTTCAGGTATTTATAGCCTCGTAAACATAAACTTATCTGTATATAACAATAACCTAGAATTCTCTAAATATACAACACTTTCAACGTGTTTTTTTAGGGGGAAAGGTGGCGGGGCCCTTCCGATGGCGTATTTGATGGCAAAAGGTTGATTGTTTAGTAAAGCATTATGAAATGTGTATATTCTCCTTTGTTATTAAAACTTAATAAATTGTTTTGCTACAAAAGATAACTTAGATTAACTTGCTTTGATGAATTGTTTACGAAAACTCTTCTATGTTACGAAATCTCTTCTATTTTTGTCCTATGTTGGTCATTTGTTTTCATTCTGAGGGGAATAAAACAAAAAATAGGGAACAAATGCATACTATTTAAGCAGGGAAATGGGGCCCAAATTGGCCCTAGAAAAACACTCATGTGCAAATTGTTTGTGGGTCCGTTAGATTGTGATGATTGTTGATATATGACAAAGAATAATAACTAGATGATGAGTTAATAACTAACTAAATAAAAAGATAAATAAATAAATATATAAATAAATAAAACGCTTAATAAATAGCTAAATAAATAAATTATTTTTAGCAATTAGCCAACTTGGTGGACTCAGCTTGTCAGTAGGAAGTATTGAAGAGCCTCTGGTGGATACAAACTTCACTTCAAGCAACAATACCGTTAAACAGACTCTGATGAGTCCACCTTTGGAAATGCAAGTTATGTGGGTTTTGGGAACGCATTATAACAAAGCCGAAGGGAACTACGTGGCCATATGTGAGATAGAGGTTTACAGGCAGAATGCAGTTTGTATGGTATTCGTTCAGTACCGTTTAATCGTTAATGGCACACAGTCAATATGTAACGGTAGTATGTCCATATTATAAATCAATTTTGTTACTGGAATTCAATATTGCCAGGAGGATGTAGTGCTAACCAACAAGACTCCGTTATGCACAATGTCATTTAACATGCGTTTGTAGTATCAATTCTATTAAATAACCACACTTTCAATCTTTATGGGTGCACATTATTAATAAAACGGTCAGTATTAAATTTTAAGTATTTAATTCGGTATTTTTACACTTTAACTAATCAAACAGTATTGCTCTGTGTATCTTAATACCACTGTCACAATGTCCCTGGAGGACAATAGCGGCGATATGCTACCGATTGCAACTTCTCGTCAATCGCCAATTATCAGCACGGTTTTAAAAATAAAATATATTTAGTTTTCGCTTGTACGGATGAGCTCCAACATTGTTGCACATTTAGAAAGATTATTAACTAGTAAGTAAAAGTCACTACATGACATCCACACAAAATCCACACGGGCGATGTCAGATTTAGACGGGGTCCTATGACCGGCGGGTTTCTACGGTATATTACTTTTTTACTATCTGTTTATAAAGTGCAAACGCCGTTAACACGACTTTACAAGATAACTCACAATTTATACACGGGTTATTTGATTTTCAGCGGCTGACCATCCAATATAGCATACTTTTGCATTTATACGCATGCTGACATTTACTGTATAGAAAAGAATCTTTATTTAACAACCCACTTTACGACCTCTTCACCCTGTTCTTCTGTGAAATGATGTCTTTCTATCCTGAATGGTATCATCTTTGCCGCTTCACAGCATATGGTCTACATAATTCGAAACGGACGGCTAGCTATCCCAACCAACCAACCGCGTATATGCTTTCTGTATTGTTACTTCCCCGTTTTCGTCGGCGTCATGTTGTTTTTGTAAAGTATACTAGGTGAACGTTGAATTAAGATGCATGTATGTATTTAGCGAGGCTTAGAAAACCTTAGCCACGAGCCAAGGTAAGTTCAGCACTTACATAATATCATATTTATCCCATAAATGTCTGTCTGTTTTCGAAATTAACGGAAAAAAACATACTAAATAACATGAACAACATAAACAAATCATACACATGACGTCATTATACTGCACGTGTAGCTGGCTGTTTCTTATTCATAGGTACCCGTGATTATAATACGGGACATTGAATCAGGGGTAGAAGTTTACCATACCCAATGTGCAGAGTTGGCATTTGTCGTGCAACTTTTTTTTATAACTGAGACGACACATATGGTTCCGTTTTCCTTCTATCAGATACTCTTCACCTCAAAACTATAACATTGTAGCAATACATGTTTCCTTTTTAACTTTAAAAAATTCGTAAAATTTCGACATTGTTGCATTTATTTAACACGCTAATACTGCGTAACCAACATCTTTTTTATTATCAGATTGCGCCACTGGATCATACGGTCCTAACTGCGTTGAGCAATGTCATTGTCTTCATGGAAGATGTGACGCTGTTTCCGGCAGATGTGAAACGGGAGGGTGCCAAGACGGATGGACTGGAGCCTCATGCAATACACGTATTTTTATTTGTATTAGTCATAAATTAGTCATTTATATTAGTCAATGGTCAGTGCACCGTTATACACACTGTGGTTATTTGAGTGCAATATTCAAAATTGTATTGATAATATTAATATCTTGATGATGATAATGATAATTATATTATTGTTATTATTATTATTATGATTATTTATTATTATTATATAAGTATTATTATTATTATTATTATTATTATTTACCTTTGCTTTAGAGTATGCTAAGGTATATCAGAGTTAAATACAACACCTTTCGAAATATATTTATGAAATGGCATTAACAGAAATAATGACGCATTGTTCGCGCTTACATGAGCATAATTGACTTCAAGTGAATTTATTCCCAAATGGTATGTAAATCAAGTGAGCAAACAGTTTGGAACAAGCATCAAAAGTAAGTTGTTTCGCATGAACTGGAGAAGTTGATAATGAATGCATGCATTATATAGTACGGCGGCATAGAGGGGACATGAGAAATATTTTATTTAGCACGTGCGCACGTGATGCTTTCACGTGCGCACGTGTTAGCTATCACGTGCGCACGTGTTAATCATCACGTGCGCACGTGATGCTTTCACGTGCACACGTGTTAGCTACGTGATGTTACACGTGCGCACGTGATAGCTAACATGTGCGCACATGAAAGCATCACGTGCGCACGTGTTAAATAAAATATTTATCATGTCCCGTCTATGCCGCCGTAATATAGAACACCGTTCAAAAATAGCTATGTTCGAATATGCAGTGACATGAAAACAAAAATGATACCACATTTTTCATGCATCCGTTTTTGTGTTCTTACTTTTAGCAATATTTTTACTATTATGCAAATCATTCGTAAGAGTAAGTGAAGACTATTTTAAATACTTAAAACGGTATACTATGCATAACGTACATCTTAATTATTTAGTTCTAGCTTTAAATTATTTTATTAATCAGTAGCTATTTTGATATTTCGATAAAATTGCCCAGTAACGCAGAACTAAACAAAGTCAAATGTACACTTAGTAATTTGTAAAACCGAATATATATATATATATATATATATATATATATATATATATATATATATATATATATATATATATATATATATATATATATATATATATATATATATAGATCTATATATATATATATATATATATATATATATATATATATATATATATATATATATATAGATCTATATATATATATATATATATATATATATATATATATATATATATATATATATATATATATATATATATATATATATATATATATATATATATAGATCTATATATATGTATTTTGTTTTCAATGTCGATAAGTTTTATTTGTATATATACTATATGACAGTATACAAATATCATCAGCAAACATTCAGACATTCAACAGCTTAAATAATTCAAGAACGACAATTGAAAATATGGGATAAAAGGACAGGAAAAAATTACAAATAAAAAAAGGTGACAAATACATATTATTAAAAAAATGTTAAAAAAGAAAGAACGAAAAAAAACAACAGAAGGATAGGATATGGATGAATTTTGACATACTCCGTATCACAACGGTACAAACGATATTTAACAAAGACAGTAACTGCTTGAAAACAAAACATTTTGGGGATTTAGGCAGTATTTCTGAAATATCAGATCAAAAAGAACAGATATCAGCATAATATACATTTTTTAGTTGACCAACATGACCAACAGGCAAAAACAAGACATTTATGTAATTAATGTTAGAGCATAGGATACTGATTTTTTGCAGAGGTGAATGTTAATAACAAACAAACAAAAAACGTGAATGGCTGAATAGTTTAGCTTCAAAACAACACAACATTCTTAATTACCGGAACAGCAAATATTTGAAATCGTTTCAATGGACAATTTTTATATCTAACAATACTTTCCCTTAATACCGGAAGCAATCACAACATTTACAAACAAAGGAAAGAGTTGTATTAACGCGCAGAATAAAAAAGCAAAACAAAAAAACACTTGTAGTAATTTATTGTATACAAGCAGATAAAGCCTTTTTAAGGGAGATACAACAGCATTCTTCTTATAGGTTGGAAAAGGGGAGATAACTAACATTGGAGTTTATGAGTGAAAAACAAAATTGTAGTCAATAGTGGGAATGCTTTATCTAAACTACACCTCTGATCTAAGAGTAAGATATGATGTTCTATCCAGAATATCTTTCCATGCTGATTCAAAATTATCGATATAGTTTCCTAAAAGTGCTGCATTCTTCTGATGTTCGTATTTCAATTTTATGTAATTTTTTGCACCTTCAATAGAAGGCAGTGATCCAGACATTTTGCACTGGTATATGTAAAGTTTAGTACAAACAAACAGATTATTCACTGCATCACTTTTTGGGTCTGCATAACCAAAAGAATAAAGTTTCTTATTTTACAGTAGGGGAACATTGTAATTGGAAAAATGTTGCTTATAATGTACTTTGTAGTGGGGCACTCCCAGAATAAGTGTTCTATAGTCTTCTCACACCGTCTACAAAAGGAAAATGTAGGGGATTTTGACATTTTCATTTTATAAAGTAAATAATTTGTTCCAATTCTGTGGTTTATTCTATATTGAAACCATTGAAATTTTGCTTCTTTATTGATTTTAAAAGGCAGAAGAAAAATCAGTTTCCATTCGTCCTCACTAATTAATACATTCAATTTACTAGACCATTTTTGTTTTATTGGCATTTGAATTTATGTTCTTTTTAAAACGTCATACATTCGTTTAGCCCCGGATTCCGGTTTTAAAATTATTTTAAAGGCTGGAGGTATAAAAGGTCTTTCCATTTTTGAATTAGTTTTGTAATTTTCCTCCATATTGTGTATTTTTAAATTTGTAAATACGGCCTTTTTAACACCTAGGTATAGGAAAAAATCAATTTTAAGATTATATCTGTCATTTATTTCATTTAATGTCAAACAATTTCCATTACTATCAAATAGATCCCTATATATTGTATTCCTGCACTATACCAGGAATTAAAGTAGATACTTTTGTTCCCTATACAAACTTCTTCATTATAAACAAGAGGATAATAAAATATGTCAGTTGCATTGAAAGTCAACTTTTCTTGGAATAAAACAAAACATTTAAGTACATCGTTCCAAAAAGGATTAGTAATTGTATTTGTTAACTTTTGTGAGTAAAGATTTCCGCAATGTACAAGCTTGCTAAAATCTACATATAATTTGGCAATGTGCAACCACTTTCCATTCGAGACATTTACTCGTTTTAACCATGTTAGTTTCATTGCTTGAACAAAAGCTTCAATATTTATCATGTTAAGCCCCCCTTCGCAATTTATATTACCTTTGATAATATGCGGCAGCGCTGTTACCTTGAATATTGCATTGTAAGAACACACTTCTTGTATTTTAAAGAAAACTAAATACCGGACATTGAAATCAAAACATACGATTTCTGAAAGTAACAGATCGATTGAGCATTATAATACAAAGTACTGATGAAAAAAAGAATGTATTATACTAATTTAATTATACGATTTCTCAAAATACGAGCACAAAAACTACGGTTTTATAAATTCCGATCTGCCATTTTATTAATTGTTTGAGCGAATATGATTTGTTTAATATTAGTTAATATTAATTATTGTAGCATATGACCAAAGAAGGTATGGTTATGGATGTTCCATGGAAAGCCTACGCAACCAATGCCGTTTTGTCAATGGATCATGTGCGCTTTACAATCAGGAATGTGACAATGGCTTTCAAATGAACAACGACATGTGTAAACGTAACCAATATTGGAATTATATCCCTATGTTAATTTAAGTCATAGATATCAAAACATGTATGTTGCTTGTTAAATTATTGTTTTCATTTGCAGCATGCGAACAAAATGTGTAAACCTATGCAATATTTGAGTTATATCCTTATGTTTATTTGAAGCACATTTATAATATATCCATGTTTATATATGCGACTTGCTTATTAATTATTGTTTTCGTTTTCAGCATGCGAACTATATTCTTATGGTTTCGGTTGCTCCCTGAAGTGCTGTGAACATTGTCGAAACAGCTACGTTTGCAATCATATAAATGGCGAATGTCTGGATGGGTGTTCTGACGGTTATGACTACAACAAGGACAAAACATGCGCAACTTGTAAGTAATAGCAATACAAATGTGTTATTTTATTATGTATAAAAGACTTAAACTATCGTTTATGTAAATATACGTGCATTACCCAGATCATTCTTATGCTCAGATTGCGCCACTGGAACATACGGTCCTAACTGCAGTGATCAATGTCATTGTCTTAATGGAGGATGTGACGCTGTTACTGGAAGATATGAAACGGGAGGATGCCAAGACGGATGGACTGGAGACGCATGCAATACTCACTCACTCACTTAGTCCTCTCTGCGCCGTCTGGTGCTTGAGGCGATTGCAAGGGAACGCCACTTTGATCTGTCGGCTGCTATTGCAGGGGCTGTATGCAGGCTCAGGCCTCTGGACCCTAGATCTCGCTCAACGGTGCGGCGCCATGTCTCCCGTGGTCGTCCACGGTTCCTCTTCCCCTGTGGAGTCCATCTGAGTGCCACCCTTGGCAGGGAGTCTGGTGGCATTCTGAAGACGTGGCCAAGCCCACTCCATCGACGTGTTGCGATGGTCTCAGAAATGGTGCTGATTTCCGCTCTTTGTCGCAGTTCCTCATTTGAGATTATGTTGTTTGGCCAGAAGATCTTCATGATTCTTCGTAGGCACTTGGTTTGGAAAACTTCCAGCTTTCTTTCGATGGAGGCAGTGGTTTTCCAGCACTCTGAACCGTACAGCAGGCCACTCAGAACGTTGCTCTTGAAGATCCTGATCTTTGTTTGCACGCTGAGATTCATTGTCATCCAGATGAGCTTCAGCATGGACAAGGCCTGGTTGGCTTTACTGATCCTGGTGTTGATCTCCTTTGTGCAGTATCCGTCTGTTGTGACCTTGCTGCCGAGGTATGTGAATTCCTCCACTTCTGCAATTGGCTGGTTGCTAATGGTAATTAGGTCTCCCATTCTGGTGTTGGGTCTTCCCTGTGTTGACCCTAAGACCTATGGAACTTGCTGACTGTGCCAACAGCTCTGTCTTCTGCTGGATGTCCTGGTGTCTGCCTGAGAGCAGTCCGATGTCGCGCATGCAATACACGTACTTCTATTTATGTTTGTAGAGTGTAATGATCAGTGCACCTACATTAACAGCATGTTGGTACTTAATTCAATGTAAAACAACTTGTAAGTTTAGTTTGGTAATTGTATTATTTCGTTGAAATGTACTATACTTTCGAAATTATGAATTGTTAATCTATTAAATATTATTGCAATCTTGTTAAATATATTTTTAATATGACGTATACTGGTTACGGTGCAACAATTCAAATGGTTATTGTTAGGTTTTAATCAAACTGTAACTTCGAGATGTTTTCGAACTTTTTAACAGATGCAAAATACCTACTGAATATTACTATGCATTAATGGCTGATGTTCCTGTCATGCCTTTTTTTTTTTTTTTACAAATGGCACATAGTGAAGTCCGTTAATAATAGACCGATCCGGGATTTGCCACGAACAGTTTAAACTCCTCCCCAGCTATTGTTCAAGGATTAATTTGCATTCATCGACAATCACAAAAATTACCAGGTGCTCATTTGAATATCACAAACGTGCTCTTTTGTATGACACAGTTTAACTGCTAAACACGTGATTTCCAAGTGCGATGATTGGATAATATTGCAGATTAATTTAAATTTGATTGACATCTGTGGAAGCGTGTATTGAGCTACAACCATTTTGTATTAAGCCTTCATTTTTACTGCCTGGAAACTGAGCATGATAACGAACATTGGGGAAAGAAAGCTTTGCTGCAACTTTAAGATATTTTGTTTAAACTTAACAATCAAACTATGATTTACTTCAAATGAATTTATTCCCAATGATATCGCAATCCAGTGAGCAATCAATTTGGAATCAACATCAATAGTAAGTTGTTTCGCATGAACCTTTACTGGAGAAGATTATGATTTATGCAGGCACACACCTTTCAAAATAGCTATATTCGAATATGCAGTGACATGAAAACCAAAATGATACCACATTTTTAATGCATCCATTATGTCTCCTTACTTTTAACAATATTTTGGTAATATTATTCAAATCATTCTTAAGAGTAAGCGAAGACTATTTTAAATACTTCATAAAACGATATTTACTATGCATAACGTACAACAAAATTATTTAGTACTAACTTTAAATTGCATTATTAATCAGAAGCTATTTTGATATTTCGACACATTTGCCCAGTAATGCAGAACTTAACAAAGTCAAATGTACACTTAGTAATTTGTAAAACCGAATTTATATTATGATGATATGCGCTATTACCTGGAATACTATATTGTAAGAACACACATCTTGTATTTTAAGGAAAACCAAATAACGGAAATTAAAATCAAAATATAGTTCTGAAAGTGAATTTTTTCGCATGAACCTCTAGCACAGAAGATACTAATAAATGCATGAACTATACATAGCACCTTTCGAAATATGTATATTCGAATATGCAGTAACAAAAAAAATTGTATTTTAAATAATTTTGTTTAAATAATTCGTAACAGTAAGCGAAGACTTTTTAAAAATACTCCATAAATTGATATATTATGCATAAGGTATTTTATGATTTTTAGTACTGGCTTTAAATGATATTATTTACCAATAGCTATTTTGATATTTCGACTCATCTGCCCAGTAACGCAAAAATAACAAAGTCAAATGTACACTTAGTATTTTGTAAAACTGAATACATATTACCTTTGACTTTTGGATAAAAACTTTACACTGAAAATCTAAATGAAAATGGGGCATAACTCTGTCAAAATACAAAACAGGGTTATAGGGAATGTTGCCCTTGATACTGGAGTTGATGACAAAACAAGCTTATGTGGATTGTGGCACCTACTGTAGTTGATGACAAAGGTATATTCCAGGTTTCAAGTGAATAAATGAGTTTGAGTTATGGGAATGTTGCACCTGACGCTGGAGTTAATGACAAAGGTATATTCCGTATTTCATGTGAATAACTTAACCGGTATGTAGCTTTAAAATTACAAGACTTTTGAATATGACCTTTAACCAAGTTCAGACCCAGACGCTGTTGCCAGGGTGAGTAGGAAACCTCACCTATTCTTCGAATATTTTGATCTAAAAATGAAATCTCTATCCAACATAATTAAACATACGGACGGACAGACGGACAGAAAAAGTGGCGATGCTCCCCCAATATTTTTTGCCCTAAAAATCAATAGACCTGCATGACCAAATCTGACACTAAAACTGTATGTGAGCATGCCATCAAAGGTCCATAACTGCAAAGGTCCATAGCTGTTAACAAGAAACATGTAAATTCTACGAAAACCAAATTTTTCAAATAAAATGTGGAACAGTCAGCACAAAAATAAAAGAAAATTCTGGGTGCATGGGGACATATTTGCCTTTTGCCCTTGAATTGTGACCTTGACCTTGACCATAAGGACCTGGTTCTTGAGCGCGACACTCCGCCTTTCTATGCTTGTCATTTCTGCCAAGTTATTTGAAAATCCATCCATGCTGGACAAAGATATGCTGCGGACAAAGTGTTATGGATTTATTTCTTAAAAGTGACCTTTTACCTTGAATTGTGACCCTGACATTGGATCTAGGGACCTGGTTCTTGTGCACAACACTCCGTCTCACCATGCTTTCACTTATTTGAAAATCCATCGATGATGGACAAAGTTATGCTCAGGACAAAGTGTTAAGGATTAATTTCTTCAATTTGACCCTTGACCTTGAATTGTGCCTTTGACCTTGGACCTGGTTCTTCCACGTGACACTGCCTCTGATCGTGCTTGTCACTAATCTGCCAAGTTATTTGAAAAATCTTACCATGCAGGATAAAGTTATGCTCGGATAGTTTTCTACACACTTCCATATTTAGTACGGGTAGAACTATAGAAAAAAATAAAGGAATATAATATAAGCACCCATATATATTGTCTTATGATGGTGAAAATTTCCGCCAAGTAATTTAAAAAAACCATCCAGAAATGGCAGAGTAATTGACCGAAAAAGAAAAACCGACCCCATTTTTGAACTTTGACCTCTAAGTGTGACATTGACCTTGGAGGTAAAGACCTGGGTCTTGCGCGGGACACAAAATCATCAGTGCAAATTTGACCAAGATAAGGCAATAAATGAAGTCTCTATACTCCACATCGTCCATTTTTTCATTTTTTCCCCTCACAAACAAGGGGCTATAATTCTGCTGTTTGTAACCCAATCTAGGCCATGTTTGGATTATTTTGTATCTTCAGGTTGTAAACATACTGTGCAAGTTTGGTCAAGTTCAGATGAAAAATGAAGTCTGAATGCTGCACCATTTTTGCAGTTTTTCTCAAGGGCAATAACCCAGCCAGCAAGCCTACATTGGTCCGATATCTATCCGATATGTTCTGAATATCGGATAGATATCGCTCGCGATATCTATCCGATCAACGTTTTGCCCATCAACATTTGATCGGGCCGTCATCGAAGTTTTGCATATCGGATACATATCGGATAGACATCGGGCCAATATCGTCCCAGAAAGCAAGCCTACATCGGTCCGATATCTATCCGATATGTTTTGAATATCTCGGATAGATATCGCTCGCGATATCTATCCGATCAACTTTTTGCCCATCGGCATTTGATCGGGCAGTCATCGAAATGATGTGCAATTTGCAACAACACTCAAGAAAGTTGTACATATCTTTATTTTTAATAACTACATATAATTCTATCTTCTCAAAACATTTACTACGTTTGAGAACCAAATTATAATAAAATAATCCCAAAAAGCTGTGATTAATATAACAGAAGCAATAGCAAATCATCAAGGGAATGTATACACTATTTATTTAAACAAAGGTTTATATGATCTTTCAAAGTCTTCATTTTTAATTAATATTTAAATCAGTTACGAGTTTATAGCTAAACACATTGAAGGACATGTCACATTGAAATCTTATAGGTTTGTATAAAAAGTCACTTATAACATGTCAGTGATATGACAGTAACCAAGGAAAAGCTAAGAAATGCATTCATTTATCGTAAGTTGAATTGCCACTGAAAACAATTACAAATGCTTACTATCAATATGTAAGTTATTAATGAATATTAGCATCATCCACAATTATACATGCTATAAAACCCGTGCAACAAAATTGAAAAAGTTAATAATTCAGCAAAACTTAACCGACAAATAATTGTATTAGACATTTAGTATCAATTTGAAATTTCCACATTTCAATGGCCTTAATTTAGATCAAACTAAATATTTAAAATCATATAAACAAATGGAAATGTAATTCGAATCCAAACTGGAAATGAAAACAAAAACAAAGACAATTCCAGTAATAAATGTAAACACACTGAAATACAAAAAACAACACATATTTGACAATATTATGCTTCCAAAAGCATCCTAGATGAAATGGTTTCTTTGTTATCCTCACAAAATGTTTACATTTAATTTTGCAAATAAAAGAAAACTATGGTTCAGTCAAAACTATATATATTAATTACGTGTTATTTGTTAGCATCATATATAAGTTGCATCACATCTTTAAAAAGAATCATAATTCTAAGACCTTTGCATATCTTCACAAAAACATGAAAAATGAAAAACAATTAAGTAACACTAAACAGTGTGTCTTTTTTTTTTTTTTAAATAAACCACATAGTACACTTGTTATTAAGAGTTGTGGTTATAGTAATTAAAAATAACTTCATAAATTGGAACTTTCCAGTCCCTATTACACATTTAAGAGTGTTTACTTTAGAAGTCTTCATAATACTTATGATGAGTTGAATGTTTTTTATCAACTGTTCTTTATCTCAGTCAAATTCCTTAGCCAGTGTTTGATGCAGCACTCCACCCGATACTGATCATGGTGTTGTTCAAAGCAGACACAGTATGCCACTGGCAGCTGGAATGTATGTAAATTAAACTTACAATTATTTTGTGTGTGAGAAGTTTAGATCACAGAAAGTGGCTTAATTAATATTTGTAGTCATATAATGCAATACATTTTTACTATACACTCCAATTTTACATAACTGTAACAATATTACACAGAAAATGTTCAGTCATAATAATAATTATTAAATCAGAGTTGGAGAAATTGTACTTGATCTCTGTAATGGTGTTATGCTGAAACTGCTTAAAGTTTAAGCCTTAAACGGTGTGTTACTTACTTGCTCACATCAATAGAAGTGAACTGCATGTTCTGACCAAGTATTACTACATCCAATGTATATTTGATTACCTTCATCTTACAAATTCAAATTAGATGAATCTGTCCATATTAATATGCAGCCGGTTTGTCAGTGATGAACGTTATCAAGTCCAAGACCTTATTGTCATCCAAAGAGGCCCAAGAGCCCTCATTGCGAAGCAGGTAATTCGTCTGAAAACTAAATTGTTTTCAGTATAATTTGTTTTAATTGTGGGTCGTTTAGTTTACAGAATTCACTTATTTAAAGGGACCAGTTCACAGATTGGCCAACTGACACTTTTCCAACTGTTTGTCACAGATTCCCGCAATTAAAGAATAGCAAAAATAAAGGAGCGAACTAACACAAAGGACATAGAAATATACCATAAATATCATTTTGTTAATGAGTAAAAATCATCAGTGGAAATTTAGAAAATCGTAAAGCGTTTGTAACGCTAAACGATGGAATAATTTGAGTGTTTCTGTTGTTTTCGTTAAAATTGCTGACAACTAGTGGATCGCTTACATAATTTATACAGTCATATAATAAAATATATAATGCATCCACATGTATAAAAAGTTGGAATGGCCGAGTGGTTAAGGCGGTAGCCTTTTGATCTAGAGGTCTGAGATTCGAACCCCGGTGGGAGCAACATTTTTTCTTTTCTTTTGTTTTCTCGTCACTATACTTGAGCTTTTTAGTTTCGATGCTTAAATCTGTAAAGTTAAGACTATGAATGGCATACTACAAAAAATGCAAAACTATGTGAACAAGTCCCTTTAAATATAATGTATAGAATACTGTTAAAATAAAAATAAATTGAAAATGTAAGACTTTAAAATACAAATATTTGAAGTATATTGAACCTGTAACATGTACAAAAATAACTTATCTCGCTGTAGTTACTTACAATCGTAGATATGACAAAACAGTATCGTAATAAACTAATAATAATAAACAATACTCGCGAAAATACGTTACATTTCAATAACCTGGATTTTTCTACGCCTACAAGACTTAATAAAGTTTGAATAGCTGATATAAAGAAACACGATGTCTACAAATAGTCATAAGTACTTACTTCTTGTTGTTTTTTCTGAGTTTAAGAGGAAACTGAACATTTTAAGGTTACTTTTACTTTCTGGAGATCAAGGTTACGCATACGCAAATAAATTCCTTCTTTTTTATATATAAAATATTAAAAGTTTGATCTTAATTTTCACCATGACCAAGCTACTTTCCAATATATCACTATACATTGTTGGAAAGATAAGCCATAACCTTTTGAAAAAACAGCATGTCGAAAAATTCTTTGTGTTTTAACTCAAAATATTTACCTTAGAAAGAACACACCGGTTTTGACGGGCATGGAGGCTGCCATTTTGCGCATGAATACATGGGCCAAAAGTTATGAAGCTGGGAACCACTAAGACAAAGTAGTGCCCAAAACTGTCTTTGTTTCTTATTTCTTACATATATACCTTTAAATTGATAGCAAAACATACAATTTAAACTGTATTTTATAAATTCTATGCATCCCGCACTCAACCCTATGTGCTTATTATCTACCTGTAACCCTGAGGATGTGACTTCCGTTTTGGGGTAATTAGACCTCAACGGTTCAAGTTTAAATGAACAAGAATTTTGCGCCAACCGAAAACGATTTTGTTCGACGAAAATAATTTCGAAGCTAGTTCAAATAAGATTTGTGGAGTCATAGAACGCACATTCATTTCAGTAAAATACTCTTTAGTATTGCCGGATTGATACAAATCAATATTTTTTTGAAAATAAAGAGAAATTATTGCTTGCCATGAACGATATCGGCCCTACATCGATCCGACATCGTTACTTAAAATGACGACAACGTAACACATATTGAAGAAATGCCACTCATATATGGATTTTTTTTAACATATATCACATACACTAAATGTATACATCTACTTTTTATTTTTCACCATAACTATATCGGATTGAGAACGGATAGATATCGAACTATTATATCAATAACAGACAACTGGCCGCTATCTATCCGATATGTACAGTAGGCCTACATGCTTGCTAGCGATAACGGATAGATGTCGGGCCGTTTGTCAATGCGATATCGATATACCGATATCTATTCGATATATGCTTGCTGGCTGGGCAATAGGACTATGTCTCTAAACACTGTTGGGTTTATTAAACAGACTTTGGCTAGTTTGATGCCAACTACTCTATAATTGATTGGTTCACCCTCTAAATACGAATTGTGCATGATGGTAATTTTTTCAAAAAAATATATTGTTATTATCGTTTCTCGTTGCTTTGACTTCTTGACCCCATCTCATGACAATTGCTTATTTGTATTTCATTTGTTTTCATGATGTACTTTGTACAAGTTGCTAATAACATTTCTGTTCTGATCTGTTCTTAAAAACAGGAATTTTAATAAGATTTGTAGTGAATATACCAAAATTTTTCCGGTAGTGAAGTCGATAGTTACACTTTTGAAGACACACCTAAAATTACTCTGTCACGTTATATACTATCTGTCTGTGTACCTTTTTTTTAAAACACCATTGTCCAATATGGTATTTCCTTTGTTAGTAAAAGTGACCTTGACCGTGACCCCACCCACCACAGAAGCAATCCCAAGCAAGGTCTTGATTTAATGTATCTATATGTGGAGTTTCATTGCAATATCTCAATTCATTCTTGCGTTACTGAGCGGAAACCATATTTCTATTGTGTAGTCATGGTGACCTTGATCTTGATTTGAAAAATAACTTATGCAATCCCAAGAGAAGTCTTGATAATGGGTATCTATATATGAAGTTTCATTATAATATCTCAAGACGTTTTCAAGTTAATGAGCAGAAACCATGTTTATATTTTCTAGTAACGGTGACCTTGACCTTGACCCCTCCCATACCATATGCAATCCCAAGCGAGGTCTTGATATAAGGTATCTATATATGAAGAATCATTACACTATCATTACAATATCTCAATTGTTGATAGAGTTATTGTGCAGATACCGTTTTTCAATGTTCGTAACAGTGACCATGACCCCAACACACCATATGCAATCCCAAGCAAGGTTTCGATATAAGGTAGATAATATACAATGTATAATGTTGCATTACAATAGCTCAATTTGATATAATTTTTCTTAGACAGGAAATCCGTTAGTTGGATGTGTCGCCTGACGGGGCATAACTCAAGTACGATAACAGAAATGTATGCAGAAAACCGAACTCATACTTCCTTTTATGCCTTCCAACACTTCCGAGACAAACATTTTGGGTAACAACTAACACAGCTCAAAAATCTCAAAAATTAATCATCTTTACTGATAATGCTACCTCTACATTTTATTTTCATTATATTATACATATTTGCTACAAAATGAGCAATACCAACCAACAGCAAGAGTCACACAAGTGCCTGACTATTGCTCCACTAGCATAACAAGTTAGGCCCTGTGCCAATATTGAGCTACTTTTTATATGTGCAATATTGGCCGAAGGGCCTAACCGGGAAAATACCAATTTTGTGGTGGAAATTTCTCCTTATATGTATCTAGAGTAGCGACAGGATTTTCGTCGCTACTTTCATGCGCTGAAATGGCATGGTCAGCATTAATATTTCTTACTAAAATTTACATACCTGCAAAGAGAATTTATTCCTCAATAATGTTTCATAAATATTTGTACAATAACACTTCCATTGTGGATGCAACACCAATTTAAACCTACACACTATTGCATTTTCAACGCATCTCGCTGTCTTCCACTGTGTAAACTTTAATCGATATTTAGATACACTGAAACGATTGCGTCATTTCGATTGGTCATTCAATTATGTCATTCATCATCCGATTGGTTGAAGCATATTTGAAGGGTTAAACAAGGCAAGGTAAACATGGTGGACTGTACATGCACGTAGATTTACACAAAAGTTTAAATCGGAATTAAACGCATTTCCTAGGTAAATTTCGGCACATGTTAAGCAGTTTAGGTGTTCTTCAAGTATAATACGTTGATACCACATAAATGGTATTTCGGCCATGAGACGTTCCAGCGAATTTAGCCCTACATAAAAAGTAACACTAAATTCGCTGCACTTCTCATGAATTAGACTAATCGCTCCACTGGCATTTCAAGTAAAGAGTGTCAGAAGAACAAGAGCTGCCAGAGGACAGCACGCTCAAGTATTCAAAGTATTTAAGTTGGTACATATTCTAGATAGTGGAAGGGGCATACATTTGTTAAAATTAAAAACTTTTAAGTGAAGCCTTGTATAGTTCATACATTTTTGGAACAGAAACTTTAACCACAAAATCTATGTAGTAAGTGTGCATAACTCTGTCAAAGTAGAAAATAGAGTTATGGGTAATTTTGCCCCTGATACTAGAGTTTATAACAAAGGTTAGTTCCAAGTTTCAAGTGAATAACTTATGTAGTTTTGAAGTTACAAAACTTTTGAATAAAAACTTTAACCAGAAAAAATCTATGTGGAAAGGGGGCATAACTCAGTCAAAATATAGAACAGAGTTATTGGTAATGTTGCCACTGATACTAGAGTTGATGACAAAGGTAAGTTCCCAGTTTCAGGTGAATAACTTATGTAGTTTCGAAGTTACCAAACTTTTGAATATAAACTTTAAACAGAAAATCTAAGTCAAAAAGGGGCATAACTATGTCAAAATACAAAATAGAGTAATGTGTAATGTTGCTCCTAATACTAGAGTGGATGACGAAGGTTAGTTCCACGTTTCAAGTGAAAAGCTTATGTAGTATTGAAGTAACACAACTTTTGAATATGAACTTTAACAAGAAAATCTAAGTGAAAAAGGGCATAACTCTGTCAAAATACAAAAATAGTTATGGGGAATGTTGCCCCTGATACTGGAGTTCATGACAAAGGTTAGTTCCAAGTTTTAAGTGAATAACGTATGTAGTTTTGAAGTAACAAAACTTTTGAATATAAACTTTAACTTGAAAATCTAAGTGAAAAGGGGCATAACTCTGTCAAAATACAAAACAGAGTTATGGGGAATGTTGCCCCTGATACTGGAGTTGATGACAAAGGTATACAACAAGTTTCAAGTGAATAACTTCTGTAGTTATGAAGTTACAAGACTTTTGAATGAAAACTTTAACCAATTCAGACGCGGACGCCGGGGGCAGTAGGATAGCTCACCTATTTTTCGAATAGTCAAGCTAAAAAGGACCCTGATATGCTATGTAAAGAAACAAGAGCTGTCTCGGAACAGCGCGCTCAACTATTTAGCTGCTTTGTCAATGTTATTGGCCTTTATCACTACAACTAGAACTCCGCGATGTGTCGCCTGACTCCGGATAGCTTACGTGAAATATGAGCGATTATGTCGCAAAATACACCTTGCACACCTTAAGTTATTGTCTACACAAGCCTATTTCAACATTTTCTGAGAGAGACACGGTTGAGCCACGTCATGTTTGAGATCAACATGGCTGGCTTCAGAGTTGCTGGCAGGTAATACAGGCAGTACACGAAACGAAACAATTATGCTTTGTGATACCTACATTTTCTTAAGTCAATGATCCGATATCTCTGAATATTCAAGCCTCATGCTTGAAGCTATTGTACCTGGAATAAAACTCGGACAGACTTTCAAAACTAATCCAAATGAAGAAGCACTTAAGGTTAATGCTCACATTTTTTTAAACAGATTCATTGAAATCTTCAAAAGCACTGCACTCTGGCTAATTGCAAAGAAAAGACTAATTAAAACCAAAAATGCGACACAAAAATAAGTATCAAAATTTACAAATGGCAATAACTCCGAAAGTGTGATGTGCAGAGTAACGGTTCTTGTGCACTGCACTTCTCCTCAATGAGATCCATCTACCTATGAAGTTTCAAGTTGTTATGCTCCGGACAAAAATTAAGTATGAAAATAAACAAAGGGCAATAACTCCAAAAGTATGTGATGCAGAGTAACGGTTCTTATGCACTGCACTTTTCCCCAATGAGATCTATCTACCTATGAAGTTTCATGTTGATAGCTTCAATAGTCTTAGAGTTATGCTCCGGACAAAAATTAAGTATGAAAATAAACAAAGGGCAATAACTCCAAAAGTATGAGGTCAGAGTAACGATTCTTGTGCACCGCACTTCCCCTCAATGAGATCTATCTACCTATGAAGTTGCATGCTGATAACTTTAATAGTATAAGAGTTTTGCTCCGGACAAGCGAAAGGGGAAGCCAACGCCGCCGACATAAGTAACCCCTATATGTCGCCTAGTCAGGCGACACAAAAAAGGGCATAAAATGCTGGTCACAGTTATGTACCTTGACCAGTGACCTAACATAATGACCTTGAAGACATATGTGAATTTTTAATTGAATATCTGTAGCAGATATAGAGATATAAAGTTGTTGCACGCAAAGTTTAACCTGAAACTTCTAGGTACAAAAAAGGGAATAATTCTGCTGAATTGCAGGTCAGAGTTATGGGCCTTAGTCTAACTTTAGCTCAGATTTACGCAAATAATGCGGAATTTCCGCAATTTTGTTTCCGCAATTGATGCGGAATAAATGCGGAGTATTCAGACGAGGATCTCCGCATGCGGAATTAGCAGATCGCGGAAAAGTTGCCTTATGCGGTGTTTTCAGATGTGGAAACTTTTTTCTCCAAAACAAATGCGGAAAATTCTATTTCTGCAGATCTGTGAGAAATTCTCTGCGTTCATTGGGGACATTTCTATTTCCAAAGATGCTGAACTTCTGTGGAAAATTATTGTGTTTCTTTTTCAGCAGGTGGAGATAATCTGCAGAAAATTGACAATCAAGGAATAATTGTGTGATTCTCCCTTGGCATTTGTTCAAAGATTTTTCTAGTTTTAGCCCTGGTGGCCATCTTTCTCAGTGGTGCAGAATGGTATTGTTCAAATTTGGTGAAGTAATTAATTAATTGCATACAATTATGTAAAATTGGCGTTTTAAGCTGTTTTCGCTCTCTACCCTCATGAAGATGTACTATCTGAATTATGCAGATTTTTTTCTAAACATATTTCTGAATAATGGCTGAATGTTAAGGACTGAATCATATTTGACACAAAATTCATAGCAGTTTCAGCCTTGTTATATGTTCTGAATTTTGGCTGAGTAAATGACTCAGATAAATTTAAGACTTTTTAGTCAGACTTTTATTTCTAAACCGATCCGGGTTTTGCCACAAATAGCTGAAACTATTGTTAAAGGATTAATTTCCATTCATCGTAAATCACAAACATTACCACGTGCTCATTTGAATACCACAAACATTATGCAGATGCTCTTTTTTATGAAATAGTTTAATCGTTAAACACGTGATATTTAAGTCCGATGATTGGATAATATTGTAGATTAATTTGAATATGACTGAAATTTGGGGAAGTGACTATTATGTCTGACATTGCTGAAGGATGCCCTTATTTCGCTGGTTGTCACAAAACACTGCTGATTTAGTAAAAATGCACCACAATACCCAGGTGCACAAGTTTACATGCTGATTAATACTATCAAAAAGTTTCATCACTCTAGCAGTAATACTTTTTGAGTAACGTGCGATGTAAGTCCAACAAGAAACGTGGAAATTCCACAAAAACCAAATTTTTCGAATGAAATGCATAAAGTTCAGCACACTAATGAAAGACAGTTCTGGGTGCCATATGCATTCCTTGGCGAGATCTCGTTATAAGGTATCTATATATGAAGTTTCATTAAAATATCGCAATGCGTTTTCAAATTATTTAGCAGAAACCGTTTTTGGATTTTTAGTAGCATTGACCTTGACCTTGATCTCACCTACCCATATGCAATCTCAAGCGTGGTCTAGATACAAGGTATCTATGTATGAAGTTTCATTCAAATATCTTGATGCATTCTAAAGTTATTGAGCGAAAACCATTTTTCTATTTTCAGTAACGGTGACCTTGACCTTGACCCCACCCACCACATATGCAATCCCAAGAGAGGTTTCAATATAAGGTAACCATGTTACAAGTTTCATTAAAATACCTTGATGTGTTCAAGTTATTAAGCGGAAACCATGTTCTATTTTTAGTAACTGTCACCTTGACCTTGACCACACCCACTCCATATGCAATCTCAAGCAAGGCTTCGATATATGGTATATATGTATATATGTATGAAGTTTCCTTAAAATATCTCAATGCATTCTCAAGTTATTGAGCAGAAACCGTTTTTCTATTTTAAGTAATGGAAACCTTGACCTTGACCCCAACCACCCCATATGCAATCCCAAGCGAGGTCTCGATATAACGTATATATGTATGAAGTTTCAGTAAAGTATCTTTATGGATTCTAAAGTTATTGAGCGGAAACCGTTTTTTCATTTTAAGTAACAATTGACCTTGACCTTGATCCCACACATCCCATATGCAATCCCAAGCAAGGTCTCCATATAAGGTATATATTTGTGAAGTTTCATTAAAATATCTCGAAGCGTTCTCATGTTGTTGAGCAGGAACTATTTATATATTTTTAGTAACAGTGACCTTGACCTTGAACCAACCCACCCCATATATGCAATCCCAAGCGAGGTCTCGATATAATGTATCTATGTATGAAGTTCATTAAAATATCTCGATGCCCTCTCAAGTTATTGAGCGGATGACATACTCCAATCCAATAACCGAAATTTTTCTTCGCAAGTTTTTTCGATAACAATGTCATTTTTTGCTAAAAAAGGGCCATAACTCCGCTGATGTCTGAAAAAATTGCACCAAAATACTCAGGTGCACAAGTTCACGTGCTGATTTATATGTTTACAAAGTGTCATCATTGTGGCAATAATACTTTTTGAGTATCATGCAGCACAGGTCCAAAAATGTGATTTTTTGCTAAAAAAGGGCCATAAGTCCGCTGATGTCGAAAAAAAAACTGCACCAAAATACCCAGGTACAGAAGTTCACATTCTGATTAATATGTTTGTAAAGTTTCATTAATCTAGCAGCAATACATGTTGAGCTACGCGCGACACAAGTCCAAAAATGTCAGGTTTTGCTAAAATAAAGGGCCATAACTCCGCTGATGTTGGACAAAAACTGCACCAAAATTCCTAGGTGCACAAGCCCCAATGCCGATGAATATGCTTATAAAGTTTCATCACTCTAGCAGTTATACTTTTTGAGTTATGCGTGAATTCTGCAGCTCATAAACTAAAAATATTGCTCCAGCAAGAGCTGTTAAAACTCTCTGAGTGTCATTTTCATCAAAATATTCAACAAGTTTGAACATTTGTTCTTCTGCATTATTGGAGTCGCCCTCATTTGCCCTCTCCAAGGCTGAAACTCGGTCCTCGATACGTCGAATTTTTCGTCTTAGGGACCTCACTTCTTCTTTTAACCTGACAGAAGGAAGACTATAAATGTGTAAAAGAATACTTAGCAGATAAACACAGGCTGATTAACAATACCAAGATTCTTTTGCTTCAAAGGAATCAACTCTGAAAAGCTCAGACTTACTCATCTGATCTGTCCTCTGAACTCGTTTGATAGCCATGGGTGGGGGCCTGTTCAAATATGTTTAAAAATTTAACAACAGGGTTATTATAGTTGTCACCAGAGGCTGGAGTAATTTCAAACAAATCCCTTCACCGGCATAGAAGGACTGAAGCTCATTTCTATGCACACTACATTATTAAGGAAAAACGTCATTAGTGCTAAATTCCACTTATGGCATAGATCAATGAAAAATGGAGCCTATGGTGACGTGTGGACGGCAGAAGCCAGGCAAATGATCCAAATACTTCATCTAGCACTGGCAATGTGAAGTAAAGTCATCAGAAGCACAATTTCTGATATAAAGGTCGAAATACAAAATGAAGTCTTCTTGTAAAGATACAACATATTTCTTTCAGAACTGTATGTTTTGACCTCACAGTAAGCTATCAGCAAACAGACAGATTAGCGGGAGTAAAACATAATACCATCCTTCAGACATATCAGCTTGTGGTGGGAATCATTTGATGTGGAGTTCTTAACAAAAAGTTTTGAGTCAAACAGGATTTTAGTACTAAGTGTATTACTAAGATGGCTTTTCATAAGTGATAAGAGGTCAGTCTTATTATAACCTTTCGTGCTGTTACACTAAAATGGGTATAATACAATCATTAAATCTGTTCACAAGCTCAATAGCCTGAGTCTACCTAATTTTAAACAAGGCATCCAAGGTTTTACGTGGTTAAGCATGACATAAAACCTTTTTTTTCAAAAACAGAAAGCAAGAAACGTGGAAATTCCATGAAAACCAAATATTTCCTCCACACTTACCCCATATGTAATACCAAGAGATCTATCAATTCAAGGTATCTATATGTAAAGTTTCAATACAATAGCCTAATTCATTCTTAAGTTATTGAACGGAAACGTTTTTTCTATATTTAGTAATGCTGACCTAGACCTTGACCCCACGCATCCTATATGTAATGCCAGGCTATATCACGTATTTATATATAAAATATCATTAAAATAGCTCAATCAAACATTCACAAGTTATTGAGCCGAAACAGTTTTTCTATCTTTCTAGTAGTGACCTTGACCCCACCCACCCCATATGCAATCCCAAGCGAGGGCTTGATATAAGGTATCTATGTATGAAGTTTCAATACAATTGCTCAATTCCTTCTTTAGTTATTGAGCGGAAATGGTTTTACTATTTTAGTGACGGTGACCTTGATCCCACCCACTCCATATGCAATCCGAAGCGAGGTCTCGATATAAGGTATCTATGTATGGGGTTTCATTACAATAGCTCAATTCGTTCTCGAGTAATTGAGCAGAAACTGTTTTTCTATTTTTAGTAACAGTGACCTTGATCACACCCACCCCAAATGCAATCCCAAGCAAGATCTCGATATAAGGTATTTATGTATGAAGTTTCATTAAAATATCTTAATTCGTTCTTAATACCCTGATCCAATAACCGAAATGTTTCTTCAACAATTTAGTTAAAAATGGCCTTTTATCCAACAAATGAGTTCATTATGAAATAATGTATAACCTGAATGCCTGCAATATTTCCATTTAAGCTGTTAGTGACTAAGTTTGATTATGACTGAACAATTGTAACAGACATCAATGCGTAAAAACAAGAATGTTTTCAGTTGCGAAGTAGTCTGTTACAGGCCTCTCTTATATCAGGTGAACAGGCATTTTGACATTCTGGAACAGACTTTTTTCATCCTGAAACCTTCCACCCTGTCCACATTATAAAAATCAGTTTTAACACAAAAGATGTGTGAACAAAATGTGTTCTAATAAGGTACAGATATACTGTCCACAAATATAAAAGGGAAATATTTATAAAGAAAAGGTTGGTGTTCCACAAGTCAAGAACCTCGCAAACTTACCCATGCTCTTGTAATGTGACTACAGGTGATGAACTATTACCATATTATGGAACAACTGGACTGGTAGTTGGCAACTCAACACCTGGTCTGCAGGATAAAAACGTCATTTTTCTTAATGTAACTCTTTTATCCTTGCATACTAAATATTTCAAACATGCGGAATTAATCATGCAATACATTTGATAAAACATGTCAAAATAAAGTGCTTGCATTTAGTTTAAAGGGACGGCAACCTGAAAATATAGCAGGCTAGTTACTTTAGGCTACCTCATGAAAAAGGTTAAGAAATGTCTCTTTTAGTTTAGAGTGGTTTTCCCATTTGTTATGAAGAGAAATAAGTGTGTAAATGAGGTAAAAAGTATTTTCTGAGGAATGTAAGACCTTGACTATGTACCAGTACATGCTTACAGTCAGTATATGATTCACATATTTGATCCTTAAAACATCTCGTAGGTAACTTCTAACATTTGACAGCAAATTGAATAGAAGTGAGAACTAACGCTGGTATGTGCACTGTCAAGGAAGTCAATGTCCTGGGCGCTGCTGACATAGTGGATGGCCTGGGCTCTTCTGACGTCATGGGTGGCCTGGGTGCAGCTGACGCCGTGGATGGTATGAGCACTGCTGACTTCGAGGATGGCCTGGATGATGATGACGTCATGGAAGGTCTGGAAGCTGCTGACGTCATGGAAGGCCTGGATGCAGCTGACATCGTGGAAGGCCTGGAAGCTGCTGACGTCATGGAAGGCCTGGATGATGCCGACGTTGTGGAAGGCCTGGAAGCTGCTGACGTCATGGAAGGCCTGAATGCAGCTGACGTCGTGGATGACCTGGGCGCTGCTGACATCGTGGATGACATGGGGTCTGCTAACATCGTGGATGGCCTGGGCGCTGCTGACCTCGTGGATGACCTGTGCGCTGCTGACGTTGTGGATGGCCTGGGTGCAGCTGAAGTCGTGGATGGTCTAGGCGCAGCCGGAGCGGTTGTGGATGGCCCGGATACAGCCGATGTAGTGGATGGCGCAAGTGCTGACGTTGTGGATAGCCCAGGTGCAGCTGATGTCGTGAATTGCGTAAGCGCTGCTGATGTTGTAGATGGCGTGCAGCTGATGTCGTGGATGGCCTAAGCTCTGCAAATTGTAATGTGGCTTGAAGCTGCTGACATAACAAACATACACTTATCATGAAGAGTAGAACAGTCATTGTTGTTTGCATATAATACACACATTGGATGCTTTTGGAGGGCTGCAACAAAATCGGCAAAACATGAATTGCAATGTTTTAATATACATTTGCATTGCCAACTCTCGACTTAAACTAAATTCTTCCTTTATTACAACTTTAACCTTTTGACAATAGCATGTGACCTTGACTTAAGCGAGTGATCTGCTTTTAGCATGCAACACACCACCACATCAAAGTGAACACGTGTAGATTTGTGTAGACATAAAATAGTGTTTAATACTTCCTAGAAGTCTTATTTACCTGGCACTGTGTGTGAAGCCTGTGAAAGTTGCCTTGTCACTTCTGTGTAAGAATACTTAGGAGGGAGTTTTGTCTGCTTCCTCAAGTGCTTTATGTCAGCTGTTACGAGAGAATAAATATTTTTGATTACTTCCACAATTTAGTTGTGTAATTACTTCTTTCATGTTTTGTTTCATATAAAGCAATTAATTATTGTAAATTTATATATTATCTGAAACGCTTTCATATAATTCAGAAAAAGTGTCTGCCTGCTATAAATTACTCAAAACAGTATTATTTATTATTTAAAAAATACTATATACTCAGTGTTCTCGTTTGTATTCGCGTGCATGATTCATAAATGAACTGAACAGAAACAAAACATTGCATCATATACATTTTTTTCTCATAATAAAATAACTTATACAATATTCACACACATTCTTTTTTAAATGCAATCGAATGATTGTATTTAAATAATTTACAAAAGTCACTTAAGGCGTTAACAAATATGTTTGTTTCATATTACATGGCCCCAAAATAGGGTAGGTAGGTCGGGATCTTTTTATATATTTTTTATTAGTAAATGGTCAACTTGAATAGTCTTAATCTGACAAAAAATAAATTTAAAATCTGACAAAAAATTCAAGACTTCCGACAAGCTCAACAAAATGTACTAGGGTCGGGGATTTTTTAAGGGTAGGTCAGGTAACCTGAAATAAACATATTTTTAACGCCTTAATAGTATTTATTTGTTCATATTCTGTGTTCTTGTTGATATTCGCGAACATGATTCATATTCGGTGTTGAGTCAGACCCGCATTCACATCCATTGCAGAGTTAACCGACACCTGTTATTAACAAATTGTAAATAAAAACTTAACTGGACGAGTATTTAATGCAATTATTTTGCCACATTTTCACAAGTGCTTTTGTGATACTTATGTAATATGTATTTTGATCATTAGCAATAAAATAATCCTACCATAGCAACATACAACATGAACGATTATACAATGTGACGATAAAAAAACAATACTTTGTAATTAGACACTTCTGGGAATGTTACGTCATAGTTGAGTTTTAGTTAATTCATAAGCTGAAGTGACATAACTGAATTTGATACACAATTTCAGTAGACTAGTACTTCTACAATATGTCGATGTTTCTAAGGGAAGTTAACTGCACCAAATTTTTTGAAAATGGATTGTTGCTTTCTTGAAAATAATCAATAACTGTAAAATTATCATGTATTAAATATGACATTTGTCAAATACTTTATATAGTTTTTCACGAAATGAGCCTGATTAAGAATTTCTTTATTTCCGTGGGAATTTAGAGAATTTAAAGTGACTGAAATTTTTTGTTTAATTGTAGTAATTTTCGGATGTGCACGAGCGTTTATTCTTAACTTTAATTACGTCACAACACGAAATCAATGAAAAACCATGAATCAGTGAGAAGGGACAATGAAGTAGTCTACATTATTTCGGCCAAATTTTTGAGATTTTATTTCAATCTTTTGAAAAAAACTATTTATTGATCCTGTTTTAAGTATTTTAGTAAAATCTTGTTGAGTACCTAGTATATGCTATTTTTCTCTGATACTAGACGAGTTATGCTCTTAGCCCACGTGACACTAGTAAGCCCAGAATATCATCTGCGAAGCTAGATCTCAAACCTTTATATAATATAATATTGCTGTGTTAATACCCTTTCCATTAAGATATTAAAAAAATACTGCATACTTAACTAAAATGGTTATAATTGAAAACATGGTATGAACCAGCCATGCTCGGACACTTACCATGGATTTCGCTTTTGACGGCGTTGAAGGTTTTACCCAAGAACTTGGCTGTCACTTATTCTCAATCTTGGTAATCAGACGGCATGTTCTTCATTGGAGAAAGTATGTCTATTGAATTAATAATACTTAAATAACGATCTTCTCATTGCTCGAGGAAGAACAATTTCTGCGAGTCCTGTGAATTTTCTTGCCATTTTGTAACACTCCCGCGTGAAAGAACTTCTTTGCACACATCACTGACCAGACCGTGTGCACAACTCGGCTTCGGATCATCTCGGCTTACTTCAAATATAATTGCACAGAAAAAGCCGATATTAAGTGATTGGCGATTCGGGAATAAACGTAGACCTCCGTTTCTTCCAGTGTGCACCAGAATTGATTTATTTTAATTTCTAACTTACTTAAATTTACCTACTGTACATTATTGTTGACACGTAATAAAATATTTATGCAATTTTTTTTAATTAACATTAATATTACCCTGCATCCTCTGTTCGACTATTAGGGATCTAGTCAAGTCGGTATTGGAACGATTCGCCACAGTAACGATTCACCACTTAACGATTTGCCACATTTTGAGGACTATTCGCCACAAAAGTATTTATAATAAGTTGCAGCAGTTAAGCACTTTTATTTAGACGTTTGTAACAATGATGGTGCTCATTGAATCTGGATGACAGTTTGTTATCTTAATCAGATTATAAAGATAATGTAATTGGCGTTATGTATTAAGTTAACCCTTTACTCCATGGATGCCCATAATCCCAATTCTTTCCATTAATCTATGAAATCGCCTTTTCACATGTCTATCGGTTTCCTGATGTAAACGCCTACTTACGAGTCCGTCATAGTGTGCTAATTATCCTCACCTTTTTATCAAATAAAACTCCCCAAATCCACGGATGTGAAAATTACACTGTTATCAATCCATTTCAATCAAATGACAAAAACAAAAACCACCATTAAAGACAAATAAAATATTGTGAATTTCAAAATGCCGTGTACTTCAAAAAACAACAAAACATGTATGTACATTAGTATTCCTTTCTAATTGATTTTTAGTTTGTCTATCAACATTGAAATATATTTTAAATTAAAGCCAATAATTATTTTTGTTTGAATTAAGTTATTTATGCAAATAAGAATAAATTAGTAACATGTTTTATTGTACGTGTATAAATGTGGAGAACAATAATAAAACAAATTTGATTGATAATATTTTCGTAATATGATGTCATTTTACATTTGAAGTTCACGGGACCGTTTGCTTCATTAAGGATTAAACATTTTAGCAATATGGCTCAAATAATAGGAATAATACATTTGTTAATTGCTATCAAACTGATAAGATTGACACCTATCAAACTATTTAAAAAATTTATGCTTGCGGCATTGTACATTAAGATGACCCGTTTAACTACAGCATATTAGATAATTGGTTAACACCACGATTCATCGCTAAAGTGCCACACAAACGGTTACAAATATAGATCTAATTCAGATGAAATTGAACAGTGACTTTATTAACATATTATTATTGTACATTATTTTGTTCTCATTAATATGTTGTTGTTGGTTTTTTTACTTCAGATACTTCAAATACAAATAATGACAACTTCTTCAATAAAGTGTAATAAAATGCGCACGAACAACATGAAATTAAGCCGTAATTTCAATATCGACTTATGTGTATACCCTTTAATAGACACTAACAAAACAGAAACCAACGTTAAACAATTACACTAGTCATGCAATGATGTCTCTTTTGCATCTGTCTGCTGAATAATTCTAAATTAGCATACTTTGCCCAACTACTTTGTGGTTTGATTAATCTATTATTTCGGTAAGTTTTAGAAATAAAACCGCCAAAAACATGATTTAAAGTCATCATAATATAATTCCTTAAGTTATCATTAAAATGATGTTTTGAAAAGTCAAGACTTGACCAACACATGTGTATGCAGTGACCGCAAAAACAGCGTGTACGAGATGGCGAGGGTACGACTTTATCAGAGTGCCGTTTTACGTTGTACAACACGTGGACAACACATGGACCCAGAAAATTAGTTTGATTTGATGAGTGGGGTTTTTAACAGATATATTAATTTAATGTATATACAATGTTACATACCAAATATAAAACCTCTAGGCCTTGTGGTTTCAGAGGAGTTTTTTAAAGTCATTTTGCTACATAAGTCTATATAAACCACGTGACCCCTGGGGCGTGGCCGGTTTTGACCCCAGGGGCACCATTTGAACAATCGTAGTAGAAGATCACTAGAGAATGTCACATATCAAATATGAAAGCTCTGAGCCTTGCGGTTCCATAGGAGAAGATTTTTAAAGTTTTCACTTTTTAGCTCTGGTGACCTACATATGGAGTGGACCGGAAAGATTTGAACAACTTTGCAAGAGGTCCACCCAAGGATAATTCCTGCGAAGTTTGGTGAAAATCTGCCAAGCGGTTTAGGAGGAGATGTTGCGACGCACACACGCACGCACGCACGCACGCACGCACGCACGACGGACAACGGGTGATAACAAAAGCTCACTTTGTACTCAGGTGAGCTAAAATGGAATCTTCACGCACGAAAAAGGAAATTTTTGCATTTGTTTCTACTTACAAAGGGGCCAGTTTTGGACCCCACATGACCCAGATTCGAACTTGGCCGAGATATCATTGGGACAAAGTTTCATGAAGATTGGGAAAAAAATATGACTTCTAGAGTGTTCACAAGCTTTTCCTATAGCCATTAAAGGAAAACAGCCCTCCCCCCTGGTGGCCATGTTTTTTACCGGACCGGAACCATATTTGAACCGAGATATCATCAGAACAAACGTTCTGAGCAAGTTTCATGATGATTGGGGAAAATATGTAACTTCTAGAGTGTTCACAAGCTTTTCCTATAGCCGTAGAAGGAAAACTAACCCATCCCCCCCTGGCGGCCATGTTTTTCAACAGACCGGAACCATTTTCGATCTTGGCCAAGATATCATTAGAACAAATGTTCTGAGCAAGTTTTATATTGGGCAAACAATGTGACTTCTAGAGTGTTCACAAGCTTTTTCTTCAATTTGACCTAGTGACCTAGTTTTTGACCCCACATGACCCAGTTTCGAATTCGGCCGATATATCGTTAGGACAAATGATCTGACCAAGTTTCATGAAGATTTGCCAATAAATGTGGCCTCTAGAGTGTTCACAAGGTAAATGTTGACGACAAACGATTCACGACGCACGACGGAAGAAGGACAAAAGGCGATCACATAAGCTCACCCTGAGCTGCATGTTGTGCTCAGGTGAGTCTTTATTGCGATAACGGTCGAAATTGTTGATGGCATACGGATGATATAGGCTGCTCAGGTAAGCAAATTAGATGTGTCAAAGACACAGATGCCCCCACAACACATGTTAAAACACAGATGAAGGGCATGTCGCCAACACTAATTTTTGCCTCCTCAAATTAGTTTTCATATATATTCTACACTGGACAATAACAAAGGGCCATAATTATACCAAAATTGGTCGCAGCCAACATTCCTACACATTAAGGTTCTTCTGATGTGAACGTTTGAGCGAAATCCACCCAGCAGTTAAAGAGGAGTTGGGTCCACACAATTTTGTGAAGTATATATTATATAGTTTAAACTAGAACTCCGCGAGTCGGATGTGTAACCTGACGCCGGATTGCTTACGTGAATCCAAATGAAGCAGCACTTAAGGTTAATGCTCACATTTTTTTATACAGATTTATTGAAATCTTCAAAAGCACTGCACTCTGGCTAATTGCAAAGAAAAGACTGATTAAAACCAGCAATGCGACACAGAAATAAATATACAAATTTACAAAGGGCAATTACTCTAAAAATATGAAAAGCAGAGTAACGGTTCTTGTGCGCTGCACTTCTCCTCAACGAGTTCTATCTACCTATGAAATTTCAAGTTGATAGCTTTCATAGTCTTAGAGTAATGCTCTGGACAAACATTTAGTATTAAAATAATCAAAGGGCAATAACTCAAAAAGTATGTGATGCAGAGTAACAGTTCTTATGCACTACACTTCTTCTGAATGAGATCTATCTACCTATGAAGATTCAAGTTGATAGCTTTCATAGTCTTAGAGTTATTCTCCGGACAAAAATTAAGTATGAAAATTAACAAAGGGCAATAACTCCAAAAGTATGAGGTGCAGAGTAACGGTTTTTGTGCACTGCACTTTCCCTCAATGAGATCTATTTACCTATGAAGCTTCAAGTTGATAGCTTTCATTGTCTTAGAGTTATGCTCCGAACAAAAATTTAGTATGAAAATAAACAAAGGGCAATCACGTCAAAAGTATGTAAAGGTTCTTGTGCACTGCACTTCTCCTTAATAAGATCTATCTACCTATGAAGTTTTAAGTTGATATCGTTCATAGTCTTAGAGTATCTCTGGACAAAAATTCAGTATGAAAATAAACAAAGGGCAATAACTCCAAAAGTATGAGGTGCAGAGTAACGGTTTTTGTGCACTGCACTTCCCCTGAATAAGATCTATCCACCTATGAAGTTTCATGTTGGTAGCTTTAATAGTCTAAGAGTTTTGCTCCGGACAAGCGAAGGGGGACGCCGCCGCCGCCGCCGACAAAAGTAACACCCATATGTCGCCTATTCAGGCGAAACAAAAATGAAATACGACCATAATTCTGCCAAAATTCCTTCCGTTACGTACACATTAAGCTTCTTCAGCTTTGAAAGTTGTGTCCACAAAATTTCGGGACATGCGGACATGTGCAATGCTTAATGCCTCCCACTTTGTGGGGGCATAAAAATTCAGTGCATCTCCAAAGTCATTGTTCTTTGGCCTATTTCCAATTTCCCAGAAAATGACATGCCAATATAATCACAACTTTTTGGGTCTACTTGCTACATAACAAACAAGACACATTAACGCCGGTATAAACAACATCTTTTGGCGAGGTATCAAAAAGGAACAGACAAGTCACCATTAGGAATAAACAAACAAGTGTACAACGCAACAATTTTCTTTGCTGACTGATAAGCACCCAAAATACCAAAGCACAAGTGGCAAACATAATCAAATGTGGTGAAGAAGACACTAATTTGACCAATACATTTCCACCTATGGATGTGGATTTAGGACCCTGAATGTGAACATCGAGGGACATAACCAACCATTATAAATGGGGACTGGCACAATCAGAAGGGAGTTTTTAGAATTATACTTCGAAAATATAGCTAAACAATGCTGTCAAGTGTTGTTCATCATTCAATTTTATTTTTTTCAGTTTTCCCACGACACCCCATGAATACATGTTTCCTTCCAGTTCAATTTGAGCAGGCCACCTATATTTGATGGACAATATAATGCCACCAGTGACGGCCCTCTGAACAATCCTTTGATCTGAAGTTATAGGCTATCTTACATGATTATGTATTTGTTTTATGATTTTTTTTTTATCACAAATGGTCCCAAACTTTTTCCACAAATAGCCCAGAATATACCTTGTAAATTGTTGTACAATGTGGTCTTTTAAAGCTTTTGTCACAACCCCACGCAAAACCCCCAAGGATGGAGACTTATTAGCAATTTTTGGAGACCTAATAAAACAAGAAACATGGAAATTCCACGAAAACAACATTTTTCAAAGAAATGCATAAATGTCAGCACAATAATGCAAGGAAGTTTTGGGTGCAAGGTGAAGGTCACACACCTATGGCTAGGAAATAGTGACCTTGACCTTGCAATCAAGCGAGGTCTCAGAGTAAGGTATCTATATATGAAGTTTCATTGCAATATCTAAGTTCGTTCTCAGGTTATTGAGTGGAAACCATTTGTCTACTTTTAGTCATAGTGACCTTGACACCACCCACCCCATATGGATCGCAGTCGAGGTCTAGATATAAGGCATCTACATATTAAGTTTCATTAAAAATATCTCAATTATTTCTCTAAGTAACTGTTTTTCTATTTTTAGTAATAGTGACATTGACCCAACTCACCCCATATGCAATCCAAAGCGAGGTTTCAATATGAGGTATCTATATATGAAGTTTGATATAAAAAATGTGTTCTCAAATAATTTAGCGGAAACCGTTTTTCTATTTTTAGTAACAGTGACATTGACCCTGACCACACCCACCCCATATGCAATCCCAAGCAAGGTCTCGATATAAGGTATGAAGTTTTATTAAAATATCTCAATACGTCCTAAAGTTATTGAGTGAAAACCATTTTTCTATTTTTAGTTATGGTGACCTTAACCCCACCCAACCCATATGCAATCACAAGCAAGGTCTCAGTATAAGGTATCTATGTATGAAGCTTCATTAAAATATCTCTATGCATTCTCAAGTTATTGAGTGGAAACTGTGTTTCTATTTTTAGTAATGGTGACCTTGATCCCACCCAACCCATATGCAATCCCATGGGAGGTCTCCATACAAGGTAGCTATGTATGAAATTTTATTAAAATATCTCGATTCGTTCTCAAGTTATTGAGTAGAAACCGTTTGTCTATTTTTAGTAACAGTGATCTTGACCTAGACCCCACCCATCCCATATGCAATCCCAAGCGAGGTATCGATATAAGGTATCTATGTATGAAGTTTCATTACACTAGCTCAATCCCTTCTCGAGTAAGAGAGCGGAAACGAAAAATTTGGTTAACTAAAGAGAAGTTCCTATCCAGCACATCTTCAAAGAAAAAGTGTTCATCAGAAAATAAAGAAATGGCCTTAAATGTATTAGGAAACAAGTAATCTTAAAATCTTAAAATAAACACAGATTTACCTCTGTTCTTCAAACTTCAAAATGTTTCAAATAATAATCAACAAGTTCATAAGAAACTAACAGAGATAGCCTTAAATATAATATGAAAAAAGTATCGTAAAATAAAAAAAAAAGCAAGATTAACCACAGTTCTTCAAAAATGTTTCAAATAACAATCAACAAGTTCATCAAAAAATAAAAGAGATAACCTTAAATATAATAGGAAACAAGTAATATTAAAATAAACACCAATTTACCACAGTTCTTCAAAAATGTTTCCAATAATAATCAACAAGAACTATCATATTTAATTAACGCTTTATGAAAAAGTTTACTGATCATGTCAGATTAAATAAAGATTAGCAGTACACTAATAAATATTTCATGTACTTTATAATAAACAAAATTACCCATAGATAATCTCAATTTACTGTAAAGATTTTTTCTAGTGATATGAGAACATTAATTTTAATTATTCATACAATTAAATGTAAAAACCTCTTATGAAAAATGTCACCAAATTTTCAAAAAATTTCTTTAACTGCACATGTATGCATTTGACAACAACAACAACATTTCATTAAATACTCAAGCCTTATGTAGAAATCATGTTTAACCAACAGTTTACTGCAAAGCGAATGAGCGAGAAATAAATGCAAATTCATATACCACAAGGTAATAACAGAGCTATTCTTCTTTGTATGTGTAAGACAACAAATGAACATATAGTGAAATTTACAGCATATTAATAAATACAGAATAAGCATTTGACTTTCGAACAAAAGCAATTAAAATTTCACAATCATCTACTTGCAGTTTATGAAGCTTTGATTTTTTTAAGACACATCTATAATATTATTTTGGCCCTTACATGGTCCAATACTTTACTAATTCGTTGTTTTATTAAACGTGGCAAGGATTTTGTAACACTCAGCATCAACACTATTTTCTGACTTTAAATTTATATATTTTTAAAAATATTTGATTGTAAAAAAAACAACAACAATTTATTCAAAATATTAATCAAGGCATCGGCAAACGAATATTCTTTTAAGTTTAGAAGTAGATGATCTGTTTAATTGTTATTCACCATTGTTGGAAGATCGCATGTTCATCCTACATTTACTAAGTTGGTGCAAATAAAGGTCACTATTGTACATTCACCGCTTTTCAAAACATGTGAAAACAAAACTGTTCCATAGAAACACATAATATCCAAATCTGCATGAATTCCTCATTCATTTACATGCAATAAACCACCAAAGAAACACCTGTTCATATAGCGCCCAGTTATTTACGAAGTCTTATTGCATATTGAAGAAGTTAAAGGGACTATGTCACCGAAAAAATGGCGTCCCATTTCACTAATATTGATATTATATGATAGAAATGCGTTATACTAAGACATCTGTTATAAATAAATAAATAATACTATAATATACAATGAGTTATTTAATAAAAACAAAATAGCAAAAAAGTACCCTAAGCCGGATTCGAACTCACGACTTAGAAGCCATGCGAAGAAATGACAGTAGACAGTGGTTTTACCAATTGCGTTATCATTCGTGGATATGAATTGTGAGTAAACTATGGTTTTAGAAAATACTCAAAATTCTGACGACAAAATGTAAACAGAAAAAGGGATAAACAAACATGACCTATATCATAAATTGATTTTTATCGCAGAATGCGCCTATTCTTTCCCCATTATATATACCCTGTTGAAACTGTTATTATATGCCGGAATTAATATTTAAAAAAGGTCAAAGGTCAAATAATTGTCCAGAGCATAATATTGCCATGCATGCAGGGATTTTCACATAAATTGGCAAACATGATCACCATCACCAGATGGTGTGTTGCATGGAAGAACCTGATTTGTGAAGTTAGTGAATTACTTCCCTTTATTCATGAGTGTGCAAATCATAATTCAAATATGATAAAAGGCATTTTGTTGATTCTGCACAGAATTATTTAAGATAGCAAGAGTAAGTGAAGCATACAAGAATCATAACTCATTATTGCCCAACAGTTTTAGTCACTACCCTTTATTGATTTTTTGTCAGGACTAAAACTGTTTTGTGATAATTCAGCTTACATCACAGAATAATAGAATACATTAGCAAAAAGTACAGTATGAAAGTTCAATTCTTCTTTTGCAAAATAATTTGTATGTATACAGACAAAGCGGCGCCATGTAGAAATGGCTGCATAGGTGGGGGCTTCCATGTCTGTGGGCACATTTCTAGTTGTTTTTTAGCCGGATTTTTCAACGAAAAATCTCTGCTTATAGGTTTGCGAAAACCGGTCGGTTGGGCGGGCGGGCGTTGCGATGTCGTTAACAATTTGCGTTAAAGTTTCGTATTCCTGTCATATGTTCAAACGTGTTTAATCAATCTTCATGAAACATTTACAGAAATGTTCCTTGGATGGTCCTCTACCAAACCTATTAAAATGCACAAGTTGGCCCCCAGAGCTAAAAATAGGATGTCTAAACGCCTTCTGTTCTAAACATATGGCTAGATTTTCAAATAATTTTACACAAATGTTCATTTAGTGTTCCTCTGCCAAACTTATTCAAATGGTTCTACTTCACTGCACAAAATGGCCACTAGAGATAAAAATAGAATTTGTGTTAAAGTTTTGTTTTCCTGCCATATTTTCAAAAGTTCTTTATCAATCTTCATGAAACTTTTCAGAAATATTCCTTGGATGGTCCTCTACCAAACCTGTGAAAATGGTTCCGCTTCATTGCACAAGATGGCCACCAGAGCTAAAAATATAAATATGTCCTTACGCCACATTCTTCTAGACCTATGGCTAGATTTTCAAATAATTTCACACCAATGTTTGTTTAGTGGTCCTCAACCAAAATTATTCAGATGGTTCCACTTCACTGCACAAAATGGCCACTAGAGCTCGACATGAAACTTCCATACTTATTCACCAACATGGACTTGTGCATGTACCCCCATCGACAAAAAAAAAAAATCCGGCTTTAATGCGGTTTCCGCAATTTTCGCTTGTTTATATAATTAGTGATAAAATACCACATGGGGTCTACATTTCTGCACTTTTTTATGAAGTTAATCATAAAAATTGACGAAACAAAAACATGTTATCAACGGCATATGAAAACGAGGTTGTTAAAAGCAGACAATGTATGCTCATGTTTAAAACCAAATTGGCATGTTTTATTGAACACAAACTCGTAAGCTGACTGCCTCAACAGCTGATCGTATCTGTTGTTTACAGATTAACATACTATAACTTGTTTCAGGCAGTCAAGTTAAAACTGACTATAATTATATGGTAATCAGGACATTATCAAATTATTCTTACGAGAGGGTCATTTTCTATGCCATCGTTTTGGTCGTGGAGTGACCATGTTCCAGACAGTCAAGTTTGAACTGAATATGATATTCACTTAAATGGACATGATAAGGCTGAGAGCAAAATAGTGTTACAAAAGGGTTATTTTTCTATGTCATTGTCTCGACTTTCAAGTGACCATGTTCAGCATAATTCACAGGCCTGACTGTGATTATCACTGATTTGGACATGTGAAAACATTGTTACAACAAAGTCATTTCAAAGCTATTAATGCTTATGATAGCCAATCATCTCCATTTCATCGCTTACCATGGTACAGACATGTTTAGCCATGATTTGACAATGGTCATTTCTGCAGGGTAGTTTGCTAGTAACTAGTTCATGTACAATACATATATGTTTGTTTGATAGTTGTACCATGGACAAAGTGCACGTTTTTTGTGATTGCCTTTTTGCGTTGTGCGTCGTCAACATGTACCTTTTGAACACTCTAGAGGCCACATTTATTGGCAAATCTTCATGACACTTTGTCAGAACATTTGTCCCAATAATATATTGGCCGAGTTTGAAACTGGTTCATGTGGAGTCAAAAACTAGGTCACTAGGTCAAATTGAACAAAAAGCTTGTGAACACTCTTGAAGTCACATGTTTAGCCCAATCAACATGAAACTTGCTCAGAACATTTGTTTTAATGATATCTCAGCCGAGTTTGAAAATGGTTCCGGTCCGTTGAAAAACATGGCCGCCAGGGGGTGGGGGAGTTTTCCTTATATGGCTAATAAAAAAGCTTGCGAACACTCTAGAAGTCACAAAATCAACATAAAACTTGCTGAGAACCTTTGTTCTTATGATATCTCGGCTGAGTTTGAAAATGGTTCAGCAGTTGAAAAACATGGCCGCCAGGTGTGGGTAGGGGGCAGTTTACCTTATATGGATACAGGAAAAGCTTTTGAACACTCTAGAAGTCACATTTTTTGCCCAATGAACATGAAACTTGCTCAGAACCTTTGTTCTTATGATATCTCGGTTGAGTTAAAAATGGTTCTGGTCTGCTGAAAAACATGGCCGCCAGGGGGTGGGTGGGGCAGTTTGCCTTACATTGCTATAGGAAAAGCTTGTTAACTCCGTGGAAGTCACATTTTTTGCCCAATCAACATGAAACTTGCTCAGAACCGTTGCTCTTGTGATATCTCGGCTGAGTTTGAAAATGGTTCCGGTCCGTTGAAACATGGCCGCCAGGGCGGGGGGGGGGGGGGTGCGTTTTTCCTTATATAGCTTTAGGAACAGCTCTAGAAGTCAACATGAAACTTGCTCAGAACATTTGTTCTTATGATATAACGGTTGAGTTAAATAATGGTTCTGGTCCGCTGAAAAAGATGGCCGCCGTGGGGAGGGCGGCAGGGCAGTTTTCTTTATATGGCTATAGGAAAAGCTTGTGAACACTCTGAAAGTCACATGTTTTGCCCAGTCAACATGAAACTTGCTCAGAACCTTTGTTCTTACGATATACGATATCTTTGCCGAGCTTGAACATGGTTCCGGTCTGTCAAGAAACATGGCCGCCAGTGGGGTGGGTGGGGGGGGGAGGATGTTGATATGATATCTTGGCCAAGTAAGAAAATGGTTTCGGTAATTTGAAAAACATGGCTGCCAGGGGAGAGTAGGGGGTTCAGTTTTCCTTATATGGATAAATTGAAACTTTTCAAAAGCTTATGAACACTCTAGATGCAACATTTGTATCCAAATCATTATGAAATTTTCTCAGAACAGTTTGTTACTTTTTACTTGGACAAAGTATAACATTGCTTGTTGTTTGTTAGGCAAAGTGCAGGTGTGCTGGTAGTTCATTGATAATTATTGTAAGTTTGCTAGCTTTTATGGATAAGATGCAAGTTTAGTAGTTGTTTCATGGATAATGTGTACATACGCTAGATTTTCTTCAAGTGCAAGTTTTCTATTTGTTTCATGGAGTGAGTTTGCTTGTTTATTGGATTAAGTGTAAGTTTGCTAGTTGTGTCATGGAAAAAGTGTAAGTTTGCTAGTCGTTTCATGGACAAAGTGTACTTTAGCTTGCTAGCTGTTTCATGGAAAAAGTTAGTTGTTTTGTTACATGGTTAAAGCGTAAGTTTGCTAGTTGTTTCATGTAGAGTGTGCTAGTTTGCTAATTGTTTCATGGAAAGTATCCTAGTTTGCTAGTTGTTTCATGGATAATATGTATGTTTGATAGTTGTTTTCCGGATAAAGTGCAATGTTTTGTGGATAAACTGTCAGTTTGCTAGTTGTTTCATGTATAAAGTGTAAGGTTTCCAGTTGTTTCTTGGACACTAATGTAAGTTCTAAAATTTGTTCTTAGACAAAGTATGCTGATAGTGCAATTCTTTGATGTTTGATGACTTTGCTAAATTGTTCGTAGTTGAATTGCGAGTTTGTTTTTGGTCCAAGTGTATATGTTAAATGAATATTCATTGTCATTGTTAAATGAAAGTTCATTAATGATAGAAAGGATTGGGGTGAAGTGCAGAGTAAGAAATAGATTTCTTTTTATAGAGTTATTATAAGAATAATGTTCATGTTTAGCTCAACTATTCGAAGAATATGTGAGCTTTCCTACTACCCCCGACGTCGGCATCCGCGTCTGAATTAAAGTTTTTATTCAAAAGTCTGGTAACTTCAAAACTACATAAGTTATTCACTTGAAACTCCACCTTTGTCATCAACTCCAGTGTCAGGGGCAACATTCTGTATGTTTTGTATTTTGACAGAGTTATACCCCTTTTTCACATAGATTTTCTGGTTTAAGTTTATATTCAAAAGTTTTGTAACTTGAGAACTACATAAGTTGTTTACTTGAAACTTGAAGTATACCTCTGTCATCAGCTCCAGTGTCAGGGGCAACATTCCTTATAATTCTGTTTTGTATTTTGTCAGAGTTATGCTCCTTTTCACATAGATTTTCTGGTTAAAGTTTGTATTCAAACTTTTGTAACTTCAGAACTACGTAAGTTATTTACTTTGGAATAGGAACATACCTTTGTCATCAATTCCAGTATCAGGGGCAACCACCATATAACTCATTTTGCATTTTGACAGAGTTATGTCCCCTTTTTACATAGATTTTCTGGTTAAAGTTTATAGTCAAATCTCTTATGACTTCAAAACTACTCAAGTTAATTATTAACTACATAAGGTTGAAACTTTGAATAATTTGGTGAAGTAATTGCCATAACTCAGTTTTGTATTTCAACAAATTGTATGCCCCTTCCACTTTCCAAAATATGTACCAACTGAAATACGTCAAATAGTCGAGCTTCTGACAGCTCTTGTTTCGGTTGTTGAGGTCCGCTGCCTGAGAGTTCGAAAAATGGGTTAAAAACAGAGTGCGTAGGTGTAAACATTATTTGTTGCTATTATAGCATGAAAACATACATCAACAGTAACAAATTGAATCAAATAACAATTTACTATGAAATCGTATTTTTAACTCACTCCGGCACAACATGCTCATGGAGCTTTCATGATTGCATTTTGTCCATCTTCCCCCGTGCTTCGTTCGTCGTCAACATTGGCCTTGTGAACACAATATAGACCACATTTATTTTCCAATCTGCATACAATTTGCCCAGCATTTTTGTCCCAATGATATCTCGGAAAAGTTTTAAACTCTGGTCATGTGGTCAAAAACTAGATCACTAGGTCAAATTGAAGAAAAAGCTTGTGAACACTCTAAGAGGCCACATTTTTGCCCAATTAACATGAAACTTGCGCTGAACATTTGTTCTTATGATATCTATGTCGAGTTCAAAAATGGTTCCGCTCCGTTGAAAAACATGACCACCAGGGGGCGGGGCCGTTTTCCTTATATTGCCCATAACTCAGTTTTGCAGAATGATGTCCTTTTTTGCACTTTAAGAATCAGGTTAAGGTTTGCGTGCAAGTGCATATCTCTATAACTATTACAGATTTTCAATGAAAACTTCACACGTGCCTTCGGGGTCATTATGTTAGGTCACTGACCAAGACCCATAACTCTTGACCTGAAATTTAGCAGAATTATGCCCCTTTTTGTACAACTTAAAGGCACTAACAGGGTGATACATGTTTAACCAAACATCAAACGTTTAATGTCGAGATGACAAACATGTAAACTAATCATGCATTATGAGCTAAAACACATTTTCATAAAATAAATGGAATTTGAACAACTTGAAGTTCAGTTTGTTACATTTTCAAAACTACGAAATTAGCTGAAGTTCCTCGTGGTTTATGTAGAGTATCATGCAGCTCGCCAAATGTTAACAGTGAAAAGTCAGATTTAATCCGCATCTTCACGAAATTCGGCAGTGAATAAAGCTAGTGTTTGTAAACAGTTGGAGGATCAGTGTTTTTGCAATAAACAGTATCCAGCAAACCAAATGTTTCTGACGTAGGTTATATACTGACGTGAACACATGCTAAGACAGACAATAGGATGACCGTTTGATTATAGAATCTGAATCTGACCATTTTCACCTTTTGTGCGGCTTTAATATCTCTTTATCTACTATATACTGTAGATGTTGGATTAAAACTTAACACGTCTTCAGGGTCACTATATAAGGTCACTGGCCAAGGCCCATAACTGTGCCCAGCATTTTAGCAGAATTGTGCCCCTTTTTGTACTGAGAAAGGCCCATAACTCTGAAAAAGCAGTTTGAATAGTCGAGCGAGCTGTCCTGCGACAGATATTGTTTGTTTATATGTTTGCAATTCAGAAACTTCTTGGAGTTCTTGGGTCAATGGTCGTGGTCAGACCAGCCAAAATATGATTGAAAAACAAAACCGCCAATATTTGTAAAACTTTGTGCGGGCAATTTATATGCAACCTATAGGCCTAGATTATTAGTCCCCTACCGGTGTTTCACCAGAGGGACTATAGGTTTGCCCTCCGTCCGTCCGTCCGTCCGTCCGTCCGTCATTCCGTCCGTCCGCAAAATATTGTTCCTGCGATAACTCAGAAAGTACTCAAGATACTTCGATGAAACTTGTGTACATATTAACGGCGATGTGAGTGTTATGCACGACCTTTTATTTTTTACCAGAGGTCAACGGTTACGTGACTGTTACTAAAAATAGAAATAAACTAAAACAAACTGGATCCTGCGATAACTCAAAAAGTACTTGGTATACATTTAAACGGCAGTGTGGGAATTATGCAGGACCTTTTATTTTTCACCAGAGGTCAAAGGTCACATGACTGTTACTAAAAATAGAAATAAATTAAATACTGTTATAATTCGAAAAGTACATCAGATGTGACTATGAAACTTGGTACAAAGATTGAACTATAGGTTTACCATCCGTTTGTTTGTCTCTCTATCGGTTCGTTTGTATGTTTGTCCGTCCGTCTGTCTGTCCGTCTCCAAAACCTGGTTCCTGCAATAACTCAAAAAGTATTGAACTTATTTCGATGAAACTGGGTATACATATAAGCAGCAATGTGGCAATGTGAAAATTATGCACAACCTTTTTTTTCACCAGAGGTCAAAGGTCATGTTACTGTTACTAAAAATAGAAATAAACTAAACACTGTAATAATTCGAAATGGACATAAGAATTGACCATGAAACTTGGTACAGAGATTGAACTATAGGTTTGCCGTCTGTCTGTGTGTCGTTCTGTCTGTTCGTCCGTATATCTGTCTGTCCGTCCGTCCCCAAAACCTGTGATAACTCGGAAAGTACTGATGAAACTTTGTATACGTAGCAACAGCAATGTGAGAATTATGCACGACCTTTTATTTTTCAACAGAGGTCAAAGGTTATGTAACTGTTACTAAAAATAGAAATAAATATAATATTGTTATATTTTGAAAAGTGCATAAGATCTGATCATGAAACTTGGTACACAGATTGGACTATGGGTTTGCCTATGTCATGAAAATTCATGAAATTTGGTACACAGATTGGACTATGGGTTTGCCCTCCGTCTGTTTGCGTCTGTCTGTCTGTTCGTCCGTCAGTCTCACTCTGTCTGTCTGTCCCGTCCCCAAAACCTGGATCCTGCGATAACTCAAAAAGTACTGAAGATACTTTGGTGAAACATTGTATACATAAAAAGAGCAAGGTGAGGATTGTACATAACCTTTATTTTTCACCAGAGGTAAATTTCACGTGACTGTTACTTAAAATAGAAATAAACTTAATACTGTAATAATTTGAAAAGAACAACATATGATCATGAAACTTGATACACATAATGGACTATATGATTGCCCTCTATCAGTTTAGTACTGCAATAACTCAAAAAGTAATTCGAATGTCTGGTCAATGTTACTAAAATAGAAATAAACAACAACGTAATACTGCAGTGACAAATGAGATTTGAATATGAAACTTTGTACATCTACAGAAAAAGGGCGATTTGACGGTATTACACAATGTTTAATTAGTAGGGATTTTCACCGGTAGGGGACTCCTGTATTGCTTGCAATACCATCAAAGCCTTGTTTAATCTTGGTAGGTAGGTTGATTTTGGGGTCCTTAAAGTGATTAGAAAAAATAATTTTCAAACCTTGTCCGGGCTTTGACTACGCACACGTAAGGCCTAGCTTTGGTTAAAGGGTCAAAGATCAAGGTCAAATTGACCAATTGTTGGACAACCTTGTGCAGGCAATAACTATGGAACCATAGTCCTAGGTTCAAAAGGCGTGGTAGGTAGGTTGGTCTGGGCAATAATTGCACAATAAACTGGATGTAGGTTTTTAAAATGTTGATAGGTTATTTATGCCATTGACTCACATCCCTGTTCATGAAACAATTCACCCAGTCAGTATCGATGTACCAATGGGGGCATTCATCAATGACAGTGATAGTTCTTGTTGATCAAGTAGTGTCACACTGAATTTTCAAATTTTCGGTTTGGAAAATAACAAAGCCGTGATATTTGTTATATTAGTAAATTAATCAAATTTTCTGCTGTCATGCATACTTGGAGTGAAAATAATCTAAAAGACACACTCTTTAAAGGAAGGTTATCTTTAAGTTTCAAAATGCAGACACCAAAGTAACAGTGGTTTCTAAGCTTGGCAAATTATTATGTGGTTGCACTCTGGTGAACATTGAAACACTATCATAAAATCAATAATTGTGACAACGTTATTACCTACGCCACTGAGGCTATGTTTTAGTTATTATTGGTTTGTTTGTCTGTTTTCAACTTTATGTAAAAAGATAAGAATAGATTTGTCGAAAGCTGAACTCTGCCAATATAGGCATCATTACTTTAATTGAAATGATGAGCTAAATGATTAATGCTGATAAATAACTTGTCCGATCTCAGAATAATAAAGAATCTTAACCGATTCTTGGACCCAGATGTGATCAGGATCACAAGCATTCGTGGCTCATTTTCAACATATCAAGAACATTTCTGTTAAATATGTTCATTACTTTTTAAAAGTTGATAACAAATCAACAAACCTGATAAACAAACCCATTTTTAAATTTCTGGGGGATTTATTTTGCAATGCAGTTTTTTTCTCAAGTTTGGTTTTTGCAGTCTGAAATGTGTGGGGCACAGTTAGGTTTAAAGGGATTAAAAAAAGAAGTTTCCTTGGCAATTGTTACAAGTTTAAATAATTTTAGATCTGACTGACGCCTTTGCAGATATTACAAACTTAAATCTTACTGGTAAGCCTTGCAGGTGTTATAAGAAAATTGTTGTGGGTGACCTTTGCAATTGTTACAAATGAAATTATTATTGGATCACCTTTGCAAATATTACAAACTTTACATTTATTGGTAGCTTTGCAGGTTTTACAAAAGATATTTTTGGTGACCTTTGCAATTATTACAAATGTAAATATTATTGGATTATCTTTGCAAATACGACAAACTTTAGTTTCACTGGTAAGCGTTGCAGGTGTAAGAAGAAAATTATTTGTTTTGGGTGACCTTTGCAATTGTTACAAATTAAATTATTATTTGTTCACCTTTGCAGCACGTATTACAAACTTATAATTTATTGGTAGCTTTGCAGGTTTTACAAAAAAATAATTTTGGTGACCTTTGCAATTGTTACAGTTGTAAATATTTTTGGATCACCTTTGCAAAAATTACAAACTTATTTCTTCTGGCAGTCTTTCAGCTATTACACGGAAATTATTTCTGACAAATGTGACAAATCAAATTATTTCAGGTAAGAAACCAGTAAATCATTGTACAGTGCCGTAGTAAAACAGCAAAATATCTGGTCCTTTTCAATTCTTACTTCAAAATTTTATTTTTAACCAACATATTTTTGGAACAAAAATTTCAGTTAGTTGATTGGGGTATGTCATTGGGCGGGAGGGCGTAGTGGCTGCATCAACTTTCCATTTCCGTTCTCTAACTCGAGAACGGATTGAGCTGTTGTAACAAAATTTCATACATAGATACCTTACAGCGAGACCTAGCTTGGGATTGCATATGGGATAGGTGGGGTTAAGGTTAAGGTCACTCTTCTAAAAATAAAATAAAACAGTTTCCGCTCAATAACTTGAGAACGCATTGAGATATTTTAGTGAAACTTAATACATAGATGTAACTAGTTGAAAATTGGTCTCCATAAAAAGTTGTCGTCCTTGTCATCTTTGTAGTTTTTGGAGTCCTTGGAGTCCTTGTAGCTCGTGTGGCTCTAGTCGCCCTTGTAGCCCTTGTGGACATGCATGTTAATTGTGATAATGATGTGATAAGTAAAAATAAATATATATTTGGAATAAACATACTCCAGTCGTAAGTTTTGTGAAGAACCCACTTCCTTACCTTTTAACACGTATATTGTAACATTATAAAGAAGGTACAGGTTACAAAAATAGATATCTTATATCGAGACCTCACTTGAGGATTACATATGGGGTGGGTGGGTTCAAGGTTAAGGTCACTGTTACTAAACATAGAAAAACAGTTTCTGTTCAATAACTCGAGAACGCATTGAGATTGTTTAATCAAACTTTCTACATAGATACCTTTTATCTAGACCTCTCTTGGGATTGCATATGGGGTTGGTGGGGTCAAGGTCACTGTTAATAAAAATAGCAAAACGGTTTTCCCTCAATAACTTGAGATAAATATTTTAATTGAGAAATAATTGAGTTATTTCAATGAAGCTTCATACATAGATACCTGATATCAAGACCTCGCTTTGGATTGCATATGTGGCAGGGTGGGGTCAAGGTCAAGGTCACCGTTATTAAAAACGGTTTCTGCTCAATAACTTGAGAACACTTTGAGGTATCTTAATAAAACTTCATATTTAGATACCTTACCGGTATATTGAGACCTCACTTGGGATTGCGTATAGGGTGGGTTAGGTGATGGTTGAGGTGACCATTACTAAAAATAAAACAAGAGCTGTCAAAGGACAGCGCGCTCGACTATTCAAAATATGTCAGTTGGTGCATTTTTGTTAAGTAGACTGGGCATAAATCTCTCAAAACACAAGGCTGAGTATTGGCAATTATATCCTCGATGCTGAAATTGACGACAATGTTACACTCCAAGTTTCAAGTGACAAGCTTATGTAGTTTTAAAGTTATAAGACTTGAATCAAGCTAAAAATGGTTTCCGCTCAATAGCTTAAGAACATAATTTATTGAGATATATTAATGAAACTTCATACATGGATATCTTATATCTAGACCTTGCATGGGATTGCATATGGGGTGGATGGGGTTAAGATCAAGGTTACCATTACTGAAAATTTTATTTTTTTGCTGACTTTTCCACGTTTCTTGTCAGTGTTTTAGTATTAAATATTTTAATGCCCCCACATCAAGATATGTGGTAATATGGTGTTGGCCCTGTATGGGTACATACGGACCTGTGTTCGGATTCTTGTTCAAGATTGAAGGATTTTTAAATAACTTGGCAGACGGATAAGCATTGTGAGACCACGTGTCGCACAGGAGAACCAGGTCCCAGGTCAAGGTCCCCATTAAAGGTCAAAAGTCAATATAAGAATTTCATCCACAGACTCTGTCTTTAGAATTATTTCGTCCAGAATTAAAGGGACTATGTCAATGAAAAATGGTGTTAAATGATAAAAATGCAATGTACTAAGACATGTACATTAAATAAAGAAAAAAATACATAATGAGATATTTGATAAAAACAAAACAGCAAAAATGTTTGAAAAAAGGTCGATCCGCTAAGTAGAAATGCCTCCAAAACGCATTTGAGTATAACACATGATAAGCCATCTGGCATGCGTTTCAGAACTTGGATTGAATTGGGAGCGAGAACTAAAATTTGCACCTAAATCACATATACCAGTCAAAATACCAGTTCATTTAGACTTATTTTAATGCAATGGACAGTAATAAGGTATAAAACTTGTAATATTTGAGAATAACATGATTCGGTGTGCTGTTAGCTGCAAACGGCGAGTTTCCGTACTTTATTTCATTTTTTTTTTACCCGAAAAAACAGGCTTCGCTTAAAAAATTGTAGATAACGTGTCAGTTACGATATTATTCACATGTATTCCCGTGAAGAGTAATAAACGCATTATAGGTCCCATTATAAAACGGCAACATTTCCAAGCATTTGTCTAGCATTTCCTCGATTTCAGATTGTGTAAGCCTGGTATCAATTTAAAGATCAATCTGTCCTCTTCCAAAATTTGCAAAAAAAAAAAAAAGTTTCTTCTAAGAAAATGCATCTCACTTGAATGCAGGCACCGGTAGAAAACAGGGTTTCGGCAGTCATATTTCGACAAAAGCCCCATGCCACAATAAACACCCCCCAAAAGTGCACCTTTCAAATAAGCCTCCAATGAAATGCACCAACATGTTGTAGATACGCATAGAATATTAGAAATAACCACAAAAGGCATGTCTGAGATTGCTAAATGGCTTTTATGCCACAAGAGAAGAGGAACTCTTTAGTAATAGGCACTACTTTCGAATGGACCACGGAGAGATACACAAGGATTTATTGGTATCTAACCTTAAAGAAAACTCAAAATTTTGTTATCATGAAAAAAACTCTTGTACATTATTATTAACCCACGTGTACCACGCGTGCAAAATTTCAGGTCGATCCGCTAAGTAGAAATGCCCCCAAAACGCATTTGAGTATGACACATGATAAGCCATCTAGCTGGCGTTTCAGTACGTGTATTGTATGGGGATCGAGATCTAAAATTCGCACCTAAATCACATAAACCAGTCAAAATACCAGTTCATTTAGACTTATTTTAATGCAATGGACAGTAATAAGGTATAAAACGTGTAATATTTGCTAATAACATGATTCGGTGTGCTGTTAGCTGCAAAAGGCGAGTTTCCGTACTTTTTTTTCATTTGTTTTGACCCGAACAAACAGGCTTCGCTTAAAAAATTGTAGATAACGTGTCAGTTACGATATTATTCACAGGTACTCCCGTGAAGAGTAATACACGCAATAAAATAACACAGTTACATGGTGATTTTATGTATAAGTGGACCCTGAAGGGCCGGTCCCTGGTTTTCTTAAAGGTTAGATACCAGTAATTCCAATTCCCATAGAGTCCCATTATAAAACGGCAACATTTCCAAGCATTTTTCTAGCATTTCCTTTATTTCAGATTGTGTAAGCCTGGTATCAATTTAAAGGTCAATCTGTCCTCTTCCAAAATTTGCAAAAAAAAAAAAAGTTTCTTCTAAGAAAATGCATCTCACTTGAATGCAGGCACCGGTAGAAAACAGGGTTTCGGCAGTCATATTTCGACAAAAGCCCCATACCAGAATAAACACCCCCCAAAAGTGCACCTTTCAAATAAGCCTCCAATGAAATGCACCAACATGTTGTTGATACGCATAGAATATTAGAAATAACCACATAAGGCATGTCTGAGATTGCTAAATGGCTTTTATGCCACAAGAGAAGAGGAACTCTTTAGTAATAGGCACTACTTTCGAATGGACCACGGAGAGATACACAAGGATTTATTGGTATCTAACCTTAAAGAAAACTCAAAATTTTGTTAATATGAAAAAAACTCTTGTACATTATTATTAACCCACGTGTACCACACGTGCAAAATGTCAGGTCGATCCGCTAAGTAGAAATGCCCCCAAAACGCATTTGAGTATGACACATGATAAGCCATCTGGCTGGCGTTTCAGTACGTGTATTGTATGGGGATCGAGATCTAAAATTCGCACCTAAATCACATAAACCAGTCAAAATACCAGTTCATTTAGACTTATTTTAATGCAATGGACAGTAATAAGGTATAAAACGTGTAATATTTGCGTATAACATGATTTGATGTGCTGCCAGCTGCAAAATGCGAGTTTCCGTACTTTTTTATGATTTTTTTAACCCGAAAAAATAGATTTCGTTTTAAAAATTGTAGATAACGTGCCAGTTACTATATTATTCACATTTATTCCTGTGAAAAGTTATATACGCAATAAAATAACACAGTTACACGGTGATTTTATGTATAAGTGGACCCTACAGGGCCGGTGCCTCGTTTTCTTAAAGAAAACTCCATATTTTGCTATCATGAAAAAAACTCTTCTACATCATTATTACCCTACGTGTACCACACGTACAAAATTTTAGGTCGATCCGCTAAGTAGAAATGCCCCCAAAACGCATTTGAGTATGACACATGATAAGCCATCTGGCTTGCGTTTCAGTACGTGTATGGTATGGGGAGCGAGAACTAAAATTCGTACCTAGATCACATAAACCAGTCAAAATACCAGTTCATTTAGACTTATTTTAATGCAATGGACAGTAATAAGGTATAAAACGTGTAATATTTGCGTATAACATGATTTGATGTGCTGTGAGCTGCAAAAGGCGAGTTTCCGTACTTTTTTATGATTTTTTAAACCCGAAAAAATTGGTTTCGCTTAAAAAATTGTAGATAACGTGCCAGTTACGATATTATTCACATTTATTCCTGTGAAAAGTAATAAACGCAATAAAATAACACAGTTACACTGTGATTTTATGTATAAGTGGAACCTAAAGGGCTGGTCCCTGGTTTTCTTAAAGAAAACTCAAAATGATGCTATCATGAAAAAAACTGTTCTACATCATTATTAACCTACTTGTACCACACGTGCAAAATTTCAGGTCGATCCGCTAAGTAGAAATGCCCCCAAAACGCATTTGAGAATGACACATGATAAGCCGCTGGCTTGCGTTTCAGTACTTGGATTGTATGGGGAGAGAGAACTAAAATTCGCACCTAAATCACATAAACCAGTCAAAATACCAGTTCATTTAGACTTATTTTAATGCAATGGACAGTAATACGGTATAAACGAGTAATATTTGATAATAACATGATTCGGTGTGCTGTTAGCTGCAAAAGGCGAGTTTCCGTACTTTTTTTTCATTTGTTTTGACCCGAAAAAACAGGCTTCGCTTAAACAATTGTAGATAACGTGTCAGTTACGATATTATTCACATGTACTCCCGTGAAGAGTAATACACGCAATAAAATAACACAGTTACATGGTGATTTTATGTATAAGTGGACCCTGAAGGGCCGGTCCTTGGTTTTCTTAAAGGTTAGATACCAGTAATTCCAATTCCCATAGAGTCCCATTATAAAACGGCAACCTTTCCAAGCATTTTTCTAGCATTTCCTCGATTTCAGATTGTGTAAGCCTGGTATAAATTTACAGATCAATCTGTCCTCTTCCAAAATTTGCAATACAAAACATATGTAATGTTACTTCTAAGAAAACGCATCTCACTTGAATGCAGGCACCGGTAGAAAATAGGGTTTCGGCAGTCATATGTCGACAAAAGCCCCGTACCACAGTAAACACAGCCCACAAGTTCACCTCTCAAGTTAGCCTCCAATGAAATTCACCAAAATGTTGCAGACACGGATAGGATATTAGAAATAACCACAAAAGTCATGTCTGAGATTGCTAAATGGCTGTTATGCCAGAAGAGACGATGAACTCTTTAGTAATAGACACTACTTTCAAATGCACAATGATTTACTGGTATCTGAACTATAGACGGTATGTCCTTTTGTCGACATCGCGAATGCTTTCTGTGTTTTTGACGGGTAACTACACTCAAGTGAGATACATGTCCATTTATGTACCATTACATATATTTTTTTTTATTTTACATTTTGAATGTAGCATCTTTCTAAAGAGACCAGAATAGTAACATCTGAAATAAAGAAACGTGTCGATTGATGCCAGGAGATTTTTTATATATACTAATCAAAACTCCTAACGCATCACATATCCAAAGCTCCTTATAATACATAACAAAGATAGTAACATACAGTTACAGGTAATCAAACGACGATACAATGATATGCAAAAATTTTCCAATAGTAAAATTGCGCCGAACCGTGTATACAATGAGGTATGAATCAATAACGCGCACAAGAGAGATAATAAAAAATCACTCACGTCATTAACGGTTATGCCCCCCCTATTGCACTCGGTAACTCACTGCATCTCCAATACATAGAAATAACAAAAATGGTCACCGTGTCCAAAGGAAGTGTGATACCTCTCGTTTGTCATTGCGTTTTCCCGTATGTATTTCCTATGTGATGCGTTAGTATATTACAATGGGACCCTATGAGAATTGGATTTTCTGGTTTATAATATATAATGTTTATAATGGCCTAAGAACCAGCACTGTAGAATTAAATGTATAGGTTCGTGGTTCTTGTATGTATAGCTGGCTAAAAAGTCACTGTGTATTTAAAGTGTGATAATTGTTCATATGAATGAGTGTATGATCTTTCAGCGGGTATACATGTAGTGGCACAATTACAATTAACGCAATTAAGTTAATTAACAAATATTTATCTTTAAAATGGAATACAAGTTAAGAACAAACATTGCTTTTAAATGCACAATAATCTAGTCTAGTTTTTTAATCACCAAATAGTTTTCGTCTGTACAACCGGAAACTCAAATACATGTATATACTTTGACTTGACAGTTGATTTAGGTTACACAACACTAATAAACGATGCAAAAATCGACACTAGAACTTGTTGATTTAGTTCATATTAAAGCGTTGCCTTCGTTATTTTTATGTTTTTCTGTTTGCTTTCAAGTTTTATTGTCACTTTTATCTGCTTATTTTGAATATAATTGATATAAAAGATCGCACATACACACTTTAGGCTGCCTATTCCGTTTCGTCACTTTGCATTAGCGTGCATTTTGGAACGGGTGCATTTGAGCGTTTGGCAGACATTGTGCAAATGAAAAGCTGCATTTTGAGCTGAGAGTAAATAATGTACTGCATCTGCCCTTGTATATCTAAAACTGTATAGTACAGCTAAACGAGTGCATATCTCAGACGTAGTCCTGGTTGAATCAGATGTATAGCTGGCTGTTCATGGCAGATCACTCTTGGTTGTTTGGCAAACTGTCAGCAATCGCTTTTCTAACCTTCGTCTACTATTTAAGCGAATTGATTTTTATATATCATAAACTATTTTATGTAATTTTTTTTCAGTTTATATGTATGATAATTCTACTTGTAACTCTTTTTCATAATGGTTATAGATACATTTCGTAATTTTATTATGAGTCTTTAATGTCCCTTTTAATTTATCAAAATGTTCTATGACAAAAGCTGTAAACCTCAAGAAGAAAAGAAGACATAGTTACCCGCTGATAACGCGTGTATTGTATGACTATCCGCAAACGAATCTCACTGTAATTATGATATCCTGATGTACATTCCTATTCATACCGCATTCAATAAACAACAAAAGGAAATCACTATCCATTGTTCACGCATTTTCGGTCTATGGGACTAAGTAATTTTCTGAACCTGAAAATATAACTGTGTGATACATTTGGAGTTTTGACATAATTTGAATACAACTTCGGATGCATTATTGCGAAACAAGTATTATTTTCGAACGTTACTAAATAGATATAAACGTTGCATATACTTTTAATATTATATAAACATTTTAATTCATAAGTAGTTAACAAGAAGTTTATAAAATAATTCTCAATGTTGATACATCAATCTTATAATTCGCTGTCATTAGTCCTATTGTGTGGAGGATATTTATTTGGTACCGGTAAGTATTCTAGTGGTGTTCTTGTAAAGTACATGTATGCTTATATAAACTACACAAGCGATTTAGTTTTTAAATAGCAACAAGGCGTTGTTTTGTGGTATTTATGCTTTAAAATGCACTGCAAATTAGTTTATACAATCAGATTATATGTGTTTTTAACTTCTTATGATCGTTATGCATTATTTAATATTTATTTAACTCACAGAGTTCAGAAATATTTCCTGTAAAATAAGCAGGGTGTATATAAAAGGTAAAGGAATGTTGATTATTGGTATGGTCATCTAAATATATGTCATTAGCAAGTATTTGACAATTAAACACATTTTCATTTACTTATTGTGATACTCTTACGCTTTCGTAAGAGATGGTTACTTGGTAACATTTTCAAACGGTTACTTGTACACGGTCAGTATCTTTAAAAGCTGGCTCAGAAGATAATGCAGGCTTTAGCGGAGGAGCAGAGAGTGGGGTTCGTCAGTTTATGTATCATTGTCTTTGTACTCTTACCCCATGCATTTCTTTTGCGATATATATTAGTTAAGCGATCCATTATCTATCTACATGTACCCGTACTTTCACGAACATTTCGTCAGATAAACGTATAAATAGAGAAATGATTCTAAACATCACCCAACTGAGCGGAAAACATTATATTTTTTAATCATTAAAACTATATGTAAGCATTTAATCATTAAAACTATATGTAAGCATTGTTTTTTTATATATCAAACTTGTGTAAGTAAAGCCCAATCATCGACATGAAAATGCAGTCTTGTTTGGTTCAGTAACATACGTACGTTTCTAAACAAATTGATTTTTCTAAGCTTTCTGCACTCAATTGGATAATGGCTTGCTACATGGTGCATGATGATAGGCTTCGATAAACAATAAACGTATATGATCCAGCTGCCTTTAATATCTACGATTTGAAAAATTTAAATCAGCTTTTTTTCTCAGAATATGTATCATATTTTATGTTTAAAGTCACCTAAAGTACACGGTATCCTACATAATATCTATATATACTAATACATCCATTAATACGTATGAGAAGGGAATGAAAATCAGCGTTTTAAGCATGCTAACAATGTTATATCAAGTATTCATTTTACTTTAATGAAACGCAATATCTAATCGAGCTTCTTTGATCTACTCTGCTTAATTATATGAGGCAGTGTATAACTAAATATTTCTAATCCCAGGATACAAAGTATGAAGGAGTTATATTGGTGTTAAGTCTGACCGTCGGTAAAAAGAAAAAAAAATTTAGTCTGCTGAAGTTCGTCCAGTTTGTTTGCTGATGTTAGTCTGACAGTAATTAAAGTGACGACCCTAAAACTTTTTTGAAATTAATTTTGTCTTCTCCTTTTTGTTCAGAAATCGTTTGAAGATCATATTATGTAGTCTGCTGAAGTTGGTTAGCTAGTCTGCAGGAGTAAGTCTGCTGAAGTTCGTCTGCTAGTCGGGTAGTCTGACACTCACAGAGATTAAATAATGGGCAAACTAAGTACATGTAGTTTCAGAGTTATCTGCCTATGATTGGCAATAATTACTACAGTTCACCTTAGTATCCCATTAAGTACAAATTTCTTAACCTATTGTAATGTACATTAGACAGAATGTTAGTCTTGATAATTTCTATGTAAAGTTCAAGTCCGGGACATGTTGGCTGAAAAACCAAGGTCCGCTGAAGCTGCAGTAGTTTGTCCTTGACAAATCTCCCATCCTAATTCCATCTGAATCATGACAAGGAGATGTGTCGGGGTATCCATCTCATAAAGTTATTGTTTTAGTCGTATTAACAGTAGTATATTAATACAGGGTTTCCCGCAGGATTTCTTGAAGGCGTGTCGGCATCCCCGACCCCCCCCCCCCCCGCCGCGACAAAAATCGGCTCAACCCCCCCCCTCGAGATCGTTCCAATCCGACCACTTAGTCCCCCACCCCCGATATCAGCCGCTCAGTTTTACCCCCACCTCCTGGAAATCGGCCGCATCGCCCGGCCACAACTCCCTGAAATCGGCTGCAAGCTTCAATCCACCTTCCCAAGATCGGCCGCATCGCGCGACCCCACCTTTCCGAAATCGGCTGCGACGTTCGAAATCCCGGCGGCGATCATATCGGCAGTATTGCTTTAACTACCGCCCTTTATCGCTTTAACTACCTAGCCTTTTGCTCGACAGGCACCTCTCTTTGCATTATCTTTAATTTGGGAATTATTACTGTTATACAACTGAAACTATTAAAAATATGTCTCCTACTAAAATCGCAATAACCGCGGTTTCTTCATTGAATAAAAGCGTGTTGACTTATTCCTTTGGAGGCAGTGAGCATCAAAATACTAGGCTGCATTTTTGATGGAATTAATTTTCAATCATACATGGTTTTGTTGAAAAGTCTAGCCGTTTTTCCGCCTTCAAATTCTGTCATGACCGCTAGCGTTTTTTTTTCAAAAACTCTTGTTTACTTCATTAATTGTTTTCTGATGCGAAAGTAATCAATCGTTAATATCAGTTATACTACATGCGGACACAAAAAGCCGAAAATCACCGTTGTTTTTAAATACTGGAACGTGCTGTTCCTAATCGACATAAAATACGGCCATGTTAAAAGCGTGTTTTTCTACAAAAGCGCGCGAAAATTATGTTACCATGCACAAGGTCACGGATGCCTCATGAAAAACGTGCGTGTACTTGCCACGTGCTTAATTGCAGTGTTTATGTAAACAAAATTAAGTTTGACAACGTTAAATTGTGATTAAATTGAGGCTCTATATTACATTATTCGTTTGCGTATTATTGATTGTCAATTTGTGAAATGGCTACGAAAATTACCGGTATAAAATAAAACGTTAAATATAATAAGCAAATGTTTTAAAATGCCTGTTCACTTTTCCCGGCAACGCTAGTATTTGTTGTCAAACACTTTTTTAGATATTAGTAAGGTATAAACTCCGCCCTAAAAATCGCCGTATTTGATTGGCTAATGAGATCGTTGTGGGCGGGACTACACAGTTCAGTCACTTGTTAATCACACTGTTGGTGATACCTTATCGATCAATACGGCGATTAGGGATTAAGGGTTGTCGCTTTGAAAATTAACGCATGTCGGTGATATTTAAGCATGTCGGCAAATCACTAACTGCATATGGCGGATCCAGTGGTAACGCACTGGCTTCACAACCCAATAGACAGACAGAGAGACAGGCAGGCAGGCAGACAGGCAGACAGACAGACAGACAGACAGACAGACAGACAGACAGACAGACAGACAGACAGACAGACAGACAGACAGACAGACAGACAGACAGACAGACAGACAGACAGACAGACAGACAGACAGAGGGATGAATTGACACATAAAGGGGAAAAAAGATACATAGAAACTATTAAATAAAGCTGTAAATAAGTATGATAAAAAGCCAAGATAGATCATTATCCAAGTTAAGCATGCCATTATCTTTTTGTATTTATCGCGTGTCAAGCCTTTATCCAATTAAGTGCAAATAGCTTGGAATTTTTTTTTTTTTATAGAACGTACGTATGTAACTAAACCTAGCAAGTCTCCATTTTATTGTCGATGATTGGGCGTTGTTTGCATAAGTTTGATATAACTAAACTATGCTAACTTATATTTTTAAATGATTAAAATATACCGTTTTCGGGTGATTTGGGTGAGGTTTTGTACTCATTTCTCTATTTAAACGTTTATCTGACAACTATTATCTTAAGTTAGGGTCCCTTTAGGTAGATAATGGATCGCTTAAGTCATATCCATCGCAAACGTAATGCATGAGGTAAAGGTAAAAAGAAAATTATACATAACCGGACGAACCTCATTCTACAGTCTGCATTATCTTCTCAGCATGCAATATCTTCTGAGCTAGCATTATCAGGACACAGACCGTAGTAGCTAACGGTAGCCTACGGTGCGCGCAACTCTGAGAGGAAAGTAACGTTAAAGTGTAAATCAAAACAACACGCTGTATTCTTAATATAATGCCGCCGCACGGTCTCTTTCCAAGATGTGACAAAACTGCAGGTCTATGAACCATGTCAGTGCCGACATACATGTCCTCAGTCGAGTGTTTTTAGTTGTTGGCAGAACAACTAAATGTAACGCTTCTGAAATCCGAAGGCGGGAATCACTAAGATTTTAACTCATTTATTATTACACGAAAGTAAGAAGTGCCATTTTGAAATATATCATAAACGTTTCCTAAATGCATCCATCGTTTTAATGATGAATGTTATTATAACATAATATGTTTAAAACAAACTTAAAAAGTCGGGTAATTCACAGCTTTTAGTGTAGGATCAAATTTTGAGGCTAAAAATCGCGGAAAAAAATAATCCACTGAGCAGCGTTCGAAGTCATTGATAAATTGTTTAATGGGATCACGAGCCAAGAAGAATCATGGACATATTCATCGCGCTTATTGTCGATGCGAGGTGTTTATGTGTTGCATATTTAAAAATGTTTAATTTTTATTTTACCATGAGTTAGTACGAAAAACGTGTCACGAAGCGAGAAGAAACATAGACGTCCTAATCATAACTGAGTGGGTCATGATTTATTATTGTATTACAATTATTTTATTACTTATTGTATTATTCACTTCGTCGTACTAATAAACGTTGTCGTAATAATAATAACAATAATAAAGAACAAAATAGAGTTCATAGTTTGTCGGTAATTAAGCAGTACAGGTACTAGCAATAGCGGTCAGTTACACTCCAGCAACCTTATCAAAAAGTTACACTATTTGGGAACAGACTCTATGGCTGAGTGGTTAACGCGTTCGACTCTCACGCAGGCGGTCGCGGTTTCTAACCCTATGAGAGGCATGAGTTGTTTCTAATTTTTATTTATTTTAATTTAGTTTCACATAATATACTGGTTTGCTACTCCAGATGCTGTATTAATTTAAAAAGTAGACATTTCTAAAATATAATATTATGTGAGTAAATTCTTTTCTGCATTTTAAAACGATACCCAACATCATCCCACAACACCTTTGCTAAATAATACGGTTGAAAAGCTTATAACACTGTCGTTACATTCATAATACTGTGAAATACTTAAATATTTAGCATAGTGTTTGTTTTTAAGGTTTAAATGGAGTTTTGTTTAAGACAAGTTAATCTAATGTCTTCGAAAAGATTGCCCTGATAACCATCATTGTTCACTATATGCCCGGTAGGTACATTCGGAGAATTTGTCGGGTATGAAAATGTAATGACGTAATGTCGGAATGTCATTAAAAGTAAGATAATCATGATTGTAACCCAAAGAAAGGCCATAATATTGTACACCGGACAAAAATAGACTCATCAGCTTTCTTGCCCGACAATAGTTTTCATTTTCAATTTAAATTTGTTTTGACAGGCCTTAAATATTAATATTTCGTATATAGTATTGTTTTCACACCTGTTAACGTTTTAATTAGTGGCGTACGTTTTACAAAGGACCTCAATTCATCAGCTGCACATTTGAATACAATAACCGAGATATAAGGTTTATAAAACGACTGCTAGGGCATGGGACTGGTTAATCCTCATTTTCGTGATTATCCATTTAACAGTCATATCAACATTAAGTCGAGCAAAGCATGCATTTACTATATATAGACTATTTAATGTTATTTTGTTCTCTCTGACATGTGACCAACATATATTTTATGTAAGAAGACATTATGTGTGAGATGAGCGAATCTAATACTAAATTATCTCCGTTGCCTAGGTGATGGCGCCTGCACGTGGCCTTCCGCCGTCCGTGACTCGCAGTGGTACAGCTCACGGGGGATGATTACGTTCACCAGCACCAACATGGACGGGTGGGCATTCCAGCCCCAGGGCACCGGCGGCGCTACTGTCTCTGCCTGGGAGTGTTTGTCGTCTGCAACCTTTGGCACTGACGGCACACTGATCATGTTGTGAGTCGTTTATAAACATCATCGTACATTGTTCTTGATGTATGGTTTTGAGACATAAAACCTGATTTGCAATACAATGTTTATAAATAATATGTACGATATCATGATTTAATTTTAGAGAATAATATCTCACAAAATATTAGACACTGAAATAAATCAAATAATTTAACTTTTTAAATTTCTGCTTTAAATGTACATGTATTAATGTTTATGTATTTAAAATATACAGTATACATTGTTTGTTGTCTTAGTTAGAATCGTTAACTTTACTTATTCACAAGTCATCGAGTGATCCGATTTTGACAAAGAATTAAACAGACATTTTAGATTTACGTTTGTTTATTTTATTTTTTTTAGTTTAGAGGTGCATTATGATTATTCCAGGACCAGGACTCCATTTCAACTGATACAAACAAATTATTACGCATACCTGTGTATAACGTTAACACAAGTGACCAGCGCTTCATACCAGTTCTACGTCAAACACGGTATGCCTTAATCTTGACTAACCCTTCTACATTAATCCGTTGTTTCTTTTGATCCGTTCTACACCCACACATCAACCACATACTTGTTTTAGTTCTTCATCAATCGCAGTATGTTCTCTTCTATCAGTTTTGCATAAACTACAGTTTGTGCATGTTTTAGGACCTACCAAAGTTCTATTCTACCGGATCTATACTAGCCACAGTTTGTACTCCTTGATCAGTTTTACAAAGTAATATCCTGTTTTTCTGTATTCTGTCAGTCTGTTCTTTGTACCACTTCTACATCCTCCACAGTATGTTTACTTACGCCAGTTCTTCATCAAACACAGTACATTCTCTTGTATTATGCCATAATTACGTTGAAATAGCTGATCCAATATATATGTTATTTAAGTGTTATTATACCACTGACCGAAACCACAAATTAACACCGCCCGCTTTTTTGTGATATCATGTCACTGACTGGTGACACAATTTAGCTCCGCCCACATTAAAAAAAGGCAAGTTCCTTTATCACCTTCCAGGATTCTTTGGTCCCGCCAACTTCTCGGAACTACTTTTTGTTTGTGAGGAATGTCGCTTGCGTTGTCAAAATGTAAACAAAGAGTAGATCAATACAATGGTAAGATTTTAATTCACAAAAATATAATTGACTTGAAAAGAACATTTAATCATAATTCAATGAACAAGAATTAGGTGAGGACGACAAATAAGTATTATCAACAACATCAACTTCAAATATTTAACCATCATCACTGACTGTACACATCGTCAAATGGCGAAGAATCCGTTTTGTTCTTCCCATGTTCTAAACATCGACACTGTCAAATTAAAGTGAATTAACGTGAAATAAAGTAATGTGTCCACCACTCGAGTCCATCTCACAAACACAGCAAGTTGCATTTCTGAATTCTGCAGTACCGTTCCCCTACCAGCTTGACATTACTCGTGGGGGATAGTGTTTGAAACCAATCGACAACATCTCAACGTTGAACGCATTATGCAATGATGGACCAGTTGAATAAAGACTAAGTTGATAATAAATCCACTGGTTGTTTTACTTTTAAATCCGCTGTTTTTGTGTGTTTTTTTTGTTTCTGTGTTGAATGTTAATGAAAAGTTCATTTCGACAGCTACTTCTCGTGTATGTTAAAAGATAAAATGATGTAAATTTACTTATATTTTGTTCAACGAAACAATAACTAACAATTTATCGCTGCATTTTTTGTTTATTGATAAAATATAGGTTAAAATGTTATTGTTGATGATTTTATCCATACAAATTACTATTATAGTATTATGCATCGACGCAAGTAGACGTCATCAGGCTGTCTCATTTGCATATTACGTTATGCCGTAATTTGCTTAATGTTTGCGATTATTTGTTTATTTTAGTTTTTCTTATTATAAAAACAATATTTGCAAAACGTGGCATGAACATATAATATATGGTAGGTGACAAGCCTCGTCTTTTTCCTTCTCCATAGCGAACTCGTCTGATATCACATGTCATCAACCATACATCTCTACTTATCAGTTCTATATCAACCACACTATGTTCTCATATCTGTAGTCTGCCTCAATCACTGTATGTTCTCTTCTATCGGTTTTGCATAAGCCACAGTATTATATAAGTTATAAATAAATGGGTAGTCACTGTTGCAATGCATGTGTTACCTGTGTACACCAGGTATGGTTAGGGGTATTATTAGTTATGGCAGTATGTCAAGTTCGTTTAGAGAAGTATGCTTATGCTGCTTTAGGCTTACGCCCCGGTCACACTGTCATGAATGTGGCTATGATAGCCCACGATCGATCGTGGACGTGTTAATCGTGATGAGTCGTGATCCACAGTGTCCCGATTGTATCTTCCTACGTATACCTCCGGTAATGTAGTTCGAGGCTACAACTATCAACGACACTTACCGCAGCCGATTCACCACGGTTTCACCAAGATATGACACGATCTGTTACGTATGTAATATGCTAGCGTCAGGTATACGCCAGGATAACAGACAATAACAAGCAACTGTTAAACTTTTCTTAAGATTGTAGTAAGATTAACGAATAATCATCACGATTAACCTACGAGCAGCCAATATTTCTCACGCTTCACTACGTTTCAAGGCGATTTGGACATCCAGATGCATAATGCGTACTCGTGCCACCAACGTAGGCAAACGTAGTGAGTGCGTAGTATCATCGCGATAAACGGTACAGGCACAACGACCCAATCGTCGCGTTGTCGTGGTTCATCGTGTATATATTCTTGAGTAGTTGGCAGTTGTTCCTACAGATCATACCGGAATCGTAACTGAACCGTAAGGCAAGCGTAGAAATCCGTACCATATAAGTTACAAAACGTACCTAACGTAATACTGTGTTGTATTGTAAATTTCATAAAATCAGTCACAATTAATCACGATTAAACACAAAGGACCACGAAAGCCTCTACGATGGCTGTAAGAATAAGTCAGATTGAGATACGATGGTACTGCGTTTTGGAAGAATCGTGGCGGCGCTACGATAAAGCCCCGGTTACACTGTCACGATTTTGGCTACGATTGTCCACGATTTACAAAATCTTGGTGATTCGTGGTAAATCGTGATCACATACGTACTGGCATCTGCGTGAATCTTGAAGAATCTTGGGGGATCCTTATCGATCGGGAAGCGCTACGACAGTTTTAAACATGTTCAAAACAGTCCTGGGTTAACGTAGCTCCGTCACAAATGTTTACAAAACGTAGGCCAATCCTAGTGTCATCGTATCTCAATCTTGCTTATTCTTACAGCCATCGTAGAGGCATTCGTGGCCTTTCGTGTTTAATCGTGATTAATCGTGACTCATTTTATGACATGTATATTACAACACTGTACTACGTTATGGTACGTCTTGCTACGTATATGCTACGGATTTCTACGCTTGCTCTAGGGTTCAGTTACGATGCCAGTAGGATCTTTGGCGACAACTATCATGACTTATCACGAATATTCACGATGGATCACGACCACGCGACGATTGGGTCGCGTTGCCGGTACCGTTTATCGCGATGTTACTACGCACTTACTACGTTTGCCTACGTTGGTGTCACGATTATGCACGAGGTATTGAGATGTCCAAATCGCCTTGAAGCTTAGTGAAGCGTGATAATTACTGGCTGCTCGTAGGTTTAACGTGATGAATCTTCTTTAATCGTGCCACAATCTTGGGAGAAACGTTAACAGTCGTATGTAATCGGCTGTTACCGTAGCGTATACCTGACGGTAGCGTAATACAACCGTACCAGATCGTATCATATCTTGGTGAAACCGTGGTGAATCGGCTACGGGATCCTACAAGTGTCGTTGATATTCGTAGTCTCGTCCTACAACAACCGTAGGTATACGAAGGAAGATACAATCGGGACATCCCGACTCATCACGATTAGCAAGTGAACGATCTAGCGTGGGCTATCGTAGCCAAAATCGTGACAGTGTGACCGGGGCTTAAGCCAAAATTGTTTTGAACATATACAAAACTGTCGTAACGTTTCCCGATCGATAAGGGTCACCCAAGATTCTTCAAGATTAACACAGATGCCAATACGTATGTGTTCACGCTTTACCACACGTCACAAAAATTGTGTAAATCGTGGGAAATCGTAGCCAAAATTGTGACAGTGTGACCGAGGCTTTACTTGTTCAAACGTTACGAAGCATGACACAACACATGTTGCACTCCTGACAATCTCTATTGCTAAAAATGTGTACAGACAATGAGAAATTCTGTCAAATAATGAATATAAAAAATAGCTTACACTATCATTTTTAACACCGATAAATAATTCCAGCAAGGACAATTAAATAAACAATTAACTTACATCTTTGGGTACACAAGTTTTTGCCAACATAAACTACTTTGAGAACAATATTCAAATGGAAAGCTAGATAAAATATTTTATCAAAATTTCCATTGATCTCCTAAAATGTTATTTGTAATGTTGTTGTTTTTGAATTTAACTTGTTGTTTTCAAATTAAACTTTACATAATATTATACAATTGTGCATTTTTTTTTTAACGTCCCTATTTTCGTCTGCACTCCTTAAAACGGTTTTCAAGTGTACATGTTGTTTAATGGTTCATATTCAAATTAAACGTTGCACGATAGTGTACAATATAGATAAATAAAGTGATAAATAACACAATTACTTTTACATAGAAAGCTACAGTATGTAACTGAGTGACGGTGCCATTTTGTTGAAACAGTCCAAATATAGAATTCAAGTAGATGTTATAATTGTTTCGGCCAAAGTGCATGCATTATGATAATCGACTCACATATTATGTCAGCTCCTCATCCGAATCTCAGTTACGAGAGACTGTATCTGTCCATCGTGAACAGTGTCACCGATCCGAGCAAGATCTGCAACACCACCAACGGCGCATCCGGTCCCGAGTATAACATGCTTATACGCGTAGGTAATATTGCTTATATTACTTTTCAAAATTAAATATTATTGTTGTTTGTATACGAGCGTATGTAATTTTATTTCAGTTATATTATCATTGTTGTTGTTATTATTATTATTACTATAATAATAATAATAATTATTATTATTATTATACTATATTATTATTATTATTATTATTATTTTGATGAGTATAAAATTAAAATTATTATTTTTTAAGGAAGTGAAACATCTGCAAAGGTGACGTGTCCCTACACATTTCTCGGTCGCTATGGTTACATTCATATCTCATCTGCGGGGAATTTCACATGCAACACATCGACGTCAGAGCTTGACACGTGCACCAATACGCAACACATGAAGTTAAACTATACGGCGTGTGCTGCACGAGTGACCTACTCTCGTAAGTGACCTAATGTTTGCGTTTGCGTGATGTTATCGCCCATCTTACTACTCTCTAATATATACTGTTACTTTCGTGAACTAATCGATACATATTACTCCAAGGATAAATCAGTAAAGATAAGTAGAGGATGTTGTATGTACCGTCGCATATACATCGGTTTTATTGTGCAATCGAACATTTCAGAGTCGGACACTGTGTGGTGCGTGAACAATGTATTCCAGAACGACATCAATTACGTAACAGTTTTCAACAGAAATGACGCAGATGTCATTATTGACAACGTTAACTATTATAGATATACGTGTATGGTAAGTGATAAAACTTCAAATAAACTGTTGATGTTATCTCCGCAGTTATTTGGCCATCAAAACGACGTAATACAAATATCTCTGAAGGGTCTTGGAAGTATTCGACTTTTTTTTCAGGCCGTCTTGTCAAACGCCAGTTCCGCTTCCGTTGCTCCGCAGCAATGCCGCTCAGGTCAAACGCCGAATGCTTTCCCCACAACGAATGCCGGAAATGTGCTTGGTGGAAGGCTAACGCAGTTAACTTCTCGCTCAGGTTTTGCATTGATATAATATACTCAAATCCGATGAGCTGTAAAGTATGTAATAATCAGTAATTATGTAGGAGTCATGTGTTTTATACTATAACTATTATATTTGATATTTACTGAATTTTCACAACGATAATTCTTGTAAAATATGTGGCTCCAAGCTGAAATTGTGTGTTTACTCACGACCTATGGGCATGTTTGCAGAGTCAGTGACAAACACTATAAAATTATAACCCATATTTGAATCTTGAACACATGACCGGGCATAAATCTGTTATTCTGTTTGTCATACAACGGTTTTCTAAAAATTTCACAAAAATGAGCTGATATATTAAGCTGAATTTATATTTCAAAAAGAGCATTGCTGATTTTACCGATTCGGCTTTCACACGTACACGTAGTTATCGATTTATAAAAATTGACAGTATAATACCATTTTTAGATTACACACATGTGCATTCTTATCACATTGAAAGCACATCTTCGAATTATTTTCAGACGCCATTTTTTAGTTATATTGAAATAGACATTTTCAAGACCGTGACAATATTGCTGATAATGTGTTCAATTGTTGGTAAAAATGTTTGTGAGTTAACTGATCTTGTGTAGGAAATATTAGTGCATTTTTTGGAATTCATTTGAATAGCTTTGTATGGATGATTTATTCTTCCATTGATGACATCATTACAATTGCAGAGTGCGTTTTATGTACATATTTAAAAATAGCGTTTTTATGGTTTATGCCGATGAATCATATTAAGTTACTACATTATATACGTTCACATTGATTGTTCTTCTTAATCTGATTCATATTTACTTACAATGTTGACTTTAGAATTGATTCAGAGTAAAATGACGTACATCCCATCATGACTGATGCATGTGTACTGGATGCTAGTGGCCTGATTTAGCAAATTTATCATACCCACTATGCGGATTTCAGACTGATATACAACTGCCTGATTCATCCGCATTAAAGCAGAATATACGTGCTGTATCAGCTTTATGATTTCTTTCTAAACTGTTTAGCTTCCTGTCGTAAGTAGACATCTTGATACATTTAACGTAAATGTGATAAATAAATACAATATTTGTAAATACAATATGACATCATATGAAATTATCATATGTTTCTATATTTGTAAATACACGTAACCTTAAACACTCCACAATATATCCTATGAGAACATTTGATATTTGAATGATAATTGATATTTTGTGCATTTTTTAAAATCTCAAATGTTCTCTACATATTTCGAAAAAACACTTAAATCATATAAAGTATCACTTTCCATATATAATAACTTTGAAATCCACAAGAAATGTGTCCAACACTGACCAATCCATCACGTGGTCAAGTCGCCATAACGACGAGCGGATCTGTGACTACAGCGACTTACACGTGTCAAACGAATGGTACCTTAAGAGGCAACGTGACGCGTGTCTGCCAGGCGGACAACACATGGGCGGGGTCAGAACCGTTCTGCAGTAATACAAGTAAATGGTATTATTGTAATAGGTCACATGTTTTATTGCTAATGGAAAATAAGTCATGGGTTTACTTAGCTTATTCTGTCTGACCTACAAATTGATTCTCGTAACGCACGGACTGCATTTTAATGTATTCGGTCTTAAATTATTTAGTTTACAATTATTAACAACTTTGTTTAAATATCAAACACTTTGCTAATGTATTTGTTTTTGAGATATGTACACACAATTATTGTGTAGACTGTGCAGTCCCGCCGACGCCGGCGAACGGAAATGTGACGGTGAGCAGTGACGGCACGGTGGCCACGTCCTCCTGTAACGTCGGGTACACTCTGAGCGGTGTAAGGACGCGGACGTGTCAGAACGGACTGACTTGGGACGGCTTGAACACCACATGCGGTAATATAGCACTGTGTTTTTCTGCAACGTCCAGTTTGAAAATATGGTCCATAGGTTTGCGTCAACTAGGTACAAAAAAATCTGCATTGCTTTCTGTGTTTAAATGTAACGTCCTGACACGTAAAAGGTTTGTTAAATCAAGACGCAAAGGGAATTGAATTTACATTTATTTTAACACAATACCGCATGTAAGATGTAACATATAGTTCATTTGCTGAGCCTTTAAGCAGAACTAAAAATAGAATGAACTTGCTCCGAGATCAGTTCGTACAATAACGGGTTGCTTGACGTTTCCAAAATTGATAACTATATAATTTTTAGTTGATTATCGGTCTTATAATTGATCGAATTTCTTTGGTTAAATTTATTGTACCCATACTTTAATTTAACATATTGAAACATTAATACATTCAATTGCATTTGATTGCAGTCAAATGTCAGATGTTGACGTCCTTAAGTGGACAGACTTCGTCGTTATCTACAAACACTACAGTGACGTCAGTCAAGTTTACGTGTGCAAATGGGTACACGTTGAACGGGATATCTTTAATGACGTGCATTACGACGGGAGATTGGAACGACGTCCAACCTACTTGTAGTAAGATGAATCGCTATATTATATAAATATCATAGGCAGTTGAGGGGTATAGTAAATACTGCACCCTGAAAAGAGGATGTCAACTGAAGCCGAAGGTCGAGGTTGACATTACTCTTCGAGGGGGGCAATATTTATTATACCCCTCAACTGCCTATGATATTTTTTTATTATACCGAACAATAATTCTGTAATTCAAATAACAAACTAGTCGTACATTGTAAACAAGTTTATCTTTGGAAAATCAAGCGCTCATCGACATTCATTTATATAAATACACTTTAATAAGCGCCTACTGATCTTTAGCTGAAACGGATTTCTCGGAAAACCCGAGTTGCTATTATTAGGCCCACGCGCGGGGTATATTTTAGTCACGCGCGGGGTATATTAAACATTATACCCAGCTCGGTGTAAATTACTTTCCAGCGCCATGACATATTAAAATTATGCAGGGATGGGTATATGCGAGTTTACAATGTGAAAACGAAGTGAGGTATAATAAAAAATATATATTCTTATGCAATGTTGTATTTCCGCGCCAAAGATTGTACTTGCACTTTATAAGGAATTTAATTGTGTTCATTTGACATCTAGTCTAAAAGAACCTACAGTGGACCGTGCAATGACTTATATACAAAATGTTTTTGGTTTGTGGTGTTGTCCTGGCCATACCATAACCGAATCTGGTTGATGACACCTTATAATCTTTGAGCAATTATCATCATCCAAAATGGCGTCTAAATGCCGCCACGAGTCATTTTGTGTCTAAAATTTGGTCATGTAATTTATTTGATCAATAACTTTCTTGTTAAAACGATTATGTGTTATTATTTTCTGAATATAATAACAAATTAATGCAAAGTAAACACAAGGTATAACTTTTTGAATTTAAGTTATTTTTCAAAGATACATTCCCAGAATTTCTACGCATTCACTAGATGTTCTCACACAGCCGAATTTGCAAGTCAGGAACAGACGTGTCAGACACTACAACGTTTATGCGCATTGAGCGTGAAAATATGACAGAAACAATCGACTACGATGCTATGATTGAACATTATAACGGACCGAAGAAGTCACAGATGCCCCTATGTGTAAATCCGTATTGCCATTGACATGTATATGAGCACCGCTCCAGGACATTCCGATTATGACGTAGAAAATCGCATTTCTTGACGTCACATGTAAACACATGAAGTATTACTTCCGCATTTTACGCTGTAAGAAAATCGCTTTGTTTTGAGTCTCACCACACTATTTGAGGCCTATTGTGGCGTTATTTGAGAATAAGAAACACGGATAGTGAAGTGGAGGTGAGTAATCTTAATAAACACCTTTTGTGTGCTATGTTTTTCTCCCATTTTAACGATTTGAAAATTGGCAGAAAATTTGTAATTTCGCGGAATTTTGTAAGCTTAATTTTAATGTAGATTTTACACAATATACTACTGGTATAGTCAGTAGCTAGTGGCAAAGTACAATTGTAAAATTTTAGTGTACCATCGACCATCTTAAATCTGTACAAAAAGATCTAGATCCACTCGACTTGTAAATTATGAAATGCCAGTTGGTCAATTTAAACTCTGACATAATACTTTTGTTTAATTTTTACAAACGTGTTTCAGTTTTCAGTACTATCATGTTTTGTACATTTTAAACAATTTTATAGATTATAAATGTAAATGCAATTTTAAAAAATGCAACTTTAGGGCCTGACCGATTTGCCCTGCTCTGAAATTTGTAGAATATACATAGTGCACGTTTAAACTTCTTTCCTACAGCCGGTGTCTTGGCGCAGTCGGCAGAGCGCCGGCTTCATGTTTTTGCCCTACTATTCCTGGAGATCGAATCCGCCTCGGACCGTGTTTTTTTCTGAGACCTGTTTGTTCTTTATAATACCATTCCAAATAAACACAGCATAGTTTATTTCCAGAAATTGTGGGTGCATGAATTAATTAAAATTTGAAATCGTAATAAAACATGTTGATACGGCTTACTGATTTAACAACTATAACCTGACAACAATTCAAACTTCTATTTCAGGAATTAGAAAGCTTATTTTCTGATCACTTTGCGAGAAGGCCAGCAGCCTCACAAGAAAGCCAGTACGAACGAGATGATCCAAAAGAAGGAGACGACGAAGTTCTTGAGTGGCCCATTCCCCCTACCGTCGTTGATTGTGCACAACGGTTTCTGCAAGAGTGTTCTTCAAGCGACAGTGATGAGGAAAACGATAGAAATCCCAGCTATGAACGCATCCGTGTATTAAAGGAGTCTGGTTGTGGTTGCCCCAAGCGTTGCATAGACCAATATACTGAGCAGGACCTATATTCATACAATTTGAACTTGCGAAATGACAAAAATGAAAAAGAATTATTAATGATATCAGCAATTAGTTTCGACTTTCAAAACCAAACGACATAGCGTGGGAAAAAAGGGTCACTATGATTTAATGTATAAAGGCGAACAGGTGTATAAACCAACATTTATGGCAATCTTCGGTATTGCAAAACATGCTCTTAAAAACATCGTGAAGCACGTTCAAGAAAATGGCGTTGTGCCTCGTCAGCATTGGAACAGTGGGCGGAGACCACCGAAATCGCTCAATTTGGAGGAGGTTCGCGCCTTTGGAAGAAGTCGGAATCCAACAGCCAGCAGCGCCACGTGGTCACGACGGGGATGCGCCATTTTATCTCCACAGCAACACCAGCAAGATGGCCGTTCACAAAGACTACGCAGATAGCTGTACTGAGGTCAACCCGCCGGCCCGCGTAGTGAAATATTCTACCTTCACCAACATTTGGAGCTCATACTTGCCCCACATTAAGGACGTTTGTGCTACGTGTGAACGGTTGCGGAAGGTCGTCATGGATTCTGTTCAGGAAGAGGAAAAGCTGGCATCCGCAGTAGCCCTCCGTCAGTATATTCTCACAGCTGAAAAGGTGGGCCCTGTATATTTTTCAAGCCTCCGGAAGGTCCAAAATTTCGGCTTCCGGATAGATGGCGTTCCGGCCCAGCTGAACTTCCTCAGGTAAAGTGTGTTGTGTTTCATCTTAATTTCTCAAGTTTAAATTTAATACAATAATGAAACATAAATTCTAACTAATGCTGCTCAGTTAGCATAATGACTTTGATTTAAAGAGGATATGTACGATCTTACAAGTATATTGACAAAAATTAAAACAACTCGATCAAGTTATTTATCATATATTTCGATTACAAATGGAAGAAAAGTTAATAATAATCATTGTTGTAAAGTGCATACACATTTTTGGCTACTTGTTATTCACAAAATTGTGTTTGTCTGTACAGACGGACACTCCAGTGTTTGTACATGTATACTGACTCGACAGTTGTTTCAATAATCGATGCTAAAAACGACATTCGTAGTGTTAATTTATTCGATATTGTTGTGTGCTCCTCTCGTCATGTTTATGTTTACCTGTATGCATGCGAGTTAAATTGTCACTTTCACCGGCTTTTTTCAAATAATTGACAAGAAAGATCATACATGGAAACTTTAATTTAAAAATGTTCATTTTAAAACATTAGTAGATGTATACTTGTAGTCCTTGAATCTAATTCCGTACCTACATGTTATCTGCAATGTTAAAGTTTATAGGCCATAATAAGAACCGCTATGTCGTCGGGTACCGGCTATGGTGCGTCATGACCGGAAGGCTTAACGTCATAGAATTCATGATGCTGGTCCCGGGTCATGCAAGATGCTACTGTGACGCAATGGGCCAACTAGAGGCCGTGGTCAACAAATCGTCAACCAGCAACGTCGCCTGGAAATGGCGTGACTGGCGGGCATTCCTCGAGCCGAGTCTTTGTGCAATAACTGGCATACGGTGACATTTATATTATTGTTTTTGTTGTTATTATTTGTTTTATAAAAATTATAGTAATTATTAATATTTTCGTTATTTAAATTTTCGAAGAGATAACAAAATAGATCAAATGCACAATACGCTGCTTGTAATATTACCTTTTTAGGTAGGTGGCGGTAAAGATGTATTTTGCGATATAATTAGTACGTCAAATCTATACACACCATACGTATATAATATATAATTTATGAAGCTAAGGTAGGCATGGTTTAAACACTTAAGATATCTGATCAAACGAAAATCTATTTTCCTTTTTAGTGATGTTGGCAATTTGTTTTTCAGGAAATACCAATATTTCCGATTCATCGCAGACAAGCCGGGCGTCGTTACGGTGAAGACGGCGAGCGACGCTGAGGAGCACGGGTTACCCTTGTACCCTGTGCCAGCTTTGCCTACGAATTGCCACGTGTTTTGCCTGCAGCGGTCTTGTCAGACGAGTGAAAACGCTACCTCTAAAAATCGTGCGTCCATACGTTTGTTCACAGTACCAGGACACTACTGCCCACCTCCAGACGACGACAATAAAATTACTCAATTAAACATTAACTGATTGTATAGAATTAAGAAACGTTGAAACTGAGTGATAATATGTGTCGTAATAAAGGTTTGTGCAGTGTAGTCATCATTCAATCTCGACGTGAAGTTGAGTTATTGGCAACGTCATTTCACTGGCGCTCGAACAATACAGGTATAAACTTCATTAGCTATAAAATCCTTATTTATGATCGGATTGAAACACGATTTTCTGTTTCATGCTTTAGAAGGATAGTATTTTATTAATATGTCAAAAAGTAAAAATCCAATATTTTGTCATTAAGCCAAGTTTTCCTTGAGCGGTGCTCAATTATAGAGACCACCTTCATGAGGTAGGTCACAGTGACTCAGGGATCATTGTGATTACATTAAAACCAGAACCACTAAAGGGTCGCTCTACTAAGGTGGGAATACACAAGGAAGAATAAAAAAGCCGGATCGCTTCAGATAGAAAATATCGGAATGCGATCAAAGCTCGGTGAGTGCATTCAACCAACCTGATGACCATCCTCCAGAACTGATCAATATTGTATCTGGGAAAATAAACTTGGCTCAAACTAGATTACAAAAATCGAAGATGGCCGGCCGCAATCTTTTCACAAACCATTAGCCGAGCAGTTACAATACTAATTGCTTCAAACAAATCAGTACAAATAGTTGATGTACGATCATTTGATACCGAGTTGATATAAACCAGAGTTATTGGTCTACAAACGAGCCCAAGAAATATTGACCTAAATTACGTTCTGTCATATGAATTGTCACCAGCGCCAACAGCTCTGCTTACAGACTCCGGCAATCTAAACACCACAAAACAAATAGAACACGTTGTTATTGACGGTTCAGCAGTTCTATATATAAATAGCTGGCCTGTTAATGGAACCGGTCAAGAATATGTAACTAAATTCAAAAAATACATTGAGCGTAAATTAATCCACCTCAACGTGTACCTTGTCTTTGATAGATACCGACTTTACAGCATTAAAGGTGAAACAAGAGTATCGAGAGGAGCGACGTCTTGCCGAATACACCAGGTTGCAGCAGTTATGAAGCTGCTGCCACAAAAGTCAGAACTTAGCGTACCAGATAACAAGAAGAAGTTAATTTCGCTGATATGCGAAGAATTATAAGCCAACACGTCATTCCGAAATGAGGTTGAGCACAAACTGTTTCATAACCGGATAAGACGATGTGCCCTTAGAGGTTAATAGGAACGTTAACATCAGACGTCATGATATGCGTACATCACAGAAGGAGGCTGATAACATTATAGCTCAGCAAATGGTACTTATCGCGAATGAGACTGACGGTGGCATTGCATTGATATCGAATGACACAGACGTGTTTGTATTAGTACTGTATCCCTTCATGATGCAATGTCCAATGTCAGAATTGCAGCGTGCGCAAAAAAGGTAGGAAAATCGAAAGCATCTGCCCCAAGACTTCAGGCATTTCGCCAACGACGGAATCCTTCGCAGAGAATTGAAAAGAGCTCAGTATCAGGCATGTGTTTAGAGACAGGCAGTCGACCCAGATCCACAACAACTTAACCCGTACGAGAATGGATGGACTAAACACGAAGAAACAAAGTCGTAGTTAGCAATAATGGTGCCTTCGGAGGTACAAATGGCTCCGCAGGAAATACTGAAACTGATACTATGTTCATGTGAAAGTCAGATGCCTTGCTCCAGTATGCAATGTCGTTATAATAGTTATCGATTGTTGTGCACGGTATTCTGTGCATGTCGTGGACGGTATTCTGTGCTTGTCGTGGAGTGTGTTTATGCTGCAATGAACAGAACTAATATTAATCATCTAATGTATGATTTCGATGTTAAACTTTATGGTGAGATAACAAGGCATTGACGTTTGTTTGGTGTTATTTATGTATATGTTATATATATTGTTTTTATACATAACTTAAACATGTTCTAGTCACACTTGGATTTAAATATTTCCTTTTGACCAAATACTGATTATATTATATTCCAATCTAGTCAACACGTTGGTATAACGTGTTTGAAATGTTTAATATATACACAGTGTATTTCATTAATAATGTCCTAGTCACTTGAAACGTTAATTACTTACTCAAGTGTATTTCTTGAACCGATTTGGTATATGATAATCAATATTTGGAAACCATATTTATAAAACAATCAATGACTTTGTGAAATTCGTCATTTTAAGCCATTGTTTTTATTTAGAATACGGTTGAATCATCGGGAACGTAATATGACTGGCAATACAAGTCATTCTTAATGTGTCTTTTTATCTCAGGCTATTGGTGCTTGGTATTATATAATTGGTATTTTTATCATAGATTTCACTTGTGGCATTGTTTCTGTACTAAATAAAACAATAATATTTTGCAGTTTTCGTTCTTTTTGGCGGCCATCTTATCCGCCATCTTGTTTCTATAGAAATGCTCAATGATGACAAAGTGTTATCACGTGGATTCGTTAATGGCAATGTATTAGCTACATGAAAATGTAAAAACATTTTGTATATAAGCTATTGCACGCTTATAGGAAAAATTGCTGTTTATCTGCCGGACTAATCCGTTGAAACTGAATGGACTTATTGGCAGTAGACAGCATTGGCATGTCCAAATGAGTATTTATAACATAATTACAGTAACATAATACGACTGCATTTAGTACAAAAATATATGCGAAAAAAGAAACTTGAAAAGTTCGATCCAAAATATACCATCGAGCGAACAATCAAACTTTTCTTGAAACTTACATGTCTTCATAATTGTATAACCAGCCGAGTGTAAACAGCTGACGAACCCACTGAGCGGCACGGTGACGCTGTCCACAAATGGTCTGGTTACCAAGTCAACGTACTCATGCAGTTCGGGGTACACGTTGCATGGCGTGGTTAATCGCTATTGCTTGGCAGACGGGGACTGGAACGGGACAAACTCGATGTGCTGTAAGTCTCCTTTTATCTCGTTTCTCTTTGTACTTGCGCCACAATAAGCTTTGCAAGTTTGGGCAAACATATATGTGCCTCAAATTTCATCTGTTGTGTTTTTCCTGTAAGTCTTTTCTTAGTCAGACCTGTGAAATTGGCGGTCCGATGTGTAGATGTTCGCTGGAAGTTAGCTGGAAGTTCCAACGTTCAGTTTTTACAGATGTGCGATGAGTTTGCCAGAAGTGCTAGGGTATATATTATACGGCTGTCTAGCCGTTCTTCAGAAGTTCCAACGTTAATACTTATTTCATTTCACAGCTGTGCCACAGACGTCCGCCAGAAGGTCAGACGTAAATACTAATTTGATCTTACAGCAGTGCCACAGACGTTCATCAGAAGTACAAACCATAATACTCATTTGATATTACAGCTGTGTCACAGACGTCCGTTAGAAGTGCAAACCTTAATATGTTTTTACCACACACCTGTATCACAGACGTTCCACAAAAGTTCAATACTAAGAACTAAGATGATTAAACAGCTGTCTCGAAGACGTTCGCCGGAAGTTAATACGTTACTATTAATTTGATCTCACAGCTGATGTTCGTCAGAAGTTCAAAACTTGATACTAATTTGACCTCACACCTGTGCCGCAGAAGTTCAACGGAATTTCAAACCTTAATGCTCATTTGACCTCACCGCTGTGTCACAGACATTCTTCAGAAGTGCAAATCTTAATATTATTTTGACCATTTGATCTCAGAGCTGTGTCGCAGAGAATTTCATCACCTAACACTCTGTGTCACAGACGTTCATACTAAATTGATCTCACTCCTGTGCCACTGACGTTCGTACGAAGTTCTAACTTATAACTAGTTTTGGCTACACACATTTGTCAGAAGTTCAAACCTAAATATTAATTTGAACCGACAGCTGTGCAACAGACGCTCGTAAAAATACAAACATTAATACTATTTTGATTATACAGCTTTGTCACAGACGTTCACAAAAGCTCAACACTAAGCACTAAGAAACAACTCTCTCGTAAACGTTCGCCAGAAGTTCAAACGTAAATGATAATTTCACCCCACAGCTGTACCGCAGACGTTGGTCAGAAGTTCAAACGTAAATGATAATTTCGCCCCACAGCTGTACCGCAGACGTTAGTCAGAAGTTCAAACGTAAATGGTAATTTCACCCCACAGCTGTACCGCAGACGTTGGTCAGAAGTTCAAACGTAAATAGTAATTTCACCCCACAGCTGTACCGCAGACGTTGGTCAGAAGTTCAAACGTAAATGATAATTTCACCCCACAGCTGTACCGCAGACGTTGGTCAGAAGTTCAAACGTAAATGATAATTTCACCCCACAGCTGTACCGCAGACGTTGGTCAGAAGTTCAAACGTAAATGGTAATTTCACCCCACAGCTGTACCGCAGACGTTGGTCAGAAGTTCAAACGTAAATGATAATTTCACCCCACAGCTGTACCGCAGACGTAGGTCAGAAGTTCAAACGTAAATGGTAATTTCACCCCACAGCTGTACCGCAGACGTTAGCCAGAAGTTCAGACGTAAATGGTAGTTTCACCCCACAGCTGTACCGCAGACGTTGGTCAGAAGTTCAGACGTAAATGGTAATTTCACCCCACAGCTGTACCGCAGACGTTAGCCAGAAGTTCAAACGTAAATGGTAATTTCACCCCACAGCTGTACCGCAGACGTAAGCCAGAAGTTCAAACGTAAATGGTAATTTCACCCCACAGCTGTACCGCAGACGTTGGTCAGAAGTTCAAACGTAAATGGTAATTTCACCCCACAGCTGTACCGCAGACGTTGGTCAGAAGTTCAAACATAAATGGTAATTTCACCCCACAGCTGTACCGCAGACGTTGGTCAGAAGTTCAAACGTAAATGGTAATTTCACCCCACAGCTGTACCGCAGACGTTAGCTAGAAGTTCAAACGTAAATGATAATTTCACCCCACAGCTGTACCGCAGACGTTGGTCAGAAGTTCAAACGTAAATGGTAATTTCACCCCACAGCTGTACCGCAGACGTTGGTCAGAAGTTCAAACGTAAATGGTAATATCACCCCACAGCTGTACCGCAGACGTTAGCCAGAAGTTCAAACGTAAATGGTAATTTCACCCCACAGCTGTTCCGCAGACGCTAGTCAGAAGATCAAACGTAAATGGTAATTTCACCCCACAGCTGTACCGCAGACGTTGGTCAGAAGTTCAAACGTAAATGGTAATTTCACCCCACAGCTGTACCGCAGACGTTGGTCAGAAGTTCAAACCTAAATGGTAATTTCACCCCACAGCTGTACCGCAGACGCTAGTCAGAAGTTCAAACGTAAATGGTAATTTCACCCCACAGCTGTACCGCAGACGTTAGCCAGAAGTTCAAACGTAAATGGTAATTTCACCCCACAGCTGTACCGCAGACGCTAGTCAGAAGTTCAAACGTAAATGGTAATTTCACCCCACAGCTGTACCGCAGACGTTAGCAAGAAGTTCAAACGTAAATGGTAATTTCACCCCACAGCTGTACCGCAGACGTTAGCAAGAAGTTCAAACGTAAATGATAATTTCACCCCACAGCTGTACCGCAGACGTTAGCCACAAGTTCAAATGTAAATGGTAATTTCACCCCACAGCTGTTCCGCAGACGTTAGCCAGAAGTTCAAACGTAAATGATAATTTCACCCCACAGCTGTACCGCAGACGTTGGTCAGAAGTTCAAAAGGTTAATACTAATTTGATCTCACAGCTGTGGCACAAAAAGTCGTGAGAAGTGCGAACCTTAACACTAATTTCACCTAACGGCTGTGCCACTGACGTTCGTCAGATGGGCAAACCTTAAAACTAAATTGATTTCACATCTGTGCTTTATACTGGCATGTGTGTGCGCCTTCCGATTGCTGGGCGAACAACGTCAGTAAACCGACTGGTGATTTCCAATTCACATATACATCAATCGATCATGAACACGAAATTTCGGCTTATTCTGAGGGTGTAAGGAGGCCACCTTGTGACGAGCTCGGTCAGGTGTCTGGCGGGCTGGCGGCACACTGAAGACGTCTGGCAGGAACCATCCAAGCGTTTTGTTTTAAATAAGTGTTGGATCAAGTGAGGGACATAATAAACACACTCACACGTATATCTCTCAAACGAGCGCGTAATAACGAACAGTTCACATTATTTATAACATGCTCTTATATTGTGACCGTATAATGTCGTAAATGCATTTTAAGTTCAAATGTTGAAAAAGCGATAATAAAAAATCGGTTAACAAGGTTTGGCGCATAACTTACAATTAATTTAAATTAGCAGAAAATTGATGTACACACATTTTATCTGATATTTGCGTGAAGGAGATACCTGCTCCTTGCTGGGAAATAACATTCATTCACACTAAAAACTTGGAAAAATAGTCAGTCGAGATGGGTGGAGAGCGGGACGTCGGGTGATCGAGTTTGGTGTTCTGTTGGATAATTTAAAATTATGTTCATTGTGTAAACTTGGACCTGTTCCACTGATAAATTTTAACCAGATCTACCGCTGTAAAAAACATCTGAAAAGCATGTATCGGCAAAATGATGAGAATGGTCTAAGAGACACCTTTTTGTCCCAAAACAGTGACATTTTACCAATAGGCACAAGCTCCAAGAAGAGTCTTGATGAAGTTATCACAAAGATTTGCCAGTTTTTTTAAAACTCTTGTTAACGCAATGTAATGAAAATGAATTTTTTTTTAAACGCAAACTTATCAAAATGTTTATTATTTTTCTGAATTTGGGAACCATGGATATGTGAACCTCAGCTAGTTACATTTGTATTTAAAACGTTTACACAAAAAAAACTATTTCTTTAACATAAATGCAAAAATAATTCATTTAATCTCGATCTGCAATTAGATTATAATTAGAAGAGAAAAACAAATATTTTAACATAGAAGGAAAATATTTGCTTTTCTACTTGTCTTATTTTTTCAAAATTTTCATTTTTTTATAACATGGGGTTGCTTCACTCCAAATGATATACCTTGAGATTTTTGTGGTGAACCTATGTCAATTTATACGTTTTTCCTCTAAGATAAGGTTATATTATATTTTGCTATTACTGCTTTTGACATACTATGAAATTAGAGTTAAAAAATATAAAAAAATTGGTGTTTGGCGTATTTTTACTGTAATGAAATCTGTTGTTTTTTACTACACGCTTAGCCAAATTTAATGTCATAAGTATTGCTGCTCAACTTTAGTACTTATGTTTGTTATACTTTTTCATTAGATACATCTTTAACGTATAAATTAAAGCTATTCAGGAATAAATAAAATACATTTTGGCAATATGTCAGTCATTTTTGTAAGTGTACCCATCAAAATTTTAGGTTGAAGTAGAAAAATCAGAATTTAATGTTGATTAGGTATAACAATATGGGCTAGTGACATTGCTGCCAGTATTGGACGCAATATAAAATTCTCCAACGCATTAAAGTATGAAGTGTGCATATGATATTAAATATTGGACATACATTCAGCGCACAACACAGCACTAATCGATTATTAATTCATACGTACTTAAATGACAAAACAACTTGCACTACGATTACTAGCATATGCGCAGTTGGTACACATCAACGGGCACCTTATGGTTTTTGCATCAAATTTTCCAGCTGTAAAAATGCATGGTGCACTTGCCGACGCCGTACGGCTTCTTTGTGCAGCACGTACGGCCCTCTACCGGCTTCGCAAGAGACTAACACTTTACGGTCGCCGCAATACAGGTGCAAGTGCATGGCAACCGCACAACGACCGTGTGTGTTACATGTGTGTTGAGGTATGCATTTCTGAAGAACGTCTTTGGCACAGCCGTGCGATCAAAGTGGCGTTCACTTTTGAACTTCTGGCGAACGTCTATAAGACGGTTGTTTTTTTCATCTTAGTGTTTAGTTTTGAACTTCTGTGGAACGTCGGTGACACAGCTGTGTGGTCAAAATAATAGTATATTTTGCACTGCTGACAAACCTCTTCGACAAAGCCTTGAGGTCAAGTGAGCATTATGGTTTGAACTTCTGACGAACGTCTATGGCGCAGCAGTAAGGTGAAGTGAGCATTAAGGATTGAACTTCTGAAGAGCGGCTGTGGCACAGCTGTTTGATCAAATCAGTGTAAACGTTTGAACTTCTGGAGTACGTTTACGAGACAGCTGTTTATTCATCTTAACAACGTTCACAAGAGTTAGCCCAGCGTTCATGACGTTATAAGCAACGTTGGTCTAACTAGTGACTATCGTATGAAAAGCTTATTAAGGTAGCGACGATCACATAAACACGGACTACTAAGAAATGGCAGCGGACAGAAAAGCGTGATGGATGGACGGAACGGTGGAAAGATTAACGGACGGACAACGCCATTTCAATTTCCCCTTCCAATTTCATCGGCGGGGCATCATAATGGTAATAACAGGTGACCCGCGTGAAATAGAAAAACGGTTATACATCATTTGTGTAGTTGTCTTAATGATTTAAAATTAACGTCCTTACTAAAAGATATTAATCGACACTATAGCATGCATACACGAAGCACATGTATTATAATCTCCTAACTAGAACATGTGGACGAGCGAACGCACATAAGCGCGTGCGGACTGAAGAATGACTGTATTATGATCGTATGTGGACGCTGGACGGTCTCTTTCAATTAACACGTTCGTACTAAAGCACACGTGCATTATTATCTCCAAACAAGGACTACATACGTGCAGACAGACGGATCGAGATATTCACGCACTGATGGACGCGTGTATTCTGTATTATTTCCTAACTAAAACGTTGGTACGACGGTCGACGTGCAGTTTATTTCATTTTATTTGGACGTATCTACGAGCTGACGGACGGACAAAAAAAAATAAAATAAATATATTGTAAAACATTGGACCGGAACAATTGTCCGGTTTTTAGTGGATTCGGTTTAGGGGTTTTCACTATAATCGAGTTATGATAAGTCCAAGAAAATCAAATAATGGGAATAACTCCGAATGTATTGAAGACAGAGTTCTGTTTATGTATTATGATTCTTCTCTCAACAATTATTTTCGTGTTAAACCGCAATCGAGTCCATATTATACTTTCCTAGTTAATCTCCCTTCAAGAAACTTGACGGACAGACGTATGTACATGTACATATTGGGCAGACGGTCAGAGAGTAAAAACGTCAGTAGTCAGACGGATGTGGCGATTACTAATAAATAGTGAAAACTATGATTATGATGTAACAAAATCAGTTTGTTCGAACAATGTGTACATTTCTTTCATGCGAAGCATATGAGTTTATCTCCATCAAAAATTTTGTGATCACACATTTTATAGATAATTTGAAATACAAACGAGACTGTGCTAGGTAAAAAAATGAGATCTCATGGTTCACTTCTGTGTCAAATGAAATGCTATTCTTCACAGGTGTGAACAAAGAGATGTTTAAAAATACGCTCATATGCCCTCCGCTAGATGCAGCACATTGTAAGGGTCATCGCAATCAATTCTAGTTGTAGTGTGAATACTGCCCCGTACATTTTTACGTTGACTGAACTGTATTGCACTTGGAAAATTTAGCAACATGTTCGTTTACCCTATATAAGGAATACAATATTCATTGTCTTACACAATAATATGAATTTACTTTTCAACGTGCCATATTCGGCGTAATAAAGAAAAATATCGTTATACGGACTGAACTACATATGTATTATACATACTGATGCAAACTGGCTTGTAAACATTCTGATCTGTATATTTGGTAGAGCTTAACAGAAACGTTAACATTTACTATATTTAACTTAAAATATGTTATAGCCCATTTTCTATATTAAGCAAACGTAAGAACAACTGTTTACTTTCAAAATTCGTAAAATGTGTTGAACTGTACTTGCAAGCGTACATTTCGAACATTTATATCAACTACTTTAGTCTGCAATGCCCCCAGCAACCCCTCAGGCGGAAGTGTAGTCTCCAACGGCTCCGTGGCACTTTACACGTGCAAAATAGGATCGACAATCAACGGCTTAGCAATCCGCACGTGCCAGTCAAACGGAAGTGGGTGGAGCGGTTACAGCCCAACGTGCAGTAGGTCGTTTTCACCTATTTTGGAACTTGACTGTTGTTCCATTTAACGTATACGTTTCGGGAACCATGTTAAAGACATAGTCTGCATCGAATTACTTTGCATTTAATGTAATCTGAGCTGCTGCAAAGCACAAAAATTAATGCAGCAAAATATTTAAGAGACGATTTATTATTTGATGCAGAAATAATACAGACTGTAAGAGACACATTATATATAACGTAATTATCTCGTTAATTTTTAAGAGGAAGTTTATATTTAAGTCTTATGGCCATAGGTGACAATATATTTGCTTGTTAATGAAACTGTTGAAAAAATTAGTTTGGCAAAAACAGTTTTAAATGCATTTATATTCTTATAGGAACATGTGTGACGTTAACTAACGTAATGGGAGGTAGTTATACGTTATCAACAGCTGGTACAGTGACGTTAGCGACGTATACATGTAACCTTGGCTTTACTCTAACAGGTGTGAGCCAAATAACGTGTGAGTCGTCTGGAAATTGGAACAACACCCAGCCGACTTGTGGTAAAATAACACTTTCTAGTATATACATACACTTTTGCTAATAACAACAACAACAATAATAATAATAATAATAATAATAATAATAATAATAATAATAGTAATAATAATAATAATTAACATTTATAACTTTATGCATGTAAGAACAAATAATTTTGATACCAACTGCACCCAAACACATTTTTATCACTATTTTGCCATCAGTATATTTATTCATTCATGTATCCCTTTAAAAGTAAATCTAACAGTCTAGAATGTATATATAGCCTTATACTTTTTACTGATTTTTATTGTTTACATTTCGAGCTGTTGTCGTCTTCGGATGTTAATCACACGAGCAGTAGCACCCGCAGGCAGTTCTCTTGTTTATGCATTTCATTTAGGTGTAGGTCATTTTGACAGGAAAAGACATATTTTATAAACGGATCAATTTCGCTAGTTTAGCATAGACCACACTGTCGTCGTTTATCTCAATATATCACTTAATCCAAGCAAACACTTTTATGATAGTCTGGTTTAAAAGTTACACTTCTTGCTCTTGGTGTTTTTATATCGTCTAAAACATGGTTACACATGTGGCTGACATAGTGTGTGAGTCCATCTATTAAATCCGTGTATATTTAACTGAACTTGTATTTCAAGAATTATGCAGTAGGCATTTGAATACTTTTAAGATATTAACCAAGAATTCATTCCAAAGTGCATTCAAATCTCAAATAAACTTGTTTCATTTCCCACGATTCACTTGCAGCAACGTGCGCTATACTTCCGCCTCCAACAGGTGGAACCGTTACCATGACCACAGATGGACTAAACACCAAGGCAGCTTACACCTGCCTCACCGGTTACACGCTCAACGGCGTGTCTCCCATCACGTGCAGGAGCGATGGCACGTGGGACTTTGCGACGCCCGGTTGTGGTATGTGAAAAACCAGAATTTAATACAATCATGTTTTTGAAATGCGATCGTCTGGAATTTGCATATAAGGAGTACCCCCATGAACTGATTTCGATCAATAGTCGTGTTTTAAGTCTTGTAATTCAGACTTGACGGAGCTAAACTATAATAATACATTTATTTTGTGAACCGTCGATGTGTAAAACTGTAAGTTTTGACCATATGGCCACGTTATCCTTTTGTCGATTATGTGTTCCTACCTATAAAATATGTTGCAGGCTTATGCAGTCACAAAATAAGTTGAAGGGATTACTTACATACTTCACTCCTGATAGTGTCTTATTGAAAAAATATGTGTTTAATTTTAGGTCATATTTAACCTCTATCTTTATCTTTTTAACATCTATCGTTATTTTTAGGTCAAGATTCAATTAATGAAGAATCAAACGGAGCGCCGTTAACGAATGGAACGATAGCTGTATCGTCTGTCTTAGCTGCTTCAGTAATGGCTAATATCTTTGTATTCGGTTTATACCTTCGGAGAAGAAGGAATCATCGGTAGGCGGAACTATTTATGCCTCTGGGTATACTTGTACAAAACAATGGCGTCTTAAGTAAACAAACAGTTACAGTAGTATTGGTTCAGGGTTTCCCGTAGGCCTGTTTCACTTGTCGGGCCCGACATGCCTTCCAAGAAGTTAGTCATTTGCTGACATGCTTAAATAACGCCGACATGCTTTAATTTTCAAAGCGACAACCCTTAATCCCTTTATCAATTCCACCAATCTTTAATCAGAGGGCCATATACGAACACCGTATTGATCGATAAGGTCTAACTTCCAACAGTGTTATTTACAAGTGACTGAACTGTGTAGTTCCGCCCACAACGATCTCATTTAGCCAATCAAATATGCGATTTTTAGGGCGGAGTTTATACCTTACTAACAACTAAAAACGTGTTTGACAACAAATACTAACGTTGGCGGGAAAAGTAAACAGGCATATTAAAACATTTGATGTTTATATTTAACGTTTAATTTAAATCCGGTAATATCCATATCCATTTCACAAATTGACAATCAAAATTATGGAAACGAATAATGTAATATAGAGCCTAATTAAAAAAACAAACAATATAACGTCGTTGTTCTCATAATCACTGCAATTAAGGACGTACGTGACCAGTACACGCACGTTGTTCATGAGCCATCCGTGACCTAGTGCATGGCAATTTTCGCGCGTTTTTGTAGCAAAACACGCTTTTTACATGGAGATACAGGCCCGTATTTGATGTCGATTAGGAACCGCATATTCAAGTATTTAAAAACAACGGTGATTTGTTCGGCTTTTAATGTCCGCATGTAATATAACTGATATTAATTATTGATTTCTTTTGCATCCGAAAACAATAAATGAAATAAACAACTGTTTTTAAAAACAAAGTTAGGCTTTTCAAAGTATCTGAATAGATGTATATGTATGATTGAACATTAATTCTATAAAAAATATAAAGCCTAAGCGACAAAGGGCGGTTGTTAAAGCGATACTGCCGATTTGATCGCCGCAGGGATTTCGAACGTCGAAGCTGACTTCGGCAAGGTGGGGTCGCGCGATGTTGGATTCGAGCGGTGTAGCGGCGGATTTCGGCCCTATTTCCGGGGGGGTGGGTCGGAATGGAACTATCTCCGGTTGGGGGGGGGGGGTCGACCCGATGTTTGCTGCGGGTAGTGGTGTCCGGGATGCCGGGATGCCTTCAATAAATCCTGCGGGAAACCCTGCTGGTTATAAAGCTCACAACGTATACCTTTATATTACGTTTACAGTAGTAATTGTGCTTATTTTTCCTATTAAGATCAACGAGCGAATCGCACGATACCCCAGAAACAACTGCATCTTCGCCCCAATCCAGCAACGAGTACGATTTGGTGTCACCAAGCTCAGACACATCTCATCACTACGAAGGTCTGCAAATGGAAGCTAGTAAGTATCTACACAGGGTATAACGTACTCCGAATTTCAACGATTGGATTTATGATTACGATGGACTTGAATGCACTATTGAATACTATTGAATGCATATATCGGATTTTCATTAGGTATTGCATTCTATCAACGTTGTAAAGAAATATTTTATATTTCAGTGGGGACGTCAGATGGCAGACATCATTTATATGTTAACGATGCAAGCGTATTGCCCTTACCAAACACCAGCAATACGTAAAACACGCACCTCTATTCAGATGTACACTATGTTTGGAAGCTATAAACACAGAAACGAACAGACAATGGACAACAGGAGTGACAAGAGTGACACCACATTTGGTCTTTGTTTTTGTATTGCTTCGAAGTTGCCTTAATATTTAAATGAGCGCTCAGGTACATAATAATGCATCGTACAAGAACTATACAATTTTATGGAATTTCAACAACAAATATGTGTGATATCCATAATTCACTGTTTATTGAACTAAATGTAAACATATTTTATTCTGCATATTCGTTACATGTATGTAATAATAAAAAACACACCATTCTTTTCATTGTACAAAATAGAAAGTATTTTTTCCAGGTATGTCAAAGAAGTTGAAACGAAAATAACAGAACGTGTTATGGAAGGAAAAATCACAACATAACAAATATTACAAAGTAGAACGCTTAGTATACGAAATATGCTCTTTATGGACACTTGCACAGTGTACATCTTGTACATAAAAACTAGATCATATCGCAAAACGGTTTAATCGTGTGGTAATGCTTTCTGTTGAAAAGACAAATGCTCCTATAGAATTTATAGATATGACCATTATACAATATTAGGTTCATGCGGCCTGGTTGCAAGCATTTCCATTTTCGTGCATCTTAACACTAGGTTTTTAGTGAGTCATAGCCATTTTGCAATTTCTATAATGTGAATGGAGAAATATAAAGGCCATTGTAGTATAAAATCTGAAAGAGAAGATATTGTTAATTCTTCATCTAAGCATACTTGATTAACATAAGGAGTGAAGATAATAAATGTACCATTTGTCTTTGTAATACATGTACTTGCAGTTGCTCTTAGTACACAGAACATAAATATTCTAACTGCCTTTCAGTTTCAGATAGCTTTGCCTTCGTCGTTCATTTAGTACGTGTATGTTTTTGTGATGGATTTAATGTGGGAAATAAGACTGGAAAAAAAAAACATTGAATACATTTCCAGCTTTCACGCCATACATTATTTATTATTTCAAACATAATATGTATGTAACATTTAAAGCCTCATGCAAAGAACTACCATTTAGAAAGCATAGAGCTAGTGGTATGCGACACATATCAAATCAATTTAAAGCATTCAAGCTACAAACAGATATGTGAATGGATCCTTTAGACATTATTCATTATGACTTTGACCTTCTTGGACATAATATATCAGCAGTATGCATACTTTGGTATTACGCACGCAGACAAGCGTCACTGACTTTAACCAGGATCCTGACATGAGCCTATCGGCTTGTCAGCCTTTCAATTAAACGTTCACCACATGGACTGGTAAACATCGTATTTTCAGTGGCATTTAACTAAATGCTTTTGTTCATTATATTTAAATTGTATCGAAGGAAAACAGTGGCAAAAAGTTGTAAATAAAACCTACCTTGAGCAATACATAAATATCATAAAATCTGCTAGTTTGTCTTGTATGTCTTGTACATAGTAAATGATTTAAACAAACACTTTTTCTAATTGGCAAGTGTTACTTAGAAAGCTTTCTTCTGTAGAAAATAGTGTTAAACATTTTATTTAATAATGATTTCGAAAAAAACAACAATATAATAACAACAGAAGACAAGCACGCAAAACGTGTTATAGACGTGATGTCTACAGTTTTTTTGCTTCAACCTGTATATACCGGTATGTCACCTGTTACTGTATACTAGTATATAATGGAAACGCATTACGAGTTACAGACAATACCTAAACTACATATTGTGTCAGTGTCTTAGTGTCAGTACAAATATACCCTTTCAGACTATGTAACATGCATATTTGTAAAAAAACATGGTACCATATACGTTATAAAACATAATAGTGAACAGCACTATAAGCACTTGTAATTGTTTGCATAACACAACTAAACAAAATGAAATGGCCTTGACGTGTAAAATTGTAATAGCATGTTGAACAAGAATGATGTCTGAAGTAAAACGCTGACAACGGACGTCAACGAAGGACACTGACAGCCATGCTTTTTAGCAATTCCAATTTGGTAGGGAGTCTCCTAAGGAACATTTATGTTGTTTTTTTAAATCCAGCAAATGATTTCAGACAAAATGATTTTCAAAGTTCCAATAAAGCCATATAAGGAAAACTGTGCCGCCCCTTAGCGGCCAAGTTTTTAACAAATCAAATGAATTAAAGGAATTTGTTATAGAGTCATCCAAGGAACATTTCTGTGAATTCATTTCCAAATCTAGCAAGTGGCTATAGAAAAGAAGATATGCAATATATATATATATATATATATGCAACGAAAACTTCCTCACCCCCTGGCAGCCGTGTTTTCTAACGAATTAACCTTTTATATGTAACACGTTGCAAAAATGTGATTTTGATAAAAAAATGTGGTGAATATCCAATCCTATATACACTATTTTTACCGATTATCGTAGTTAACCCCACCATGTGTCAATCGAATCGATTTTACGGAAATCAAATAGCAAATTGTTAGTGAATTTAATAGATGACAATATTTTGTGAAATTTAGATGTAAAAACATGTTTGTTCCAACCAATATTGTGATTTAAACCACTGTTAGTGCATTCGTTATCATTGAAGTTTAATTCTTTATTAATGGTTGTATATTTTATGGGATTTGATCCAAATATCGTGAAAGAAATACTGTCACAAAAGCGCGTCAGACTGCCCATATATTACCGTTATATGCTACAGAGTTTAAATTGAACAAACATCGAAACAGTACAAAAATTCTCATTGAGGACTGCAATACGTTTTCAATTATGCCTGCCCATTAGAGTGTGAAGACCTTAAATATAATATTTTATCTGTAAATTAGTGTTCCTCTAGTAACTGTTGGTGCATATGGAGTTTCACTAGCTTTTATGTGCACGTTATATTTTTTCTGGATGTTGTTATTTGTCCAGAATCACGTCAATATCTGCTATATTTGACTTACCACCCTTATGAGCATTATGTCGGTCCTTAATCATACATACTATTTAAATCCTCCCAACTCCCTAGACAACTCGTGAAAGTGGTTCACACCTCTGTGTTGTGCTTGTCCTGCAAATTCAAACTGTTCGTACTTTGTATAAACAGCGAAAGGATTACCAGCCTTGGGTTTTTTAACGACAGTTAAATGTCAATGAAATGTCCATTACGAGAATTTGCCTACGTAAGAAAATGTTTATTGTGTGTTTATTGTCTGTTTGCAGCTTTAAATATTTGCTTGCAGAAGAGTAGGGTAACGTAATCGTGAGTCGGACAGTGTTCTCCTATTTCGGAGCATTCAAGCTATATTTTAGAATTGACAAAAGGGTTTTCCCGATCTGTTATCCAGCTATTATACAAACCACGCATTTTGACCGGTTTCACGGAGGAAACCAACGTAGATATGGAGTGTATGTATATCTAAATACAACTACCCCAGATCGATTGGATATTGAGTCTGACAGTGAGATATACCAGTGTAAATTACGATCATATTGATGTTGGTCATATTGTTTTACGCCAATTATGTAAAAAAAATCATGATTTAGAATACATTATTTATTTTATATAATTATTTAAGTATTACAAAGTTATTTTATATGCGTGCTGGATGGGAGGGCTATCGTGTTTCGCAAAATGAACCTCTGTTTAGCATCGTGATGATTTGAAACAAAAATGTATTATACAACTAAAAATAATTGAAATATCATATTAATTTGTTAGCGAATTAAATTTGGAACTCAAATTAGATTTTACTAATCAGCAGAATACGAGTATGGTATTAATAGGGGCCTGTTGGAGCAACCCATGTGTGTCCAATAAGAATTTTGCAAACGCTTTTAAGGGTCCTAAATGGGTTGTGATAAGTTGATAAGTCACTATTCTGTTCTCGTGATCCCAAAGGGCCTGCTGGAAGCCATTGGCTAACAGATTCAGAGTGAAACTGTCAGGTGCATGCTTTCGTGTTACTGTGCACCTTTCTGATCAGCTAATATTCCGGCGTAACGCAGAAATTCCCCATTGTGAAAGCCTAAACAGCGCACGACGTTGCTGCATGAATTGTATAGGACCTGCTCAGCATTTGTTGACTCCCGTACTGACTATCAGCCCCAAAGTACTACCGTGTCTGACTTGCCAGTGACCTTTCTAACAATTACGACTGGAACATGGAACTCCCATGCAGCATGGCGTATATATCCCGTTATTTACTGTATATATGGCGTTAGCCATATATTGCTGAATCCATATACATGTAGGTACTGAAAACATCAAACACGCAACTAGTGTTTTAGTGACGAACTTGCTCTTTCGGATCTTGATAGTTTACGCAGATTGATTTCGCCTAGGGGCAAGTAATTCTGAGAGATAATATTTGTTTAACATTTGGTTAGATAATCGTATAAGTAATTAAGTGAAAGCCCCGTGTGTTACGCATGAGTCGATTTCAAGTAAAATTGCCCGGATGTGCGGGTAGTATAGAAGGGCGGGTGTTGGGAGAATTAAGTCAGTGCTGCTCCTGTATTTGAAATAATAACATCTCGTTAGAATAGAAAGGTAATTATTATATTGGTGACACACTCGGGACTTTGCGTGCTCTTAGACTGGCAATCAACGTCTTGCGACGTATGAGCCATGTTAGCAGGATTTCTACCCCTCAATAGCCCGGGTCGCTAGTACACCATAATATACACAGAAGCAAACCTACGTACTAAGGTTCAATGTCTGCAATATGGAACTATATATAACGTTCGAACACTGACTTTCCCACATGATTGCTCGTCAACACATGATTACTGGGTTAGTAGTATCATATAAAGCATGTATTTGGCTCCGTACTGGTGCGAGGTTCAAGGTTTTAACTATATGTCATAGGGTGAAAAGTGCAATTTTATATCTTTAATAATTATGATGGTTAAATAAACCTTCAAAATACCAAGTAGTTATTTAGTCTTCGTAGCATTTGATTACTTATTATTGGTAGTATGTAACCATTGTTGTAAACTATTCTAACACCGGTTGAATGCACGACCACGTGACAATTAATCCTTTCCGCCACGTTCAAACGACAACGTTATTCCAACACAGTTAGACGCCATTCTTGTGGTGCTTTTACACGCAGATATAAATACTATATTCTGCAGGTAATTCAAACTATAATTGCTATTATTATTATTATTATTATTATTATTATTATTATTGAATTGAATTGATCTTGTTTTCTGGTTCATTGCATTTCGATGTGTTTGCATTGTTTGCATTGCTATTTATGTTTATTATTTAAAAGATATTATCGATCATATATCGTCATATCATCTATAATACATCATCATCATGTAATATTATTGCAGATTTATTCCTAATAACTTCAGTCTGAAAGAGAAAATACACACATATCCGGTACAAGTTTGTTACTTGTTCATAACCTACAATGGCAGAGTAGGCCGGCGACATATATATAAGGTGCGAACACTGACTGTCACACATGATTGCTGCTTGACAGTGTATAATGTCGATTATGGTATTTTGAATACCAATAGAGTCGGGTATCGTATCAGACACCGAGACGAGTACAGGGTTCCATACCCAGGGTACAGATGTCATTTAGGTGAAACACCATACACATGGTATCGTGGCAGACATGGAGTAGTGCAGGGTAATCATAAAGCAAGGTAGCTTGAGGAAAATTGTATATACATTATATGGTTTTATTGTTGTTTTTTGTAATAATAAATTATTCGGCCGGCGAAACATTACATTTTAAACACATACAATAATTGTATGTTCTTCATGTAATAAATAGTACCAACATCAACAACACAATATGTGTACTGTCGACCTCTTTTTGTGTTGATGAAGTGGCCATTTAAATTCGTCTGTCTGGAGACCGAGTCTGATTCCCAAAAACGAAATCCGATGCTTAAAATCTGCATAGGCCCTCGGAAGTATTTTCTGGCCACATTTTAATCTTGCTAGAAGGTAGCAGGGTCCTTCAGTACGCCCTTAGTTTCAAGGTGTTACGCGGCGAAATTAACACAGACGGCGACTGCATTATAGTCGTTTGGATAGTCTCGCTCATGTTGACAATACTGCAGTGATCCAACTTCCTGTAGGTTAGCACATGTATGGTTCAAATGTAACATATTAGAAGTTTCATTGAATTTGCACGTGGTAGTTTGCTATAATAAATTCCAGATTAAACGAGAAACAATGTTAATATATTAAAGTGTCTGGCATGTTGTTTATAACTCTGACGATTTAACTTTTATTGAATATTTCTCACTTCTCAGTAAGGAAACCATGAGAGGTCTTGAACTTCGATAACTCGATCATTTTCGTAACCTCATTTCGCCTTCGAAATCAAGAATATTACTGTAAACGTTGTATTAAACAAAATCAAAGATAAGCAATTTTTCATTCATCTTGAAAACTTTGTTTATGAACTCCAAATCAAGTTATTTGTTACACTTAAGTGACCAGACGAAAAGTGAGACATAGGAATACCAATCTTCGGAGGCAAGTGCACTCTAATGGTTTTACTATAAAAACCTCAGTACCAGTTGTAGTAGTAAGTTGTGTTTATCATGTCTGTCTGGGGCAAATGGACCGTTTATGTTCGGACCCACCTGTCAGTACGTCTGTCATTGTGCTGGAGATGTGCAGTGTGATGACGTCACAGGAGAATGTTCCATTGGCTGTGACGGAAACTGGTTTGGAACTGGATGTCAATACTGTTTGTAATTTATTAGATTTTACTACACATCACATCGATCGAAAATATTTACAAATAATTGTATCAGAGATAACAAAAGATGGGGAACAATATACATTTTTGAAGTTTACTTTTTGAAAGATTAATAGGTGTGTATTGTTTGTAGAACACAATACTCGTATTTATAAATCGATGTCGTTCCACATAACAGATGACACGGCACTGACAGTGATGTCACGGCATCTGGACAACCTGCCAAATCTTCAATTTTCCTCACTAGCCAACGATTGAAATGTCACAACCTGCAGCTATACAAACAATGCTTCGGCTGGAAGCTCCACAATAATTCCTCCGTACTGGATTATTTTCTATCGACAAGAGTTAACGTTTCCAGAACGCTTTGAGATTATGCTGACATTAAATTCGGAACATACAGGTTTGCTATGTAATTTGAAAAGCCATTGACGTAAAACACATTATTGAATATAGAACATTAATAACTGGGAACGGGTATATTGAACATGATTAACTGGGAATGGGTATGGAATAAAAATGTGATTAATGCGTACACGTACTAATTATTATATCCGGGTGTTGCAATGTAAGTAAAGGTTCAAACTGGCTTTTCATAATGTCATTACAAGTATTTTTGATTATCTTTTAATATTGTTTAGCATTTATTTTCAATTGACTTCAAGGGGTTTGGCATATATATTTAAAATGACCCTGCAAACATGATTTGCAACGAACCCGATTGTAGACACTATCTACCTGACGTCCGCCAACTGTGCTATCAACATGATGGCAGTGATGTTACCAGCACGACCAGGACATTGAGATGAAAAATAACTCTGGTGGGAAACTCACTAACAATGGAACTGAGGGACAAGTACACACAGCTTGTACTGTGTGATATCAAGATCAGTCAAAGCCAGAGTAATGATTTCTATGATTGTATATGGAATTGCTTATGTCGATTTCATTATATACAAATACAGTTCTATTCTATAATATCTTAAAAACGTTAAATGGAACAAAATGTGTGTATTGGAAATGAAATATATTCACTTGAATAGCTAGTAGTATTATCTGTAATAACAAATTTAACTCCATCATTAAAATGAATACATTTGGATTAGCATTGGCAGTAGTATAAGTCAGCTACCTACAAACATTTTGACAATGGTTTGTGATATGCATAATGGTAGTTCCTTTGCGTTATAATTCAGCTTAAAGGAAGCTAGCCTACTGTGCAACAGATTAAAATAATAAGAAAGTGAATGAATATATATATTTATTTGAGGGTTTTGTGAAACAAATATGCAAAATATAGATTCGATGACGATGACAGTATGACGAATACAATAAGCACCATATAACTAAAGTGTTGCTCTTGTGACGACAACGACCCCGTTCTCTTGCCTTTTAATATTGTGTTTAACCGTAAAAGCCTGCTGTTACTTCTAGTTTCTCGGGGTTACGTGTTCCGCCTGATTAAACACAGTTATCGGGTAATTCTAGTCTGTCTGCTGCGAAACGTCAAGCGAGAAACATCCCAAGGATAACAAAGAAGTATAAACCTTAAAGTTAATAATTATTTATTTATCGAGCGACTGGGGACTTTGGGTGTGTATAGACGTGTCGGACTCATGATTGCTGCTGCTTGTACAGCACACGATTGCTGGGTTGTCGTCTTTGTTGCCCGGGTCGTCAGGTATTTGAATAATATAAATAATGAGCTACATGTAACCAATGGCCATACCAGTCTGATAGTAGCTACATGATACGAATATAATGTGAGCAGAGCAGACCATTGTACATCATTATAATTTCGTAGTTAAATAATATATATAATTTTTAAGTAATTATTGTTGTACAATAGAATTATTTGTTAATCATTGATTATAATCAACGCCCAAGTAGGCTGAGGAAAATTGCATTATATGGGTGCATAGTTCTGTTTGCACATTTGTTTTGACACTAGTATCGTAGCCATACATACTAGGAGCCGGACACGTTACGCTCTGTCTACTAAAAGATTACACAACTATGTTATTATTTACGACTTATGTAGGCAGCAACCAAATACCAGATTAATTATCGTTTGCGCTAGGACTGGCATGTTAATATTAAATATTTTTTAAACATGGAAAACATGTTTCAATAGTAGTATTTAGTAAGACTCACGATGCCAATTACGGACAAAACCTGAGCTCGTCGTGATATTCCCTGACTGTTTTAATTTTATTTAATTAATTCTAACGATCATGAGAAAGATTAAACAAATAAAATTAGCACGCTAATAGCTAAAAGCCTAATAATCAACATGAATTATTCAAAAGTTGCGAAAGAAACTTAAAAATACACATCTGGATGTAAGCGTTCACACAAAACGACTATTATTTTAATAGCTGAATAATACAGTAAGTTTTTTTACACATGCTTTGTTCCTCCGGGTGTGACATATCTGAAAATACGTTGGCAGGATCTTACGTTGGTTGTCTTCCCCGGTTAAATACTGGAAAGATGCCAATTTAGTAACAATCAACAATTGTTGAAAAGTTTATTTAAACATAAGTCATTAGTAAAAGAGTGCATCTGATTAACTTACTGGGAGTTTAAAAAGAAATCTCGGACAATTTACTCAGTATGTGTGCGCCTCATCTAGTCCATCCAAATCTGCAATGTGTAAAATAATTACATGTATTGGAAGATCAAAATAGCTATGGATGTTTAAATGTTGTGATATAGTTATGTTAATGTATTTTTATAAGCGTTTTTAATGTCTAATGTTTGTAATTTAGTTTCATATTATATCAACACTGTGTCGAATACACGACATAACATTATGGCATAAGCTGAAATCCTTTTAGGTATATACACACACGGCTAATGGGTATTTAGATTGTTATATTTTAATACACATTTTATTTATGATTTAAAGATACGCCGAAAAATAAAATTAGTTTTTGTTAATTAAACGTTTTTCGAATACGTTTTTGCAGAATGCCAGCCAATGTTCTGGGGAGGATCATGCAAATACAACTGTGGACATTGTTACAATGGTTCCTCGTGTGATTCGATGTTTGGAACATGTAAACATGGGTGTGCTAGTGGGTATACAGGCGCTCTTTGTAAAACCATATATAAATGACGACAAATACGAGATGCCAAGATACCTACTTTATTTCTGAAACAGTATGATTTTTGCAACTGTGTTGTTTGATAAACATGTAATTGCTGAAAAAAAAGATTTTACTCATGATATTCCTACTGCTTATTATTTTCCCGTGTTATTGTGTTGTTGTTTTTTAGCATATATGAATCGGGAATAATTTTTTTACTCACAACATATGTGTGACTATATCAGTTTTAATATTTAAAATAAACTATTTTCACACATTATATTGTCTAATTTAAAAGTATAAGCATTATAGGATACAGACATCCATATAAATGCATCAGCTGATTATATTGTTATTAGTATTAAAGTGCCACAAATAGGTATTCGCACTGGGTATGTATGTCTTGTAGAAGTAACATTCCAAGTGGATATATAGTTCTCATAAATATCCTCATTCAGGCGTCCCCGTTTTGAAATAGTTTGATTGTTTTTGTTTTTATAAACATCAACAACATCAAAATGTGTGATAATTAATACACCAAGTATAACGCCGTTTACTTAACTACACCTCAATAATGTGCAAACGGTACATATGCATTTGGATGTCGAGGGTCTTCATGTGACAAGACTGATGGCCAATGTACTCACGGATGTCTACCGGGTTGGCAGAAAAGTAGCTGTAAACAAGGTTAGGCAGTAGCAAGTTAAAGTGATAACAATGAGATATACTTATTTATTATCCTACAACAAGGGTTACATTCGGTTTTGAAATAGAAAATACGAACTACGCATGCGCTATGCTCGATCTGACTCGTCGAGACGCTGTATAAAGATGTCTATAATTGTTTGCTGCGCAGCAAAGTATTATTTTATCTCTTACAGTTATTTTCAACATTTACTATTATATTATTTTAAAAATGAACCGGCAGCATTATAATAAACGGATCGATTTACGTTATTATATTCTTGCAAAATTGTACATTCTCTGTTTAAGAGGGATATTAATTAATATGTATGTATTTCTTATCAACCATACAACATATCACTGGCACCTCAGGAATCTTTTATTGATTAAAAACATATTTGTTACGGCAAGAACGGTGACGTATTTGACATATATATTCGATAAGAAATAAAAGATCAGCTAGTATCGGACAACCATTGAAACAACAATCATCGGAAGACCTATTCAAAGAGTCAAAACATACAAAGTGTGTGCGTGTATATATTTATGTTCGCTGACCCATTCAGATGACATGTTTTTCCAAACATTAATAAAATTGTCGTACAAAAAGGCATTTAAAACCTCCTTATTACAGTTGAAACCACAATAAATGGAGAGTCAAACGGTGTGTCATTAGGTGCAATGATAGCAGTCTCGTCGCTGTTAGCGCCTTCTGTTGGAGCTTATATCACACTGGTCTGTCTGTTCCTTAGGAGAAGGAATCGGTATTCTGGCTTAGTTTCTTATTACTTTTATGCTTTGTGATGTTGAAAGCGGAGTTCAACATTTGAAGTACATCAGTTAAGTATGATATAAGGAGAAAGATCTCCATAAGAATTCAGAAGCTTATCGTTTCATTGGGTTGGTATAGAAACTACTTCTATAAACAACAATCCTAGTTGTAAAATACACATTTTCTAAATGTGTTACGTTTCTTGTTTCTGTTCAAGACAACCGATCATTTCAACTGCATACAGTCCACCCGTATCGAAATCGAACGAGTACGACACACTGTCTCCACGTTTAGAGATATCTCATGACTATGAAGGTCTACAAATGGAAACCAGTAAGTATTAAAACCGTGCAGAACTGACAAACAAATGTGTGTGCCATACACATATTAATTGTTTAAGTTCATTTAATCTATTATAATGGTAGTGTTTACCTTTTAAGAAGGTCCGCAATCGTATAAAATGAAGGTGCCAGCGATGTCTTCATTATTCGCTGAGTTCCTTCGGAATAATTCATTAAGCAGCAACTGCGATTTGTGTTGAATTACTTGTTTGGCATGACTTGTTTCGAGAGTACTTGATTAAAATAGTCTGACTCGTTACATAGAATGTACAATAGCAAGAATAAACTTGTTTCATTGGATATTGTGTAGACGTGCACTTTCACGTTATGAAAAATGTATTCAGAAAATATTAAATGACGAATCGAATATGCACAAGATTAAGTGAAAAATCACAGTGTACGAACGCAACGGTATTATTTCCGGAAATCGGTGCCGAGTAGGCATACAGTTGTTTATGTTCTTGATTTACTTGATCGATATTGGATATTTTGGAAGTGATTTTCTCGAAATCAAAAGGAAAGATATGTGTTAAATATTTTTATTCCCCTAGCATAGTTTTAGTTACATGTGGTTTTTATAAATAGACATTCCCTTTAAAGAATTAGTGAGAAATCATAAAGCAATGCAGAAAGTTGGTAGACCCGTTGCTTTACAAACATCAAAAAAGTATATAAATCGGTTGCATTCTCAAACAAATATATGCAAGAAGTGTTATTTCTAGATTAATTATTGACATATGAATTACAGTCGCAGTTTACGGTAGGTAGATATGCTCGTGGATATTTATATTTGGCTATAAATAAACATGTCGAAAATAGTATACTGTATGCCTAACTGCACAAAACATTTTTTTAACTGTATGTTAGTCGCATTTTGATTGTATCCTAATCGCAATTTCATTAATATGGCACACACTCGTTAATATATGTCAGAAAGTGTTTTTTTCAGATATAGTAATTACATATGTATTAGGGTAACAATTTACAGTAGAGAGATGTATTCATAAATCTTTATATTTGGCTACAAACGAACATTTCTCAAATTGTGTACTGTATGCCTAATTTCACAACACAAAATTTACTGTATGTTAGTCGCATTTAACTATACCCTAATTACAACTTCAGTAATATGGCGAATACTCGTTTTTACGAGATTTATTTATAATTTAAACCTATTTATTTTAGCTCGATTGCATCGAAAGCCTACGGCTTATAGAGACACTTATAGAGTCCGTTTCCTGGGTAGAACCAGTACTTGGTGTCTTTGGGGGAGATCTTGAGAACGCTCCCAGAGTGGGGATCGAACCCGGGACCTCCCGATCGCTATGCGGACACCATATCCACTACGCCACCGCGACCTAATTTACGTGATTTACGTGTATATGTTGACTGAAGTAATTCTTGAAAGGTAAATAACCAGTGTTATTTACATTTTACAAATATCTACATAAAGCTTTTGGAATCTCCTTATTACAAAACTGCTTATAACATTTTATAAATTGCAAAAAAATGCAGAAATAAAAAGCCGTTGATTTTGTTAACAACCTAGCAATTGCGTATATGAACGAATAACTGTAGATCATCCTGCGCATAATGATTAAGTGAAATCTAAAAGATAAATACATCAACCTTCCACAAATCCTGTATAAAACATTACAACAATCAGCGAAAATCAGCGCCATTGTTGGTACCAGTTATGTTTTTCCTGACTGACACTATTCCAGTTAGAAATGTACGATCTACCCCCTGACTATATATAGAGTCTAAATTATCGTTTCAGTTATTCATACAGCGTGATTAGGCATTCAGTCAGATGTACAATAACGGTGTGATTAGACATACAGTATTGACGATTATGGATACAATTTTCAAAAGAGAATTGCGATTAGGATACAGTCAATATGCAATCAGATATAGAGTCGCAAAGAATCAGTCGTCCCCCTCCCCAAAAAAAAAAAAATCAATTGTAAATACATCTGAAACAAACATGGGACAATGATGAACTGTATGTGTAAACAAGATTCTGCTGTACCGAATTACAAATGTTACATTATATTTATTTGATGTTACGAAGTATAAATGACATAAACATTTGGAAAATAATCATGCCTTTGAAAACAGCACCTCGATTTGATACAGTTTTTCAAACAAAGTGCGAATTTATAGAAACAATCACTGTCCACAATCATATATAAACAACCTTACATTAAATGGAAAATATGTCCACTTACATCTGGTGTGTAAAATGTATGAATAATTCCACGTTTTTTGTTGACAGTTCAAACCAAAAAACACAACTGTGTGCCCACTCGGCGACGACTTCCGGAATTGATACAGTTGTGTGCGTACACTGTGAAAATTGTGTATATATTTGGTTTAAACAGTATTTATTTAATCAATCAAATATACATGAAAGCATCACAAAACAAACATACATTTGACACAATTTCAATAATCGTAGATTACAGATGTTGAGAAGGTGATCAAGACTTAGTCGTTGGATAAATTCGACAGAATTGAGAAGGAAACCTGAAGCTTATACTATATCTCTCTTCCGTCGTTGTAAATGAGCTGCTTATATATATAATGTGGTGATACGGTGTAAACTATAACGACTGTGAAACTACAACGTAATTGTCAAATTGATAAGAACAGTATCTAAATTGACTATAATTATGTTGATGTATATAGTTACAAATGAAACAGATTGTAGTACAAAGAATAATGTAAATAATTAAGTATCATACCGCATTAATATTATCAAGGAAAACTAAATGGTATATTTGACATATGGTTTGGGAGAGATGGAGGGAGAGCGTGTTAGCACAAGATTAATTCGGGGAAAAAGACAAAGGACGGGTGCGGGACAAAGCAACAGTAGAGACTTTTGGTCTGTTCTTAGAGATGATATTGGATTAAAATATGTGACTGTCTCGAATAAATAACTGAACATGTTTAAATATAATTGTATTTTTTTTCATATGATTCGTCTTTAAGACCGAAGAGAAGGAGTTGCAAGGTGATGGGTTGAAAAGAAGGCAGATTGTCAAAAAGAATAATTCTTTTATCAAGATAAATAGGACAATTGAAGAAGTAGTGATAGGTATCTTTGATCTCGCCACAGCGACATAATGGGTTTTTTACTATATTCTTCATATATAAATGCTCATTCAAGCTGCTACAATGCATCCTTAATTGTGCATGATAAATATTAGACATTCGATCACCATCATAGTAATGCAGTGGAACTTTCATGTTATCTTTGTTTAGATTTGCTTTGAAGGCATAAAGGAACGGAGCCGATCATACTGCAGCTGGAAGAGAGTTCCATATGTTTATTGTTGACGGTAAGAAGGACAGAGAGAAGAGTTGAGATTTACACGAGATGTTGCGAATATAAATAGAATTGCGAAGTTGATAAACCGTTCTATCTCCCACACTAGGAGGGATCAAGGTGCACAAGTATGAAGGTGTCAGAGAATAAAACACCTTGTAGAAAAGAGTCAATTTGTATTTTATTCTTATTTTTAAACGGTTCGAGGTGCGTTTCATCGTATAGATTCTGCAGTGATGCCAAACGTGTTCCACCAGTATTTATTCTTGCTGCTTCCTGTTGTATCTTGTCAAGTTGAAATTTCTTCTTTTAGTAATAATATTGTCCCAGACAACGTCAGAATATTCAACAATAGGTCTATTAAATGCTGTATATATAGTAAGAACAGACTTTCGTTCGAGTGTGAACTTAAACGATCTCAATATCTTGATTCTTTGCCACGCCTTTTTCTTAACTGATTCAATATGGTCATGCCAGGAACATGAATTTGAGAAGTTCAAACCGAGGTGTTTATGAGACGTTACTTCATTGATTTGGCAATCATTTAGGAAAACAGGAGATGAATGTGTACGATTACACTATCTATAAATTATAAGAGATTCGGTTTTCGAGACATTGAACGTAACCAACCACGTATCTGCCCAAGAATTGATGTTTGCCAAATCGGAATTTCGATGAGTAGCAGCATCAACCGGATTATCGACAATTATGTATAGCGCAGTACCATCTGCAAACAGACGTATGGGAGAATGAATAGCTCGAACTATGTCATTAATGTATACAAAAAAGGAGGAGGGGCCCTAGTATGGACCCTTGGGGAACACCAGCAGTAATAGGTATGAATCAGATTTGAAGCCGGAGATTACAACACACTGCCCTCTGACGTTCAAATAGTCAGATAACTAAGATTATGTCTGATGCGAGTACATGTATTATTCAAATGTTATGCATAACATAATGTTCAATATAAGAACTAGGAATTGCATTAATTATTTCAGTTTACTAAATTATTATATACAAGTACGACAAGAAAAAGTTCAGCACATTTATTTCAGCAATAAAGCTTGTACAACCTCTTATACCATATACACTTTATTAAAAGGTCTATGCCATAATAAAAGCAATGTTATGAGGAGTGTTTTAAAAGCAGAAAAAATATTTAGCAAATTGTAGCTGGTGTATGTGTCTGCACAATGACTTAATGCTTTTTCTTGATATGACTATTTAAATCATACTGATTATTTGAATGATTCTTGTTGCTAACAGGTGGTGAACATACATGTAAATTGTGTTTGTTTTAATTCAGTAATTTTAACTTTATTTAGTTCAGTTGGTAGAGCGCTGGACTGTCAATCCGGGGATCGTGAGTTCGAACCCCAGCCCGACCAGATAACTTGTGTGGGGATTGGTCATGAAATTATTTCTACAGCCATTAAACCCCTTCCTCTGATTCAAGTAGGGCAGTTGTCAGTTCCTGACATAAGTTTGTGCACTTAGTACTTAGATCGGCTAAGCTTGCCCAGGAAAAGTGTGAGTAGGTTAACTGACTGCCGTGATATGACATACTTTTTAAAACGACGAAAAATCCAAACAAACAAACAAACAAAACTTTATCTAAAAAAGAAAATAACAATTGCACAAAAAATAACATAACCATTATATGTTTCGTTACTTTTTAATTACGTTTACTTACTTTGAAAATAGTATGAACCTGGTACATGTTTATATTAAACTTTTATATTTAACATTAGGACAATAACATTTAGAATTACGAAATGTTAATGAAACTGCCAAAATAAGCAAATGATATGCTGTAATTTTTTATTAATCTTTATTATATCGTCTACTTTCTGTTTGGTTTTCCCGACTTAGGCTGTGCCGAAATCATATTACAAATTGAATTATGCATATACATGTTACATGACACTCCAGATCGGTATTGAGCAACAGATGCATTTCGATATATCCTGGTTGGGAACAAAATGCTAAAACGAACCGTCTTTTTTCAGAATCAGTTGGCGACACTACATTATGTGTGCCTGACGTTTTCATGATCGACAAGACGACAATCTTACAGAAATATCAAGGACCTTGCTAAAATTGCCGCCATTTGGAAATTCTACATTTTAGCTCATTTGAACATGAAGTGTTATAGGTGAGCTTTTGTGGTCAGTGGTTGTCCGTCCTCTTCGTCATCGTCGTCGTCTTCTGTCGCCAACATATATTTCAAAAATCTCTTCTGAAACCACTTGGTGGTAATAGAACAAAACATTATAAGAATGTTCCATGGGTGGTCCTTATGAAATTTCTAAAAATTATTTTTATTTGTTAAAACACATTGCCGCCAGGGAGCGGCGCATTTTTTTTAATTTTGTGGCTAAAATGAAAACTTTGAAAATCTTCTAGTCAGACATCACTAGTTGGATTTTAAAATAAGTTCACATAATTGGTCCTTGGGTGAGGTTTTATTAAATTCCTTCAAATTATATTAATTCGTTTTAAAACATCGCCGCCAGGGGGCGGGTCAGTTTTCCTTATATGTTTATATAGAAAACATAATAATATATAATGTATTAAAAGCATGAACATCTTTTTGTCTATAATCACTTGCTGAATTTGGAAATAATTTCACAGAAATATCCATTGGATGAATCTGTACCAAATTCTTTGAATTCATGTTGATTTGTTGAAAAACTTGGCCGCTAAACTGCGTCACAGTTTTCCTTATATGGCTTTATTGAAACTTGCTGGATTTAAAAATAATTTGACAGAAATGTTCCTTGCGTGACTATCTTCCCAAATCCTTTAAATTAGTTGGATTCGCTAAAAACATGGCAGGCAGTGATCCATCGTTGACGTCAGTTGCCAACGTTTTACTTGCGACATCTCTATGTCTTAAACATGCCATTAAATTTATACAAGCTTTTATGATTTATTAAAATCAATGAGCGACCCAGGTTTATTGCGCCCCTCTCGTGTAGTTTTGTTCTATAAACAATTAAACGTGCTTAGATATTGTTAACTATTAGGTTTTATAACAGATACCATGATTATTTTACAAACATGTCACATATACTGAAAGTGTGCAATTTGCTCTGTCACTAAGACATTGACACAAACTGGTATTTTAGGTATTGTCTGTAACTCGTAATGCGTTCCCATTATATGCTAGTATACATAAACAGGTGACATACCGATATATACATGTCGATTCAGGAAAACTGTTGACATCACATCTACAACACGATCTGCGTGCTTGTCTGCTGTTGTTGTTTAAGTGTTGTTGATTTTTTCGAATGTACTGTTTAACAATATAAATATGGTTAATACTATTTATACAGTAGAAAGCTTTCTTAGTATTCGTCAATTAAAAATATTGGTTTGTTTAATTGTTTACAGTGTACAATACATACACGACAAACTATTAGATGTTATGATATTTAAGTTTGCAGGTTTTGCACTGTTCTTAGGTACAATTAATTTTTTTATGAACAAAATCTTTTAGATAAATGCCAATGAAAATAAGATGTTTACCAGGCCGTTTGATCAATATTTAGTTGAAAGGCTGATAAGCCAATAGGCTCATGCCAGGATGCGAGTTTAAGTCAGTGACACTTTTTCTGCAGAACATGATACCATACTGTGCATACCCTTAGGCTATCATAGTTTCAAACGAAATTGCATGTGTTATATTCGAATATACAAACTGATGATATCTTATGTCCAAGACAGTCAAAGTCATAATGAATCATGTTTAAAGGATCCAGTCACATATCTCTTTGTAGCTTAAATGCTTTCAAATTGATATATTTACATTGCATATGCATTTTAATAGGGAAGGGGTATGCATTTATAATCGTATGAACGCAATGTCGCATCACCGGCGTAGTAATATATGTGCGTCCTATTTTAATGCAAATTATATTTCGACAATAATATTTACATGAACTATGATGTCTTATACTGTTAAACTCTTTTTTGCATTTATTGTTTACGTTTGATTAAATGTTTTTATAATTATTATAATTGAACATTTCGTTCCAGTTCTACTTCTTCAATATTCTTGTTGAATTTTTTTTTTAAACTTTTGCTGGAAAGTATTCTATCATGCAAGGTCTACAAGTGTTATTATTAAACAAAGCCATTTCGCTAGCATGTACTATGTACATGTTATGGTATTTGAGGTAAACATAACTGCTTTAAGAAGCGACCACATAAAATCTTAATGACTTAACATCAGTTCAGGAACGTAGCTTTAAAATAGATTTGATTTCACATTGATGTGTCTATTTGCTAGATGCATGTAGATCGTCTAATGTATTGTGCATTTATATCGCAGTTAATAATGATTAATTGTTTAACATGTACAGTAAGAACAAAAAAGTATTTTGATATTTATATTAAATGATAACCTTTCTAAGACAAGTTATGCCCAGGCAAAGCAAAGAGCTTAGATACGCTCGTGTGGATGCTATTGATCGATGACCTAGCTTCACGTCATCACTTGTTTAGTGATGCCATTTGAGGATTGTTTTGCATTTTTGTCTGGATCTGTTAACTTCTCACCCTAGGAATTGTGTGATTTTAAAGAGTCCGAACTCAACTGTGGTATAGAAGTATTAATGATTTACTAGTATTACTTACAAAATACCTTTTTTATACTAATCTTTCTAAAGCATTAATACTGTTTGGTGCTTGTTGGCTATACACTACCGGTCGAAATAGCAGTTCTTCTTAATGTCACAGGTATTTTTGCATTTGTCTAAGTTACTTTCTTTTTTAGTTTTGTAGCGATATGATTTATGCAAGGATAATATAAATGTTATGACTCATAATTTCATTTGTCGCAGCAAATTCAATGTAAAATAAGGAGAAAATAACATTTTTGTAGGGAGCTATGTTATTTATCGTAGTTTGCATTATAGTAAGTTTGTGTAGTTCGGTTACAAGGGGCTGTACTTCGCTGTTCCGAACACTGCTGTGCGTGATATTTCTCTTAGAATGGCAATAAAATGCAGTTTAAACAAAAATAATACAAAGGAATGCTATTAAATCATCCGAAACAAAATGTAAATATAAGGATTGAATTAATTTTGGTTGCGTTCATGCGATTATTCAATCCTTAATTGACATATGTCGCATACCGCTAGCTCTATGCTTTCCTAATGGTAGGTTTTTGCATGAGGTTTTAAATATTACATAAGTTTGAAATAATGTATGGCATGGAAACTGGAAATGTATTTTATGTTTTTTCAGTCCTATTTCTCACTTTAAGTCCATCACAAAAACATGAACATACTAAAATGCACAACGAAGCAAAGCTAGCAGATACGGGAAGGCAGTTAGAATATTTATGTTCTGTGTACTAAGAGCCATTGCAAGTACATAAACTGCAAATACAAAGGGTCTATTTATTATCCTCGCTCCTTCCTATGTGCTTGAGATTGCACATGTTTGGTCTAACTTTTCATATTGACCTTAAAAATATGGTTGAACTAAATTTTATGGGACAAATTACTTAAAGTAAAAATAGTATTTAAAAAACTGGTCGAGAAGGATACTTACGCCTATTGGAGGAATACAAGAGGCAAAATCAATAGCACTGCCAATACTTAATCATCTTTTGTTTCTCTTCCAAACCCGTCAGATAAAATATTGACAGAGTTAAATGATATATTTTTCAATTTTGTGTGGAAAGGTAGATCAAAAGTAAACAAAATTGCAATAATGAAATAATATGTTGAGGGAGGCTTAAATATAGTGGACCATTTTTCTTTCATAAGTTCTTTCAAGTGTACTTGGATTCGTAGAACTATCAACGGAAATGGTAAATGGATCAATTTTGCACAAACGATGAAAACATAGATACATTATTTAATTGTGGCGTACATTTTCCCATAAACCTAATCAATAGAATACAAAATTACTTTTAAAAAGATACATTAAAATCCTTTGTTGACTTATGCAAAGCGGAACGATTAAACACAAATTACATATTACAAAATCCAATATTGTATAATCCAGGTATTATCATTGGTAACAAAAGTATTTGTTTAATCATGGTTTGAAAATGGTGTTCATTTCGTTGGGGATTTGATCAGTAACAAAGAATATCTAATGTTTTATAGCTATGAAGAATTTTGTAAAATATATAATTTCTATCCAAACTACGTGCATTTTCTAGGTATTGTTAACGCTTTAAGTAAGTATTTCAAGACGTGTAGCCGGTTTGAAACTAGTTTTAATAAACCATTTGTTCCCATTTGTTTACGGTCCATTTTAAAATACACGAAAAGAACTCCGCCTATGTACGATGTAGTAAAAATGAATGAACCTTTACCAGCATGCATATCGAAATGGTCGGTCACTTTTAACGACATTAATATGAACAACTGGAAACATATTTTTAAAATGCCTTTTTTATTACCAAAGATTATAACTTAATACCGTCGTTACAATATAGAATTATACACAAAATTATAGATACAAACTCGTTGTTATTTGAAATCCATTACACGAATTTACCTAACTGTTCATTTGTCGAAATATGTGCGAAACAATTGAGCATAATTTTGGGGAAAGTAAACATGTCCATAACTTTATTTCAAAACTATTGTGTCAATTTGGAAGTTTACCAGAATGATCTGCTTAACCTATCATCTCTTATCTTGGGGGATAAAAATGCTAATGACCCGCTGAAGTTAACAGTCCTTTTCACTAAAATGTTTATTTATAATTTTTAAATGAACAAAACAATACCTACAGTCAGGACGGCAATGACATACTGTTCTATACATTATAATGACAGAAATAATAATTATTATGATTCAAAACTTAATATCGATAGTATCTATTTTGAGGCAATTGTTGACATGTACGGTTTTGAGGGGGATGCCCTCGACCCCCACACCCCTATTGACAAGTAAAATTAAATATATGGAACGGAAAAAAAGAAAAAAAAACATTTTCCGCTTAATAGCTTGAGAACACATTGATATATTTTAATGAAACGTCATACGTAGATAACTTATATCTAGACCTCGCTTGGGATTGCGTATGGAGTTGGTGGGGTCACGTTTGTTGTTGTTGTTTTTTTCCAAAAGAAATAATTACCACACAATTAAACCGTTTTGCAAAATGATCCAGATTTTATGTACAAATTGTATACTGTACAAGTGTCCATAAAGAGCATATTTCGTATACATAAACATGTAACGAATATGCAGAATAAAACATGTTTACAGTTAATTCAATAAACAGTGAATTATGCATATCACACATATGCCTTGTTGACATTCCATAATATCGTAAAGTTCTGGTGTAAATACGTCTGTACTTGAGTGCTCATTGAACTATGAATACAACTTTGAAGCAATACAGAAACAACGACCAAATGTGGTGTCACTCGTGTCGCTTATATTGCCCATTGTATGTTCGTTTCGTTGTTAATTGTTTACAACCATAGTTTAAATCTGAAATTTTGGACTTGGAAAAGAGGTTCGTGTTTAACATGTTGCTGGTGTTTGTTCAGGGCAAAACGCTTGCATCATTAATATAAATCCATAGGCTCTTCTAACTCTAACTTCTCTTAATCAGCTATAACTTTTGTATTTTAGCCCGATTTTCTCCAATCTTTTCAAGAACACAAAATAGTATATTAGACTTAGATGTATTTTATTTCCTTTATCTAAAATTTCGTTTTCATACAAAACTTTACAAAAATATAAAATAATATCAAAACAAACATTCGCAAAAATCGATTTCACAGTTTAAAATAAAGAGCAAATATTTTCGTTATTTTTTCATTTCTTTAGTTTTAAAATCGTTAAAATAATGATTTAATAAATTTAAGTATAATAAAGAGAAAATGTATCTTATAAAAATTACTAAATACCTAAGTGGAATGCGGCCTCGTACATATCAATGGCACGCATCCGTCCTGCATACTGCACAGTAGCACTTTCCGGGTTTTGCCACTAACATTTTAAACGCCTCCCTAACTATTTGTGAACGGATGCATTTACATTAATCAAAATCACAAACAGATTAGAAGTTTACCACGTGCTTGTTTGTGTAAAACAGGTTATACGTTAATCACGTGGTATCCAAATACAGTTGGATAAAATTGCAGATTAATTGGCACATGATTGACATTTTTGGAAACTTCATTTCTTCATTGTAGGATGGTGTTATGCATAAATAACCGATTTAAATGTTTTTTTTTGGTTGGAGTTCATTGTTAAACACTTTGATTATAAATTGCATCGAGTTTTTTAGATTCAACACGATTTTCTCGTGCAATTATTAGTTTTGACACCCGAGAGCATGAGGAAATATAAATGATCGCTGAAATGTTCAATTGTTATCATACCTGTTTTGGAAATTGTGTATGATGAGGCTGTGCAAAATTTGAACCGATGCAATATGTCATTTTTCAGAAAACCGCAATCAAAAAAGGTCTAGTTGCAAGTGTCTATGGGTGTATTTGCCTTAGACACTAACCCGCGTTTTTTTCCGCATAATGTATAAAATACAACATATGATATGATATTAAAACTGTGGTAACAATGACGTGATTACAGACGACGTTTTGTTTCTTGTTGTATTGACACCTATTTACTTTTCGTTATAATTTCTTTGGGTTCAATACAATGCAAGAATTTGGTTCCCTGTCAGTAGGTTTGCTTAGGGTTGTTTACCGTTACTGTAACACGGAACTTATGCTTGAAATCCCGGAACCGGAAGGATCCGATCGCGATTGATACTTACGGAATACACACCTTAAAGTCATTAGGTATTTGAAATGAAACAACAACATCATCAACAAATAAATAGGTACTCGCGTTTTCTATAGGAGGAAAAACCCGTATTACAAGACAGATCTATCAATATTAAAGGATGTGAAAGGCATTTGAGAGCGTATTGAAGATGTAAGTTTACAAAAATGAGTTAGTGATACAATAGTCTACCAAAACTTGACAGCTATCGATTAAAAATAGAATATGAGAATTATTTAGACATGGTTCTGCCCATAACATTTTAATTAGAAGGTATATTTAGAGAGATTCCAAGAAAAGAAAGACTATGTACTAGATTTAATATGGGTGTCATAGAAAATGAATACCATTTTTGTTAATATGTCTATTTTATAGAGATTTAAGCAAAAATGTTGTGATTGTTCAGATTTGCAATTTAAAAATATGATTTATATTATAAACACCTTTAATAATGTATTTACAGTCAATATATAATAAGCAATAGTGTGTTTTATATTTCTCTTATATATGAAATTTATCATAACACATAGTATACCAAATTTGTATTATCGTTATTTAGTGTGATTTGAACTATTTTTTAAATACGTTTATTTACCTCTTCCATAGGGATGTGCACGTCGAGGTCATCCTGTTCCATACCGTACAGAAAATGTGTTAGTAGCATGTGTATTATTGATGCGTTAGTACCAAATACAAATATAAATATTCTATATGAAATATATTACAGAAAACAAAATAAAAATGATGTGTAAAATATGTTTACAATATATATAGTAGTTGCAGCATTTTTTAAACAAAATATGTTGGTTATTTAACGAGCCCGCAGGGCAAGATTAAATGATTAATTTATTGAGGTCAAAGGGTGCTAAAAATGGTTTATACCATATTTACCAATCACATCGCAACTGTTTACAATGCCGGTCCCAATGGGTAGTTCCTAGAAGTCACGTGATGTCTGACATGCTTGACATCTGTGCGATCACGTGATGCGATCCGAATGTGCAAGCGTACCGTGCAATGAGTAGCGTGCCTTTTAAATTACAACTAACTTTAAATATACCGCACGCTATTTATTGCACGATAAGCTTGCAAATAAGGTTCTGCCCACCAGTTACCGTTCTGATATCACAGTTATTGAATACCGGAAAACAAGGAAAACTGTCTGAAATATGGTATAATTTGCAAATATTGCACTTCGCAAGTTTTGGAGTAAATAAAATGAAATGAACGTATTTAGTGTAGTGTAACCTACCATACTTTGTTACCATTTATTGTCGTGAGACTCAATAAAGAGTGGTTCGAAAATATACGTGGATGTTGTCAAATTCGTTCAATTAAAACCCAAAAACACAACATATTTTGGCGACGAGGATAGTGCCAAACCTACGCAACTGGTAAAACTTACCTACGGCCAACATCGGCAATCGTCAAAGTTTGATGTCAACGTTGCTTGCAAGTAGAATTTGCGTCTAGATACCGGACATTTTCCAAGTTCCAACTTCACGTAAGGCACCAAAACCACAATGGCAGGGGAAATAGGCCGCATTGGTGATTTCGACGAGTCGGTATAACTGTGGAGCTCGTATCAGAAACGGTTGGAGCAGTACTTTCTGGCCAATGAGGTGAGAAACGAGAAAAAAGTACCAGTGTTGCTTAGCGTCGTTGGTGAACGAACGTACAGCATATTACGGGATCTGACAGCACCTGATGCGCCTGGGACAAAAACCTATAATGAACTGGTTAGAGTCTTGAAAGGCCATTTTAACCCCACCCCTTTTCAAATAGCCGAACGAATTCGCTTCCACAAGGAGGGAGAGTCAATAAGAGACTTAAATGCTTCCATTAGAAAGTTGAGTGAACAATGCGGGTTTGCAGATCTTAATGGTGCACTTAAAGCTGGTGTATGGTATCAATAATGAACACATACAGAAGAAACTGTTGGCAGAGAAAGATCCTCACGGCACTCGAGATCGCAGTTGCCATGGAAACCGCTGCTAAAGATGCAGTACAACTAAGGAAACATCAGTATCTATATCGAGTTTCTACAAAGCAACACTGTGAACATGGACCGCCGATGAAAAGTCAAGAATGTTACCGTTCAATGGTAAGAACAATACACCTGAGGAATGCAGGTACAATAATGAAACATGTCACAATTGTCAGATAAAAGGACATATTTAACTTCCATGCAGAGCCGAAGGTAAAAAGCAGAAGCCTGCGTCAAAGTTTCAGAAGAAACAAACGAAAATACATTCAATGAATGACTGCGACACATCATCCAATGAATCACTCCTGGGGAAGTTGGACGTAGAAGTAACAGCTGGTGTAAACACCATGAACACATCTTATGTAATCTGGGTCAGGCCAAGGGTAGAAAATAAAAAAGTAAAAATGGAGCTTGACACTGGTTCAGCAGTTAGCATCATCCCGGTAGAACTGTACAAGTCACAGTTTGGTAGATGCACTCTAGAGGAATCAGATGTAAAACTGAAGACATGTTCAGAAGAAATAATCAAACCGATTGGCAAACTACGCGTGAAGGTTGAAATCAATGGGCAGACTGAATATCTTCCCTTACAGGTGGTAGATAGCAAGGAACTACCATTGCTTGGCAGAGAATGGTTACGGAAACTCAAGTTAGACTGGTGCCAGATCAAGAAAGTCCATTATGGCTCGATAAAAGCCAACTTTGCTAGTTTGCGAGAGAAACATGCCAATGTCTTTAAGGAAAAATTAGGGACACTCAAAGGTATCCAGGCACAAATCAAGGTGAAGCCAGAGGCAAACCCGAAGTTTTGCAAGGTGAGACCAGTTCCATATGCGATTAAGCCCAAAGTAGAACAAGAGCTTGATAGACTGGTTGAACAAGGCATTTTGTCAAAGGTCGAAACAAGCGATTGGGCAAAACCCATTGTCCCAGTAGCCAAGAAGCAAGACAACTCTGTGCGAATTCGTGGGGATTTTAAGGTTACAAAAAATCAACCAAGTCCTTGATGTTGACCTGTATCCACTTCCAAAAATGGAAGACATATTTGCTACACTGGCAGGAGGAGAGAAATTCTCGAAATTAGATCTGAAAAATGCCTACCTGCAGATGGAATTACGACCAGAAGACCGAAAGTACCTGACCATCAACACACACAAAGGGTTGTTCCAGTACAATGGCCTTGTGTTCGGGATCGCGTCAGCACCTGCTGTTTGGCAGCGTACAATGAACAAAATCCTGCAGGGCCTCAGTGGGGTCAAATGTATCCTGGACGATATGTTAATTACAGGAAAGAATGATGCCGAACATTTGAAAAACATAAATGAAGCACTAGAACGCATGTAATTGTATGGTCTTAGACTAAACGAGGCCAAATGTGCATTTTTCATGGACAGTATCACGTTCTGTGGACACAAAATCGACAAGCATGGGATTCACAAAAAGAAGAAAAAGTGAGCGCAGTTGTGAATTGACAAGGAAGCACTGGGAATTGTGTGGGGTGTAAGCGTTTCCACACATACCTCTATGGATGCGAGATCACGCTGGTCACTGTTCATCAGCCACTGGTGTCATTATTTAATCCACAAAAGGGATACCAGCAACAACAGCCGTCAGGGTGCAGCTTTATGCATCGTTTCTGTCCGGATTCCAGTACACCATCAAATTCAAAGGCACCAAAAGCCATGGAAACGCTGATGGTCTGTCGCGACTTCCAGTACATGACACAGAAAGTGACGACAGCAGTGTGGACGCAACTGACGTGTTCATGAATGAACAGTTTGAAAGAGTGCCAGTTAGATGTAGAGAAGTTCCGCAGGCTACCGCAAGAGATACGGTACTGTTTCGAGTCTATGAGATAGTTATGAATGGTTGGAAAGAACATGAAGCAGAGCCAGATTTGTCACCATACTTCAACAGGAAACTCGAACTTAGTGCACACCAAGGTTGCCTACTATGGGGAACGCGGGTGGTTATTCCTGAAAAATTACGACCACGTGTTCTTGACGAAATCCACGAAGGACATCTTGGCATTGCAAAAATGAAGCCCATCGACCGCAGCTATGTGTGGTAGTCAGGCATCGACAATGATCTGGAGACGCTGGCAAGGCAATGCCAGGGATGCTTACAGAACAAGAGCACTCCAAACGCAGCACCAATACATCCGCGGGAATGGCCACAACGGCCCTGGCAACGTGTTCATATAGATTTCGCGGGCCCATTCGAAGGCTCAATGTTCCTACTGATGGTCGATTCGCATTTCATGTGGCCAGAAATCATCCAGATGTCGACGCCTACCGCTGCAAAGACTATTGAAGTTATGCATTAAGTGTTTGCGAGGAACGGCTTACCAGAAAGACTTGTGACGGACAACGGTCCTCAGTTTGTGTCTGATGAATTCGCAAATTTTATGAAAGTGAATGGCATAAAGCATAGAACATCTGCACCATATCACCCCCGCACCAATGGTCTTGCTGAGAGACTTGTCTACACATTCAAACATGCAATGAAATCCTCCCGAAAGAATGGTGCAACCGTGCAAAAACGCCTCAGCAACTTTCTGCTCGTATATCGTACAACACCGCACTCGAGCACAAACGAATCACCATCTGCCCTCTTTATGGGTAGATCCCTTCAGATGCGCCTCAGTCTACTGAAACCCAACTGGACCAAGAAAGTGCGCAATTAACAAGAGCGACTATTTCAAGGCAAACCACCTGCGCGCAACTTCGCAGAAGGCGAGAAAGTGTGTGTACGCGATTACCGCACTCATGCAGATAAGTGGATAGGTGGAAAGATTGTTTCGCGAACTGGTCCACTGTCGTACAAAGTCGATGTTGGCTCAGGTACCATCTGCAGACGTCACACTGATCAGATCACGAAAGGTCAGCTACCATCCTAAGAACCACCCGTGGACATGCGCACAATTCCGAACATTCGCAGTACAGACACTGGTTCTGTTGATAGTGCACCTGAAAGTCCGAAAGATCCTCCGGAGCAGTCGAAGCCAAAAGACGTTCCGAAAGCGGCTACATCTCATGCCGCAATCCAGTCCGGTCAACAAGAAATAAGGCTCCGAAGCGCTTGGATTTGTAATCCGTAAAGATAGGGAGAGTTACACTGTGTCTAGGGGCATAATAATCCCCGTGTAACTCTAGAATCTCAGGATTCTTTAATTAAGCATTTATTTTTGGTTTCTATCATATGTTTCATATTTTACGCAATTTGCTTATTCAGTTGGTTGTTGTTCAAATGATTATTACTCTTTATTAATCTTGATGTAACAGTTTAAAAGTTTAAAGTTACAAGCTAAGGTCTAGACTACTTGTTCTGAGAAATTTAAAGAGTGATAAATTGACATTATGAACATGCATGTGACACATGCGTATACAAGGTTAGCTAGTCAAATTGATGAATAAGTTTTGTTATGGTATTAATCTAGTCATATTGATATTATGCACTAACTATAAAAACAATCTTGGAACTGATATAAATTGTCTGTATCACAACGTTAAAGTTAAACATTTGTATTCCATTATGGGGTTTGTTATTGTGGGGAGGAATGTAATGAACGTATTTAGTGTAGTGTAACCTACCATACTTTGTTACCATTTATTGTCGTGAGACTCAATAAAGAGTGGTTCGAAAATATACGCGGTTGTTGTCAAATGCGTTGGATCAAAACCCAAATACACAACATAAACATGTATTAAAATTCAGAACAACCGCTTGAAATATACATAGGATAGAAACAAGTTATTAGGCCACAGTGTACGGCCAGTATAGATTAGTTTGTGTGTACACACATATTATAATAGAAAATAGTGCATCTGTTTGGGTTTATTGTATTAAAAATCTTACAACTGACCAATTCTGGAATTCATAGTCTTGGTGATTTGAAATATTATAGACTTGTACTTTTTATGCAAAATATTACTGGAACTGTTTTGCTATTCTTACGTATATACATGTAACCATTTTGTTTAAATATGATAATGTTTAATGATATATGTATAGCTGTAATAATTATCCCCCCTAGATCATTTCTTTTCGTATAGATGGTCGTCATGGGAAAATACGAAGTTTATTCAGACAGATAAATCCTGTATTTAGTAAGCATTTTAAGTTAGGTTTATATAATGAATTCTAAAGTAGTGTAAACGTCTGCTAAACGTAGTATACGGTAATGTACTACATTTGCATTATTTACCAAATATTTGTTTCAACGTAGTGCAGAAAAACTACTGTGTTCATGACTTATTTTAAATATTTGCATTAGTCTACACATATTAATTCATACCCACTTTGTACAATACTTTAAATCACATTTACTTTCTCTTCTTTTTATACTGTCATTATGTTCTCCTGTATGATTGTTTTCGGGTAAGTCCAATTGTATTTGCCGAATAAACTTCACTAGACTTGATTACTATTCTAACAGCATAATAATTATAAGTCGCAATATATTCAAAAGATAAACTTGCATTTTATAAAAATGAATGTATTATCTCGTCAAAATTTATTTCAAATGGAAAATATTCCTGATCACACAGGCTGAACAGAGAACTTGTAATTATAATTATAAAGTAATACACAAATTATTCCACATCAAATATTACACCTTGATACCCCCGAATAACGCGATTATAAATTATAACCGGTATTTAGTGCTACATTTGGCTTAACAGGCATCTGTATGATCGAAGATACAATATAGGTTTAATAATAGAGGCAATTGCAATTGAACACGAACTGATATGATTTTATAAATTCATATAATATTAATTGGTGTGTAAGTAACTATGAACGATATCACAACGATATTGGATATTGTTTTAGTGCCTGTCATTTGAATATCTTACAAGGATGTTAAACGCGTTTGAGCGACATTGTCGAACTAAGGGTATATTATTCTTCAAGCTATTATTATTTTTATTGTATTCACTTGACGATGTGTTATCTTGTAATCGTATCGTTCTTGTTCGTTTCAATGACTAAGGACAATTGTAACATTCAAGGATTTTTACTTCCTTTCTCAAAGTTGCAGTGACTTCCGCAAATGAAACAGTTCCTCATGCAACTAAATGCTATGGGATAGTATAATGTAACATTATAAACTTAGTTTTTGTATTTAACTTGAGCTATTTGTTATTAATATATACATTTTTATCAACATTGTATATTATATGTCGACATAGTTTGTTTCTGAATAACATATCAACATGTGTTATAAATATATCAGAGGATTTTGATAAACGAAGATTATTTACATTTCATAGAGCTTTCACTTATAGAGGGTAAGAGTAATTTTTAAATAAATCTATGTTAAATTATATTTTGTTTTCCTAAAACACATGTCACACACGAGTTTTTAATATGCATCTCATCGTGGCACAGGACATTGCAATTCTGCTACCGTGGTTCACATCAACCATAAAGTAATTTCATTGTAATCAAAGTGAATTTGTATTCTCTTGTTGTTATGGTTTAATTTGAATTGTGTTGCGATTAACTTAATATGTATTTAGATTTTATTATAGATATTCTTGGCCAAGCTAAAGGTTCGGGCTCCGTAAACCAGTTTAAATGCCCAAACGGTTTTTGTGTTGACCCTTCCAAGGCGGTGACCCCAGTATTATTAACTGTTCACAACATATAAAAATATACTCTCGCTACGCCGATGCAAAATATTCAACGCGGATGAATATGTTCCCTTAGACATTGTGCAGTTAACACATACAAAAGTGCCAATAAGTCAAGTGCCATACCCGTTCATATCATGGATTAGCTTCTTTAATTGTACAATAACAATTATATCAACTATAACATATACCATATTGCTGTGTCCGTCTCAAAACAAAAATTAAAAAGAAAAACAAAACGTTTCATCAGCTTGACTCACTTGAACTCATGTCCATTGTTTCAATGACACCTTGTCGCGCTTTTACCACATAAACAATGTATTCTTTTAACAGTAGTGTATATGTATTAATACAAACATTCACTGTGCCAGTGCAGTGAGTAATAATTTCATTTTAGTTACCTCCCGTTTATATGTTTTACCTATCTTTCGTAAAAAACAACAAAAACAACTTTTATCTAGGACATGGTCACGTTTCAATGCGCAATGTTTCGTTCTGATGCGCGTATATTAAGCAAACGCCCTCGTGATTTAATCCATACGCATCAGAACTCAAAATCGTTGTTTATTGACAGATAAACAACTCAAAATAGAAAATAATTTCATAATTTATAAACGATCAAATAAAACAAATGGCTGTTTTAATTAACCAAACTTTCATGTTGCGGTAGAAAGGATCAATTATGAACTAACTCTAATTTTTGCACGGTTAGTAGTTTCTTTTTATTGCGTTGCATTTTACAGTTTAACTAGATTTAACTACATAAGTTTCATGACATCATCACAGCAACGCTGCATTGACACCACACCATGTGTCACGCGACCACAACATTCAATAATAGTGGATTATTTCATTAACAATAAACGTAGGTACCACTTTTTATGTAGCAGAACATGATAAAATTCAGTACACACAAAATCTTTTGATTCGTATTAAAACTATTTATGTTTTTACTAACGAAATTGAAAGGGTTAACATTCCAAAAGTTTTACACGATTTGATTTCGCAATTTTCCCTAGTATTTTGCAATTAGAGTAAGCTTAGGCATATTTGTGTCGAGTAGCATTCTCCGATTTTTAAAAATCGTGGCGTCAAGTCTCCAAATCCAAAAGCGAAAGTACCGATATCTCAAGGGACGATATGCAATATAATGGGCAAGAAACTCGACACAGTTGTCGCTGTGGGCAGTTATTTTACAACACAACGTGATATCTAACCAGCCATAAATAGTTTAATTGTTTTTATAACATATATATATATATGAATGCTTGGCAAGAAATGTACGAGTTAATAAATTACCCTCAGTGCCGGATTATTGTACAGATGCTCTATGTATTATTCATATACCGTCTACTCTATTTCTCTTCAGTATTCTTTTAATCCTTAAGAAACTGATGAGCAGGCATATTTATTTTTAATGTAACAAAACCAACAACCACAACAACATATAAACGTCAACATATGTAATGATATGTAAGGAGGAGTAGTGTTTGATTTAGTTGAGTGCGTTTCGAAATCAGACATGAGACGGATTGGTGAATTATAAGTAAAAAGAATACACCACAAAGTTACAAATTTGTAAGTTGTTATTAAATTATTTATGTAGAAAATATTCAATCTATATATTTCCTTTTTTTATAATTACCACAGCCGTCAACTATTTTTAAAGATATTTCTAGTTTTTATTAATTTCAAATGCATTTATTGTTTTTTAAGTGCTCATTGTTGGACAAGTCCTTTTTTGGCGGCATGCAGTATACATGACTTAATATTTCTAAACTGAGTTGTTTGCTGTTTTATTTCTATTTGTCTATAGCGTAAAATACCTCCTGGTATCAAACTATTTGATTTGATAAAGCGGCTATATATTTTACCTAGTTAAATAACAGATTCTGTGTTGCAATGAATTAACGAGTAGTCAATGCATTGGCTGATACAAACTCTACCGACATGATATTAATAAATAAATATATAAACAGTAGCGATACACACGGCCTATGTGTTTACCAATATTTAAAGGCATTATCATTACACAAGAAAAGTACATTATTAAATAAACATTCCAATCATTATAATGAACCTTGTAGTTACTCAAGACATACTGATGCATATGTGTACATAGGTGCTGGTGTATATAGGCTTCGCGTTGTTGCTGCCATTTTGCTAAATTTATATTCCAGTTATTCTGGCAGACAAGTATGTTTTTCTTCCCCGTTAGATGCGTGTTACTGAATCTTCTTCTAGAAATAACATGCGATGGTCAGTAATCATATAATTTTATATATAACTTGAATCAGATGCGATATATAATATATAAATTAGTCTCTAATGCTGTCGTATGTCGTAATTTCATTAACATTTTTGTTGATGAAGTGGAGTTGTTGCAACAAATGAGAGCAGAAAACCGCAACATAACAGTACGAAGCAATGGAACTATTCTTTGGGACCCAAAGAGAGTCGTAGATGGACTCAGGGGCTATAATTCGGATATGTGTGAGTGCTGTGCTTTCATGCGCCGCCCTGTATGTATTGAAATTGATCTAGAAGATCTATATGTAAAATAAGCCAAATACGAGCTTACGGTAGGGAAGATAACTCGTGTACATATCACTACTCTCTGTTCTTTAATTGCCATTAGCTATTTGTATATTACTATACCTTAGCAAATACCAAATATTAGTAAAGTTATATAATTGAATGAGTCTCATAAATGAAACACATAATTGGATATCATGCTAAATGTGTGGTATAGAAACATTTCTCAAACATTTAATTCATTGTCTCTTTTTATTAAGGCATTGTTCTTATGTTTAATGGAATACTCATAAGTTAGCAGTGATACATTTATCTTTAGCAAGTATTCATTTTAGTCTAAAGCAATATTAAAACATGCAGCTTTTAACATATAATAACAAATATGAAATTATTTAAACAAAAATATATGGTTATCGTCCACATTATAAGTATAACATTGCAAGCAGAAAACCTGGCAAAGACATGAATATTGACAAATAAACAAAATTTGACAAAATATTCATTTATGAATAACACAAACAAATAAGCAAACAATCTTGTCTCTACGACCTATTTAAAAGTGTGTACCGTACTAAAAAAAAGTACGATTACGTAGATCATATCGGATGTGCCGTATTTACATATGTTTGCATGATGTAAAACGTCAGTTTAAAAAGAGTTTTAATATTCCACTTATCTGCTTATGTCTTTTTTTCAAATATTTTTTTAGTTATCCAATTTTACTACATAACAATGACAATTGGACCCGCTTGGCATCTAACAGATGAGGCAAAGTATTCTCTACCTCAACTAACAGCAAAGAACTTGCTCTGTTGTTCGATCCTCCGATTTCCAATGTACAATTCGTTCGTTTGTCGGCAGATGTCGGTCTCATAGTATCGGTGGCATGGCAGTGTGTGAAATTGAGATTTATCAGTCAGGTATTTGTTTGTTGTCTTGCGATTGCTTAAACTATCAAAACCGCATTGTTGTTTTGTCTTTGAAAACAATGAATTTATTACGACAAATTCCTAATTATAAATATTGGTAATAAAACTAATAAAACGCAAGATAGTTTTGTGGTAGTCTTGATTGGTATAATATTGTTGCTTAATGTATAGACCTTAATGTTGTATGTGTATCAACAACACACGTTTCAGGATGTCCTTTTCAAATATTTGGTCGGAACTGTGATCACACATGTCATTGTCATAATGGCGATAAACTATATGTACATGCCCGGGTATGTGTGCTCCAGGATGGAACGGATCCAGTTGTTCAGAAGGTAATTCGTATCGTGATAATTCAGTGATTATTTTCAACTTTTTTGCATTAAGTGTAACTGTTTAATGTATTCATATTTGATTTTTCGCGTATGTATATATTTAAATATTGTTGTCTTATACGTCCGATCATGCGTACATATTTAGATAAACGAACATGGCATGTTGGTTACTTTCAGTTATATTGTAAATGCGATGAGCTCACTGTACACATACATAATTCTACAACTATACACGAAACATTACGTTTAAAATGTATGATAACTGGCCTCAGTTACAAAGAAGTATAACTACACGTATGATGTTACTTTTTAACACATTAATAAACCATTTTTTTATTTATGCAGTAAAATACATTCGCGTCAAATCAATAGCCGTGCTATATTGTATTTGATAAATTATCCACCATGAAATCTGGAGATCGTGTGTTAGATCCCTACTCAGGGAGGTTTTAGCGAGTTTTCCCTTTTACACCAAGTACTGGTTGTTCCAAGGAAACAGACTCGCCCTAATAAGCCGCAATTAATCGCCATAATTAAGTAACACATACTTTAGATAAATAACATAAAATTTAGATACAGGGTTACAGTAATTATTCACATGTATATGTACATGTATGTCTTTATGTCATATAACTTGATATTTTATTGAAGACATCACAACAGTCCTAATAGTTTGAAGTCAGTACGATGCTCAAATACTACTTGTAGGTATAGTACGAAATACGTTTGGTCCAATGAAAAATATTAGCACGCTTTAAATTTGCACTAAAATAACAACATTATATATGTATGCAGAATTACAGTTTACTTACAAAACCGTAGTATTCGATGCCGTAACACGTTTTTATACGTACTTTTCAATTTCTGAAAATGCATATTTGTTGATAATGTGAATGACTTTTACAAGGATCTCAAAACTCTGTTTAGGGGGCAATATCCAAATATGTTGGTTTTACCGTCAGTTCTCATTACTGTCGACCTATTTACATTAATATGCTATATCACACCACACGAAATTTACGTGCTTCCGATTCGCACAATTTGGCTTGTTTTAACACTATTCATATATGGAAACAGACTATGTGTTGATAAACAGTTGCTGTAGTTTACTTTGTGTTTGTCGGATTAGAAAAACGTTGTTTAATCTATAGGTGCATGTAAAAATGTTAAAATGAGTCACATTGTTTTGTTCAGTTGTTATGTTCTAAACGAATTTTGTATGAAAAGCGTTGCCAAACTGACCCTTTTCGGGCGACGTTGAACCAGTCGTAGTTATAACTTGCGTTTGCGTTTTCGTGGAATACTGCCTAAAATATTAAGATGTACGCGTATGTATAGAAGTTTTCAGAGAATAAAATTCAATAATAACGGAATACTTTTCAGTTCAATTCTTTGGGCACACTACTGGAACCCGAACTGCGGCCGGCATTGAATTTATGATAAGGATTAATATTTTATCAAGTATCTAGATTGTTATAAACAGGACCACAGTGCATTACAAACATATTAACCCAAACATGCACTTGTACTTTCAACAGAGTGCGATGCCTACAGATACAGAACTGCAGCAGGACGTGCAGTGCTAATTGTGTGAATGTATGCAATAAAGTACACGGAACTTGTTCATGTACAGCCGGTTGGCAGGGAACGCGTTGCATAAATGGTAAGTTCTGTGTAATTGCATTTCGATGTTTCTCTTAAATGCCTAACACAACATAAAAACAATTTTAGTGAAGCTTTGATTCTGTATTTGTGACGTTGTATTCTTTTCTCGATCATACATATACAAGGGGTGTTATTAATACTCCCGTCATACCGTACTGGCGTTCTTACGGCGATCAAGGACGCGGAAGGATCGCCATGAGCGCAATTGGGTCGTGGTAAGAACGCAGATTGACCCCACGGAAACCCTTTAGATGCAGACCGACGGCAACTACTCTGAAATTGCTGAAAGTAAAAGCCGAGGTTCGGCGTCCTGTCGCTGTCGTGGCTAGAACGCCATAGGAGCGCCCTAGGATCGCCCTTGGATCACCATGATTGCAGAACTAACGCGGTAGAAACGCGAAAAACGCTCGAGGGACATAGAATAAACGCGAGTCGCTGTGGAAACGCACACAAATATGGTTGGTGGAGAACTCGGGACCCCTCTTAGATCGTATTGCGTTCTTAGTACATCAATGGGGTTCTTATTACGATCTATCACGTCTGTGGCGTCGTAAGTGCGGTATAAACTCGTTTGTTTTCGGAAATCGAACTTTTGTCGGCGACGCTACGACGTCCGACATGCCACCTTTCAACGTTCATGGCGTTTATTCTGGGTTTCTGCTATGATCTTGACGTTTCTTCTTAGTGTGCACTGCGTTCGTAGCAGGTTCCTAGCCCGATCATGTTTTTCACGACCGATAAGCTATAAAACGCAGTTTTTCAGTTTACTTTCATCTCTCAGCTCTCAATTTTTATTTGTCAAACTACGAATTAATATTTTTCGGTCAATTACAATGGGTATGACGTGACTATTTGCCCATTATCGAGCGAAAATAGCAGAATGTAAAAAAAAACAAATCCAAAAACAGTAAGTAAAACGCCGATTTCAAGTATTCAGTTTATTATTTAATACATATAATATAGTATATTATATGTGCTGACCCATTAATATTTAGTGTACTCGGTATTGCGCAAACAAACCTCACCATTTTTGATGATTTCTAGCATACAGACTTAACTTTCATTAAATACAATATAAATTATCCAAACCTTTATCGGTACATACAACATATTATACAATTCGATTAATATGGGTTCATATCGTGCATTAAAAATACAATGTGTACTTTTTGTTTTCTGATAAACCAACATGTATGCCTGCTATTACTGTGAAAAATATTGAGAAATGTTCAAATACATTATTAACTACCTAATTGAAAATCATTCACATAAAGAAATTAAGAAATTAAATTCAGGGGTGGTATTCTGAACCTTTCTAAGACACTTATCGCTTAGATTTTATAAACGTTCTAAGAGTTAATCATTATTTTCTGAAAATGTGAAACATTCTTAGTTCTTTATTTAATTATTGTAAACAAATCTTAGAAAAATATAATCTGTATTCAGAAATGTTCTAATAGTTTTCTTAACTTTAGCTAATACAATTATTTTCTTACATTTCACCTTTAATAATTTTACAACGTAGTCTTAGCGAGCACTTGTATAAGAATATTAAATACTTAAAAGCTTAGAAAAAGTGTGATTTGTCATAAAATAACTAAACAAATAAAAACTAACATTGAATATGGATATATAAACTATGAAAAATATAACAATAAACAAAATACTGGGACTTATGCACAGAGTAAAAGATTGACCGATAGTAGTTTTAACTCGGTATTAGATTTTATTTTTGATTTTATTAAATTACAATTAGTTGGCGACTTTAAAATCTTTAGTATACTTAAGATACTGTTTTAATACTCATTATATTTTTATTTTATACTTATTTTTACATGTAATCAATTAAATATAAGTGTTTAAAGCAGTAGAATTTTGTCCGTTTGCTTAAACTTTATACTTGTGCATTTGAACAAAAGAACGTGAAAGCAGATTGAAGAAAACATCGTATTTTCCATTATGCGTTTGTGTTTAAACCTAAAACATCTATCTTATCTTTTATATTCGGTATGAAATTGAAGCATCGCAGTCATGATTCCCAAAGGTGTCTTTCGCTCTTAAAGTCAAGTCTTGTTATTGAGAAATGACAGGGTATATATGCATGTATTATGCATATTTTATTGATATTGAATAAGAAATAATTCAGGGATACATGTAAAAAAATCGGAGTGGTTAAGGCATAAGACTTTTGATCCGGACGTCTGACGTTTGAACCCCGCTGAGAGTAACTTTTAAAAAAAATTCTTTTCTTGAGCTCTTAAGTTCCAATGTTTAAACCTGTCAAGTTAAAACATTCATTGGCATGGGTAAAAACATACACAAATACGTTAACAAGTCTCGTTAAGTCTTCATGAGTTTGAGAGATTGTACACTGAGGAAAGTAAACTGAAAGACCGGGTTTCATAGCTGATCGCCAGTGAAAACCATGATCTAGCTAAAGACGTTTTAGGAACGCAGCGCAAACTCAGAAGAAATGTCGTGATCTTAGAAGGAATCTTGAAGAATCGCAAAGAACGTTGAACGTTAAAGGACGCATGGTGGACGTTGAATGGTCGCGGAAAAAAGTTAGACTTCCAAAAACAAAACGCGCTGACACCACAGTAAGGACATGATAAAAATAGGTCGTGATAAGAAACCCGTGCTAAGAACGCAGATTCTCTAAAACCAGTGCTGTCGCTGGGCCTTCGTTGGTGTCCGTTGGAAGCTTATCAAATCTTCAAATATCACTCAATACTTTATAATATTAACAACATTTTGATCTTTAAACCAAGGTGTGTTATAATATTAACAACATTACATTTCGATTCTTTAAACCAAGGTGATCGGCCATAGTTCATTCGACCCTTATCGTTTTAATATACATAAATACAATTATATAACTTGTGTCGGGAGTTGTCCCTTTCAATTCAAATGGAAATAATGAAACGAAAGCAACTAATTCAGATTTTACTTTACACTCAATCGAGTATCTTTTGCAATTTACTCCTGTGCAACACTATTCGTATTACGAAAAAATATGGAACAATAATTTGCTGTGCAATTGTGTAATTTGAATTATTCTTACTGTCGTGTTGCTTGTTGCTTACTTACATCTCGCATAGTGGTTTAAAAGGTTATGGTTTTGTTTTATAATCCGAGTGTGTCTGATAATTATACGAACAGTTTAATTTTGCATTTAGTAACTAAATTGGTAAAATTAGTAGCAAGTGGATCAAACATGTTAGAATTTATGAGCAAGCATAAAACACGCATTGTTTGACATGTTAGTATAATCTGGGTATGATCAACAGGTATTTTGGAACATCCTCTAATATAAAGGATGATGTATTTTTACTCAGATACTTTACATAAAATACAACTGTCTTTATGCAAATGTGTTTTAGCTTGTGATAATGGTACATATGGACTTGGATGTCGACAAACATGTGGGATATGTCAAGGATCTTCATGCGACAAGACTGATGGCCATTGTCCTGACGGATGTCTACCGGGTTGGCAGGGAAGTAACTGTAAACAAGGTTAGGCAGTAGCAAGTTAAACATAGAGCAATCAGATATATTTATTAAATATGAACACAAACATGATAACACATACACTACACGCTCGCATTTGCCGCAGAGTGCGATGACTACACGTTCGGCAAGAATTGCAGCCAGGACCGCAGTGTGAATTGTAAGAATATGTGCAATAGAGTAGACGGAACCTGCTCCTGTAAAGCCGGTAGACATGGAGATAAATGCACAGAAGGTTAGAATTATACACGCTAACGCAATCACAACTTGTCTGCATTTAGCTCAACAAATGTTTGTAATTGATTATCAGTATAACCATGTACATTTGTAACGTTTGCTTTCATTGTATCATATGAAAATCACTATTTTAATGACTTATTTATCGAATTAAAAAAACTGTATCATTTATTACTATATATATCAAAGAATATAGGGTGTATAATGAGACAACTCAACGTAATGGTAATCTATATCTATTGAGTACAAAGTTGGTCACCTGATGGTAATAAAGCATACATAATCATTATGTAAAGTGATAAATTTCTGCCATAAAAAGAAATGCATTATTAATATATAATATGTGTATTATAGCATGTTTTGACGGTACATACGGACTGGGATGTCGATATACCTGTGGCCAATGTCAAGGATCTTCATGTGACAAGGTTGATGGGTATTGTCATAAAGGTTGTCGACAGGGCTGGAAGGGAAGTAACTGCCAAACAGGTATTGCTATGGACATGCTATTGCATAATGTATTTTATATTATATAACACACGATTATAAACATGATGGGTTCGATGACGATCGTTTAATCAATCAAAGATAGTTTTGTGGAAAAATTCAATTTCTTGTCCATAAAGAAATCGATGTATGATTATTATTATCCATCGGTTCTAGATTAGTAAGCATATTTGCAAATGCTTGCACGGACTTCAATAAGCTCGAACACATGTTATTTTAAATATAACACGGCAAATATCACCATTTTAAAGTACAGTCGCTAGTAGCCTACCGGTTACCTCATGTCATTGAGATATTAAACAAGTCAAACAAAAACATAATGTGTATCATCGTTTGTCCGTTTAAATTACATGTTATTCCAAACTGCATTTGTATGTATTTTTCAAAAATTGTCATTACAAAACTCATTATTTCAGTTGATAATCCCAAAACTGGAGAGTCGACAGGAGTGCCATTAAGTGCAATGATTGCAGTATCATCAGTGTTAGCGCTAATTGCTGGAGCTAATATCACACTCGTCTGTATGTTTATTAGGAGATAAAAGAATCCGTATGTAGACTTCTGTAGTTTCTTGTTATCACTTTTATGATTTCAGAACTAGCATAACACGTTTTACTTTATTTTCTACTTTTGATGAACATGTTGTACATCGATTGAAAGTGATTTTCAGGAAAAGAACTTATACAATAGTCCGAGGTAGAATGTCATCATTTCGTTATGGTTGAAGGTAAAATACCATTATAAGTAGCAGCAGTGTTTAAATGCATAAAGTTGCCGATTTTTTATAATCTGTTCAAGGCCGTCAACCACTTCAACTGCACACATTCCATCCGGGTCCAAATCCAACGATTACGACACACTGTCTCCACGTTTAGAGACACCTCATGACTATGAAGGTCTGCAAATGGCACCCAGTAAGTATTGCTATTTGCAGAACTGACATAAACAAATGAGTTTCAGAAATATAATATTTTCAGTTTATTTATTATAATTTAGTGGTTCTGTGAAACGTTTAATTCTTTCAGTATAACCCGCAGACGTATGAATGAATATATCAATGATGTCAGCTTTACGCACTCCACATATAAGTGAAACAAGAAGAACAGAGTAGTCGGAATAATTCAATCAGCAACAATTTGCTTGTTTCGAGTGTATTTGATAAAATATAGTTTACAGATTTACGTAGAATGTACAATATCCGGGATAATGCTGTTTATTTCGTAGTTATCTCGTTAATGTGATGAACAATGCGTGCTTAAGACAAAAAGAAATGCACATGCACATGAATATTGTTGGTATATGTGTACGTTTGTGCTGTCTTATAATGTTTATCTTCACCCGTTTTAAAATGTAGTGTAATCAAATATGTTTGCTGATCATTGTTCATTGCTGGTATTTATGATTGATATGTGTATCATACATGTAATATTTACATTTCATAGGCATTTTAATACGGAAGGGGTATGCATTCATAATCGTATGAACGCAATGTCTTATCACCGGCGTGGTAATATCTGTGTGTCTCATTGTTATGCAAATTATATTTCGACAAGAACTAAGATGTCTTATACTGTTAAATGTTACGCTTTTTTGCATTAATTGTTAACGTTTGATTAAATATTTTTTATAATTAATGCACATGAACATTTCGTTCCAGTTCTAATTCTACAAAAATCAATCTGACATTTTTTTCACTTTTGCTGGATAGGATTATATCATGCATGGTCTACAAGTGTTATTATTAAACATGTTATGGTATTTTAAGTAAACATTAGATCTACTTTTCTTAGAAGCGACCACAGAAAATCTTCATGACGTAACATCGGTTCACGAACGTAGCTTTAAAATGGATTTGATTTCACATTGATGTGTCTGTTTGCTAGATGCATGTAGATCGTCTAATTTATTGTGCATTTATAGCGCGCATCATGGAATTGCCAGTTTGACCATTGCGTTCATAATCGCATGAACGCAACCAAAATGAAATTCAATCCTTAATTGAATAGACCCATCATTTTTATTGTATATATTTTTGAATGTCATATCACATCATAGTATAGTCCCAGGGCATTTGTTGTCCAGGACGTTTCTTTGCATATGTGTGTAGAAGAGTGCCCAAAGATGAATTATTACAAGGGTGGACAGTAGGCATTTTGCAGGTTACCTTGGAAACCAAGATGCCGTCTACAAAAGTGCTAGTTTTTTAAGTAACACCTTGTCTTATTTTTATTGTCATAACTATTTAATGCCAAAAGTTTGACTTTTAATAATTATCAAAATAAATGTACACTTAGAGAGTTTTCAAACAAGGTTATGATCAAGGTCACCAAAGGTAAATGTCATGGTCATTTCAAGGTCAAATTGCGAAAATTGCTTAAAAATTGGTTCTTTTCCTCAAATCGTTTATCATTTTGTGAAGACATAGGGTAGAAAGTGCACCAAATGCATTTTACTACAATGTAGCATCAGTTTTCATCATACAAATATATTTTTAATAACTGTAGCGTTCATAGTAGTAATTCTACAGCACGAGGATACCAGACTTTTGTCAGAAAAAAGCGATTTAGTAAAGGAGTATCTAATAAAATAATGTCACATTAAAATATCATTTTCAAGGAATAAACAGAACAGTATTATCTAATATTAATTAAAAAAAGATTTTCTAATTAAATCAGACAAAGATATCATCAATGTAAGGGGCATCAAAGGTCATGTCAAGGTCATTAGAGGTCAAATCTTGAAAAAGTGGCCCAAAATTAACAAATTACCTCAAATCGTTAATATGTTTATTTATTTAACCAACTTAGACATAAACAATGCTTTGTTTTACACAAATGTATTTATTATCATGACAAAACAATGTATTATTGACAACATGGGATGAAATGTATACAATAAAAAGCATCGCATTGACGTATTCCGTTGTAATGTGCTATGCTGCGCATGCCACTTGAAAAGCAAAGGTAACACGTGTACTAAGTCATTTTCAAAGTTCATTTAACAATGAAGTTGAATGTTTATTTATGGAAATTAGTAATTATGAAATATCAGATGAACTATATATAAAGATCAATTCCAAGGTCATTGAAAAGGTCAATTTTTTTGTGATTGAAATAAGTGACTTGTACGCAAGCAAATTAACGTGATATTGAAAAAAAACCCATATATACCATGTATTATGCACTACATATACTAAACTATAAACTGTTATTTTAACATATTATGTCATTTTTATAACTGATAATAACACCCAACATACATTTTAACATTATAACATGTAATAAACACATACTTTGCTGTATACGTAGTGTTGATATTTTCATTCATACAATATCATTTATAAAAACTAACCCGATATTTCAAACGTGTGCACACACATAACTATAATATACTGTCAGCATATATTTAGCTCCTTGTATCTGATAGTGATTATAAATTACATATTTGGAATATTATGCACAGATATTATTTTAGAACATTTTACAAATAAAACCAATAGAGCAGACAAAGTACGAGTACCAAAGACTGCAATTAAGGCTTGTGTTTTTGCTGCGATGTCCTTTTTTCAAATGCAACATTTTTACAAACACTGCCTAACACACTGTTTATACATTTGCAAGATTTGGAGCATGAAACACCACTTCTTCTGCAAAGACACTTTTTAGTAGAACAACTTTTGAAGGCGCATGTCATGGCAACATCGTCTGGTACTCTTTTGTAAGTTTGCGTTGACACCAAATTTCCATCATCATCAGCAGAATATCCATACATACGCGGGTCGAATTCGCAAGACCCATCGATTTCCAAACAATTGATTTGTATTGTGCGATTTTATTGACCTGGCAATCATGAATATTCCGTGTAGTTTTGTTAATATATTTTAAGCTACTAACCCAGATAGAAGACTCAGACATGGAAGTGTTTTTCTTAAATACGTAACAGTTAATACCGTAGTGCAGTGGTAAGTACACACTGTTAGTAAGCATGATGATTTGGGTTCGAATCCCGGAACAGGCACTTTTAATTAATTCAATTTTTCATTTATTTTCATTAATTTAATCATTTTGCTGACGTCATGACACGGAATCCCATCATCAACCTCGATTCTGACACAGAAGAGAGCTGCATCGATACTGCGAGCGAACCCGAGTCTTTGTGTATGTATTTTTATGTAGATAGAATTACCTTAAACTTCGAAAAATAAAAAAAGGTAATAAAACAAAATAAAGAAAAAACAGCACGACAATAAGTCAAGTTGAAGTAAAAGAAAATAAAGATTTTGGCTAGATTCGAACAACAGTCATTGTGATTCAAAGTCTAAAATACTATCCACCGCGCTATTCTTGCTGACACTTGTTGATGGTTTCTTTTTTGTTATATGACTATGAAATCCGTGCTTTACACGCTAGATAAACGTTAAACCGATATAAATAAAATAGTCGAGCGATACCGGAGATTAATGAGTGCCATATCAATAAAAAAAAGTACATTATGAATTTGTTTACAAAATCCGTAATATGTGGTCTCTTATTGCAAAGCGTGTTTGGGAACGACTCTGCAAGTCGGTCGCTTTGCCTGCATGGTACAATGAGAAACGGAGACCATCCATAGTTTTGCACGGGCTGTTATGTTTAAAACCTGCACTAAATACTCATCAGCTTTCAAAAGCACTTCTTTTGAAGTACAGGATAATGTGTGTCCGAAATTAGCCAAAAATGCTTCTGGTCGAGATTTTAAGGCCGCATTTTGCATACCCATTTTATTTGTATTGTCACTCCCCGTAAGAATGGTAAGTGGAATGTAACGAACTGTATTTCCTACGCCAGCCCTCATCCACAATTCTTCCAAGCCATCTTTCGACATTTTTGTCTAGGACCATTACGTCAGTGTCACCAGAATGGAGCACAACTCGTTTATTGACATGTTCTATGGCATTGATAGTATGGGGAAGAATGCGGATGTCAGCTTCTTCAATATATTGTCTGAGTGACTCCAAAAGGGTTTCAATAGAGTACTGCAATATAATCAGTTGGCTGACCAATGTCAGACCAAATACTCCCATAATGTGTTCTAATCCATGCACTTAAACGATTCTGAAGTTTAATCGTATTCGAATTGGAGGATTAGAATGAATCCATGTTGACTGACAATGGATTGCTCGCCTTGACCGTTCGTTGTCTTTAATATAACCTTCTAGGTACGAGTCAAATACGAAGTCGTTTCTGGATGCCTTCTTGCTTAGCGAAGAAACATTCCTGGCAAAGGACACACAAAGGTTACCAAAGGTTTTTATATCGGCCATTTTTAATTTCCTGATATTTGCCATGACATCAACTATGTATGCAGTTGGTTTTGTGTTCAATTATGATGTCGAGGATTGAATCCGGTCATTTTGAATGTTTTTTCTAGTTCATGAACAAACATATGTTTGTTAGGTTTTGCATTAAGCCTTCGTCATCAACCAGGTAATTCTTTGAGACAAGATCGTTTGTAAAAGTTCCTTGCTGCTATACCCTCTTGCTTGACACATGTCTTATAGCTTGTACCCTGCAGCTGATTCCTTGATCTTGATTCCTGCAGCGGATTGTTTTTGCATTTGGCGTTGTTGGCGTTTCATTTATTGACTGAAAGCTTTTGACATTGTTTCTATGAATAATATCTGACACCTTTTTAGTTTTACTTACCATGGGAAAGTCTACATCAATCTCCTTTCCTTTCGTGTGCACATAAAGAATGCTCTGTCTGATTTCTTCAGTCATGATTTTTTAGTTGATGATGTTGTGCAATTTTAAGTTTACAGATTCTGTATGAAATGGGTTCTCATATAGTTGTATGTATTTCACTATGTCTGTTACATTCACCTCTGTGGCATTTGCCTCTGAATCTTTGTACTCATGGTTTAAGGTCAGTTCATGATAGAAGGGTTTCGATCCACTTTTCTCTCTATAGAGACTGCTTACAGCCAGCATTTCATGGTATATGACCTCCAATTGAACAACATATGTCTTTTTGCGTGTGCTGCTAATGATTCCACCACTGCTTGTTTGGGAACGATTGATTGATGTTGCCAAACACTGGTCTACTGCAATAGCCTTGAACTGTCTTGGGGTTCTTTTGACCACAAACTCACCTTGTTGCAAAGCTTCAAATACGTCTGAAGCTGTTTCTGGAAGGTGTTTCATGTCTTCTTAATAAACAGAGCCCCATCGAAGACATTTCACACAGTAAAAGACTGCGAAATATGGGAGAACGTCTTGTTCCGCGTGAAGATGCAACTGCCAGTTGCCTTCTCTGTCCGCTCCCACGAGATTCGTAAGCAATGACACTAGGTTTATAAATCTATACCAGTAATTGAATGTCCCACTTTGGTTACATCCTTTGCATACAAATATCTCAATATCTTTGATCTACAGATCAGCTTTAGCTGTGAACTTTTCTTACTTTTCTCAACGTCTTTCATTGCAATGGCGTCTTGTAATTCAATTATAATCTTACAGTGTGCTGCATATTTTACTTTGTCTGAGTTGTTAAAGAATTGTACCCACATTAGTCTCTCAAAAGCTTCCCCAAGCAAAATTATTCCTTTGAAAGATCTCACATAATGTTTTCCATTCAGCACTGATTGTACAACATTCTGTCCAAAGACACCATTTTCAAAAAGTACGGTTTCTGCCCCACTTTTTTAAGATACTTTCCAATACAACCTAGAAATATTTTTGTCATATGAAAAGTTCCAAGCATCAGCACAACATCTTTGAATTCATCAGGTCTATTCATTTTGCATCGGTAACAAGCGAATTAAAAGCACTCCAAGATGGAACATATTGCGAATCATTCACAGGTGATATCACGCCATCTGTAAAGTTGGACACATTCAGTCTTGCAAGAGACCACGCAGCTTCAGTTTTAGCAATATTCATTGCATTTTCGAAGTCCTTATTCAGTGTGTAGTAATCAGATAACTCGCGCTTTATATGTGATTTGGAATATTCGACATGTTCTTGACGTCCCAAATGTCCATGCAAGCTCCGCTGTCCAGGGGATATTTTGGTATCGGACATGTTGGGCTTCTTCTTCACATCCGATGGCTTGGAAGAGAACTGATACTGTGTCATGGCTTCCTCCTATTCCACCTAATGTAGATTCTTCGTGATCAAAATTATCGAAAGCTGCAATCGTGAAACACTCGGTATCGAACCTACTAGGAAATGGTATATTGCCGTTACCACATTCAATTATATAACTGGCCATACTATTATGGTACCTTTGAAGTTCATTGTATGAAACAGAAAGGCCGTAGAGATTGAAGCGTGTTATTTACTCCCTTTTCTTGCATTTTTCATGAATTACCTGGGCATTCATTAAATGAATCGGTGTTCTTCTGGTTTCATTGTGAACATTGTAGTACAAAATTGGGAAAATTGCATCCATTTTTATCTTCTTCTTCGCTGACATCTAATGACTTGCCTTTGCATAATCATTTTCCGTTGTGTTTTCATTTTCATTGCCATAACAATTTTCAGGTTCGCAATTGAAAAGCACACCTAAAAATCTAAGCAATGTGTTGCAGCAATAATATTTTATATTATTATCATGGAATTATTAATTGTGAAATAAATTGATAGAAATGTACGTTGTTAGGTGTGCTCACTTAAAATCCCATGTTTTCAATTCTTTCAATAATTAGTAGTAGTAGTAACCAATAGTCAATAGTTTAGAGTAAAGTAGTTCAATCAGCGTAATTCGTTCTGTTACCATCAATTAATCCATGTTTCACTTCAAATCAGTTCGAGTTCACCATTTTGCACGATTTTCTTGTTATATACATTTAAATTGACCATTGGCGATTTTCTGAGGTACATCGAATCACATTTTCACGTCATTCGTTGTTGTTTGTTACATCTATACAGATGTTTACTTATAATTTTATATTATAAATAATTATATTATTTACAGGTAATTATATTTAGCTTATAATTTATTTACCGCGTTTGTATTACTGAATTATATGTAATATCTTCTATTTGTGTGTAAATTGTATTTTTTTATTGTTATGTAGTCGGTACACACAACCAACATGAATCGCGTATTTTGTTTGTCGATATATTTAAGAAGATTCGTTGTTCTTCGTTACATCTATACAGATGTTTATTTATATATTTTATATTATAAATAATTACATTGTTTACAGCCTTTGCACGAGTTATTGTTTTCCCCACCTTCATCGCTTGAAAGTTAACTCATACCCAACCCCGGCAACAAACGGCTCTGGTATAATTGTTCCTGACCATGACTCTTCTAAGTCGTCAGCATCACATAATGTATCACCAAGTTTAAAGTCACAGTTCTTCAAAGCATCTCGTATTGTCTCTGCACATCTGTCAATACATATATCAACATTGGATTCATGACAATCATGCTCAAATTCTCTGTTCTCAGGCATGAAAACAATTGTGACAGAGGATAGACATGACCCATATTTATTGAGCAAATGAAGTCTTTCGCTGTTGTTAAATTGGCTGTCTGATTTATGAATGAAACTGTTTGCCCTGTCCTTGAAATCACTAACAGACACGGTTTCGCCTGATCTTATTTTTGTAGTATTAATGAAGACAAACGATGCTGATGTTTAAGGTGTTTATTGTCCAGAGGCTAGCCGCCAAATGCTGCTACGCGCAGGCAGCTCATGCATGCTGGGATACTAGTATCAAGTTACACTACTACAATATCTCCCTTCCGAGGTAAGCTACTACTTGAAACTCGACCCGACCGTGTTATGTAATGTCCGTTATCGTCTCTGCCCTGAGTTGACCTCTGAAACACAGCACTATCGCTCTCCTCTGCCTGTTGCGTTTGGGAATTAATTCCATGTTCGTTCTGCTCAACTGTTTCCGATATGGGATTACTTAATAAATGGCGCCTATTGCGGTGTATCATTCCGTCTTCTGTTTCAACCTTGTATGACCTCGGGAATCCAGCGCAACAATGCCGTATTTCTTTTGATTTTTAATGAACACGCGAGAGCGATCTGGCAAATTTTCTGCTTTATTTTATTATGACCTTCGAACTGCCTGATTGATTTTAAGTTCGGCCATTTGGGGTGCAAAGATTCCGTAACCATTATGTAATAGTGTAGTTCTGTACGCTAGTAGCACTAAATAGGGATCGTCGGCCGTTTTGTACATGGCCTTTATTGTTCTAACAGAACGTTCTGCTAGTCCGTGGCTCTGAGGCATTTTCGGGCTACTAGTCCGATGCTCGAGTCCGTATTCTTTACTGAATTGTTTGAAGGTACCCGAACTATAACACGGCCCGTTCTCGGACATAACTACTTCCGGGATACCATGTCTCGCACGTATTGACTTCATATGATTTATAACTGTATCGGTATTGGAGTTAGACATTTGTGCAATCTCGATATATCGCGAAAAGTAATCCACCACTAAGATATAAGGACGTCCTTTGAAGTCAAACAGGTCCGTTGCTACGCGATGAAATGGACGCTCCGGATATTCTTGAGGAATTAGCGGTTCCGCTTGATCGCTCGCGTTTTCGATACACTTTTGACACGTTCGAACAGCTTTCTCCAGTGCTGTACTAATCCCCACCCACTAAAAGGATTGTTTCGCACGCTCTCTACATTTTGTGATGCCCTGGTGACCTTCCTGTACCCTATCAATCATTTCCGATTGTAGTATTTCCGGGATAATAAGACGAGTTCCCTTCAGTTACAGACCCTTCTGTAACGTAATATCCCCACGGTATTCCCAGTACCGTTGAATTTGACCTTTCAGTGCGGATTTCTCAGGCCACCCGTGTTAACAGAACTCTATTAATTGAGAACATACCGCATCCTGCTGATAGTGCAACTTAATTTGTTCAAATCGGTTACTACCAGCCGGTAGACCGCTTATTACCATTTGAACAAACGCGTCTGATTCCGCGAGCAATTCATCACTTTCCGTATCGAACGTTGCGACCCGTGGCGCACGTGACAAGCAGTCAGCAGTAACTATTTTGCTACCCATTGTGTAAACAATGTCGAAGTCATATCGCATTAGTCTCATGCGAAATCTTTGTATTCTAGGTGACAACTCGGTCATATCTTTAGTACTTAACAGTGGTACTAACGGCGTATGATCCATTTCCAAAACAAATCTTGACCCTATCAAGTAATTTTGGAATTTTTCGCAAACCCATGTCAATGCTAGACACTCCTTTTCAATATGTGCATTCCTCTGCTCGGTTTCATTTAAGGAACGCGATGCAAACGCAACAGATTTCCAGGTATCGCCGTGTTTTTGACGTAATACGCCGCCTAGCCCATACGAAGAGCTGTCTGCGGAAACAAGCGTATTTCTTTTGGGGTCATATTGCGCAAGAACTCCCGGAGAACTGAGTTCTATTTTTATCCTTTCAAACGCGTGATCTTGAGGTGCGCCCCAGAACCAAGAGTTGTCTCCCTTCAGCAAATCCCTCAACGGCTGCGATATTTCCGCCAGTTTGTGAGAAAACTTAGACAATTGATTACACATGCCTAGAAATTGGCGAACATCTGAAACAGTTTGTGGGGTCGGCATTTCCTTAAGTGCCTGGATCTTGACCGGGTCAGCCTCTATTGTGCCCGCACCCACCACATGACCTAGGAAAGTAAGGCGCGTTTTTACGAACTCTAACTTTTGTCTGTTAAGTGTAACACCTGTCTGTTCGATTACTTTGAGGGTATTAAATAACCATTCGTCATGCTCGGCCTTTGTGCGTCACCAAATCAACACATCATCCATTTTGCAAATGACCCCTGGCATCCCGTTCAACAGTTCGTCCATTTTACATTGGAAATATTCAGGAGCGGAGCAAATCCCAAACGGCACTACGTTAAAACAATACCTTACGGTGTTATGAACGTTGTGAGGTGGCGTGACTCCTCAGCAAGTTTAATTTGCAAAAACCCCTGATACTCGTCGATTTTTTAAAAGTATCGGCCGTCGGCTAATTGCGCAAGAGATTCATCTACGAAAGGCCTTTGATACCGTTCGCGTTTAACGGACGCGTTTAACTTCGATAAATCGACACAGATTCGTATCTGACCGTTTGATTTGGGAGCAATAACCATAGGAGAGCACAATTCCGTAGGCTCTTGAACCTTGGAAATTACGCCTCTACTCTCCATTTCCTCCAGTTCCGCCTTCACTTTCCCCATTAACGGTACAGGGATTCGCCGCGGCGTTGCGACAGAATACGGTCGCGCATCCTGACTTAATTTAATGGTGTACTGCCAATCAGTTTCTCCTAGGCCGTTAAATAGTTTAGGAAATTCGTCTCGAATCTGGTCATACAAGGTGTCATCGACGGAAGAAATATTTTGGAAATTCTTTACCTTAATTAAGGAAAGTGGCTCTATTTCGGTCGACCCAGGAGCGCATGCTTCAAACCTTTAACAACATAAATCTCAGAGATACACATTTTGTCATAGGATTCAAGTACACATTCAAACTTTCCAGTCACGTTTACGGGTGTCTCTCCTGCTCCAAACAGTTTTTTGTCTGTCTTACGCAAGTGAACTGCTTTCAAACGTTGGAATTCGTGTTCCGGTATCACTGTGACGTCAGCTCCAGTATATAGTTTGATCGTTATCTGCACCTCGTTGACGTTGAGCGTTGTTCGCCACGCCTGTGAATCTCTGGTCCTCACTGTGCCTAGGAAATCATGATCACATTCCTCGTCTCCGGTTATCTCGGTCACACGTGACCTGCACATCTTTTTGAAATGTCCCACCTTCTTGCAATGTTGACACTTGCTGTCTCTCGCCGGACAACGTGCTCTTGGGTGGTCGGGTCTAGTGCCACAATGCTGGCACTCTGAGCCACTGTCTTGCTGGCGTCTGCCCTTCGTTGACTTCTGCGCAGCCCCGGCTCCCTGATTCTGACGACTGCTCTTGTCTTTTTGTACCCACTCGATCTGTTCTTTCGAACGAGTTTTTTCCCCTCTTAGCACCGATTGTAGGGCTTTTACGGCTTCCCGTTGCCGGGACTCATTTATCGCCTTTTGGAAGGTAAGGTCAGTGTCTAACTGTAATTTCTCTGACAACCTTTGGTCCCTCAAGCCTACGACAATTCAGTCGCGAATGAGTTCATCGTGTAACCCTTGAAATGCGCAGTTTTCTGCCAGATGGAACAAGTCTGTAATAAAGGCATTCACATTTTCGTGTTCGTTTTGCACTCTGTTGTTGAATTTCGCCCTTTCAAATATGACGTTCTTTTTTTGGCACGAAATGTTGCATAAAACGCCATGACACTATGTCTCACGATTTGCACTCATCGTTTTTCAGGCCAAGTGAAGAAAATAGTTCTGATTCCGGACCCATTGAATACAATCGCGTATTAACTTGTAATTCCTCCGAATTTTCCATTAATCCCGATGCCATGCGAAAACGTTCAAATCTTTTAAACCACTTTTCCCATTGTTCCGGTTTATTAAACTGAAAATTATCCGGATGAGTAAAATTAAAACTCGCCATTTTTCTGTCACTCAATAAATGTAATCATAAATTCCAGTCTGTTTGGGTTAACTGATACGATGCCACCATGTAGTATTAATGAAGACAAACGATGCTGATGTTTAAGGTGTTTATTGTGCAGAGGCTAGTCGCCGAATGCTGCTACGCGCAGGTAGCTCATGCATGCTGGGATACTAGTATCAAGTTACACTACTACAACAATGTTGGCATCCATAATTTTTACAACTTCTGCAAAACCCAATCGTTTAGTTGACTGCTTTGTTGAGCATTTTATTGTGTTTTACTATTTCATATAATCTCAAGTATTTACGCATTCAATTACTATGATAATACGATTTTGCTACAAATACTCAATGCTCATCTTGCAGATCACATACTCTTGTAAAAACCTCATCTTGAAAAAACAAAGCTGATTCCAAGAATTTCCTGCCTCTTTCACTTTCTAAAAGTTGGTGTTTTGTATATTCACCTCTACACGATATTTTAGCACAAATTACACATGTTTGTTTTACACAGCTAACATCAGTTGTACTTATTGAGGATCTATGATTTGATACCGATCTATACTTTGCTTTGTAGTGTAATAGAAGATTTTATGCATGTATAAGTGTCGTTGGATATTTTTTCCAACGATTTCTTATGTGTGAATGTGTTGTAACATGAATAAGACCTATGACAAACAAAGTTATTTGATTTCAGAATTGTCAGTCTTTCATGGACATTATCATTTCGAGCTAATGCAGCATTCCTGATCTTGGCTCTCCCATTTTCTGTGTTACTTAAGGACTGGCCTGTATCTTGTAGGCAAATGATACATCTCTGGGAGTCGAATATTGACACATCATAAATACAGAAACTGTATGATTAATTCACTGCAATACTTGAATAGGATTTGCTTGATATAATATGTTTACACTAGTTAATATTAGCGCAGGCATTGGTAAACAGTTGGTTTTTATGTACCGTACTTGATTTATAGCAAAAAGTTAATCACCATGCAACCTGATGTTTTTGTAGAAGTCCAATAAAACTCCCATTCACAAGAAATCAAGTTGGCCACTATTGTACAGATGAATGGTGTGCATACCTGAACCTAAACTCAAAACCTAAATCAGGAACATCTTTATTGGTTATGATAGAATGCACGAACCATTTACTTACAAATAATCTGTTCGGTTTTAATAATATTTATTGTAATACAAATGTGTTAATCAATGTAGCATTTTTATTAAATAGTATATTTGTTAAGTAGCAACCACACAAATAAGATCTACGATTTCACTGCATTTAAGAAAAAACGGCATTAACAATATATACCCATAACAGTATTCCTTGTTTTCTGAATGTTTTTCTAGTTTATTCCTGTATTCTTCTGTTACACTGATTCAAATGGGTCTGTGACTAATTGTATCATCTGAAATATTATACATTTAAACATTATATTTATGCATTACTTTAGTGTTACAAGTAAAGTTGACATTTATCCGAATAAACTTGTGTCCGAATTACTATTACACTTTCTCTGAATATTGCGAAATGACTCCTTTTTATAAGTTAATATTTTGTCAACCAGTAAAATATCAATAATATTGACAAATACATAGCACTGTAAATGCAACATACATGTCAAAAGGTGCAAACCCATGGTTAAACTGTTTCAAACAAATGCAGAAACGCTGTCATTGCTGCTGAATACATGGCTAATTTATAAACAGGGGATGTAATCATTTTTAATCTATTATATACTCTCAGTAATTAAATTAAACTCTTTAAACCACAGATGTTATTTACAATATATATTTATTTCATTTAATAGCGCATGAACATACTGACACAAAATAAAGAAAAGAACTTGAATCTTAATAATAAAGACGAATATAATTTATAAAAAAAATCAAAATATGGTCATGGTGTTCTTTAGGGATGCAACGGGTAGCAAATTTTGGTCGGGTCGGGTCGGGTCGGGTATCTTCCTTCGGGTCGGGTATTTGCGGGTCGGGTCGGGTATTGATATAAATAAAAGTATGCACAAACTCCAGTGGGCTGTTCCGATCAGTAAACATTCAAAATAACGATGCTCTGGGTTTATTTTCAGTTCCGTTGCAAGCCAGTTTTTCCTATTTCCTCCGCTGGACGGTTTGAAACTCCTTTTTGATTTAAGACGTCTTTCCATCGAGCTGTTTCGTGGGGGCTGTTCAACGATGCACTTTAATATCCAAGAGCGCCAGCAGAAAATTTGATTTTATTTGCAAAAAACATGTTTGTTTCAAATACATACGCCTATGCCTGTTGGGTTTTGGTTTTATTGAATTGTTGAATATGATTTTAGATTAAGAATTTTAAGAAAGATAATGAGATGATGATTGATGGTGATGTGGCGATGATTGGCGATGAGGGGGAGGAGGATAAGATGATGTAGATGATGATAAAAATTAGAATGAGGATGTTGTAATCGATGTTAATTTAGTTTTGACACATTATTTCGAGAATAGAAAATAAATTTACTCATGATTCAAATGAGTAAATGTGCTCAGTTTCACTCATACTAAATTGTTGTTTTTGTTTAAGAGCAATATAATTTAATAATTATGAATATTTATGTGAAACATATAGCACAAAATTAAGTAAGTGATTTTACAAATCTAGCTTTCAAAAATTGAGATTTAAAGTGATTATATTTGATTGCAATACCAAAAGCAAAACACTGCAATATTTAAGAGATCTTATAATTTTATTATTTTTTACTTGCTAATCACATCGGATACCAAATTAATTGAAGGCCAAAACTGAATAAATGATTTTCCAAGATAAAATGTTGACTAGAATACTTTCGTGATCTTGAACCAATCAAATTAAAATTCTTAACAGTGCAAACAACACAACCACTAACATACAACTATTTTTCACAAAAAGAAAACAAGATAAAGCTTAAAAAAGCTTCAAAGTTAATGGCGAGATAACAATTTTCATCAATTTGAAGTTTCAAACAATAAAGTTCAGATAAAACATTGGAAGAGCATCTTATGGATGAAGATGTACTTCAAAAGTCAAGTTCAAACTTGTGTTTCATGTGAAAGAACAAAACACATGGTTTCACATAGCAAAAAGAACTTCAACATTTTAATTGTTTTTCTTCAAGAAGATAAGTTCGTCATTACTATTGCTAGTAAGTCTAGCTCTTACAGTTTCACATAGGGAATGGAAATGAAACAGCTAACATGCACCGAGCATTTTATATGTTTTTCTTCAAGAAGATTAGTTTTTTTCAACACTATCACTAGAAAGTCCAGCCCTCACACAGTTTCACATAGAGAACGGAAATTAAACAGCTAACACGAACCGAACAGTTACATGTTTTTCTTCAAGACAATAAGTTTGTCAACATTATCACTGGAAAGTCTAGCTCTTTGAGCGTTAACAATGTCACCAGCTGTTGAGAAAAACACGTTCATTGGCCACATATGTGGCCTGGGTAGCAATGTAGGTTTTTACGACTTCTGCTTGAAGGGGATATTATTGCTGGTTTTTTAACCCCCATTCAAGAGGATTGCTGTTGATTTTAATGGCAGGCTCCTTACGGTAGGTAGACAGCTCCTTGTAGACCTTGTCATGTTGGGTTACTGAGGTATCCATTTTGTTGACAAACACATTGCAAAACAATATGTCAAGAGCGGATGTCTTCGGCTTGGATCTGGACTGAACACGAGTGGCATTTGGTAGGACAGTTTGATACTGTTATTGTTGTCCTATGACCCGGACCCTCCATCATCAGGGAGAAGAACCCTCCTCACTTGAAGTCCCCGCCTTTGGGCTTCCACGACTGCCTTTCTGCCCTTCGTTGTCCCCTTAAAATCAGAATGACGAATTACACTGAGTGAAACATGTTCTTGCCGTTATTGTTTCAGATGGAAACATTTGAATTTTAAATATTAAACCATTAACAAATTATGATACAGCAATGAAGTTTCAGGAACAACTATTGGTAACAGATGGTGAGAGACATAAGTGTTCAAAACTAAGATTTAATTAGTTCAAAGTTCCATTACATAATTTAAATTTTCAATTGAACAATGCCTTTAAATAACTGCAAATTTATTAAGCAACTTGATTTTAAGAAAGATTCATATACAAATGAAAGTAAACCTGTTTATTCTGACTAATGGATGATGCCATCTTGATACTAAGTATCTCATATGCTTCATCTCTCTGAAATTGTGTAGCATAAGGAAGTGACTTGAATCGAGGGTCTAGCAGGCTAGCCTCCAATAGGAAATGTTCAACTTCTTCATCGCAGTACCTTTATCATATTACATATGCACGAACAATTAAGTCGCATATATTTTTAATCAGATATTTTAACATTGCCTACAAATACAGTCATGTCAATGTCCTGTTGTAAATGTTTACAGGAAGTCGGGTGTGCACAAGCTATCTTAACTGATGTCAACTTAAATAAAGTGATGGTCACTTTCAAGGAATGAGAAGAAAACACATCCAATTAAATCAAATATAAGGTCTTTATATTTACATGATATAATTTTTTCTCACAAACCTTGAACTCAGATCTGTATACATGACCTCCTTCATGTGTCTGATGATCGGTGAATCAGCATCCTTCACTTGCAGATGTGACAGCAACTCCATTTTCATGGGGAATATCATCGTCACGGTTGGATATATCTGGCCACACAGCGCTGCTGTTTTTGTCTCAAAAGGCGCCAGAAGCTGTCAAATAAAAAGAATCAGTAAAATATGGTCCAGAAGTCATGCAGTGTAAAGTCTAAATTGTAGTCTTAAGTTTTATATTTAAAAATAGTTTAAATAAACAAATAGTATACATGTGTCATACATGTGTCAGACCGGCTATTTATCAACAATAATTTAAGCAATAATACTAATACGTAGCGATACACATTTCGAAGGAAAGTACAAAATTGTACATACTAAAACGTCTAAAAAAATCTTTACCTTGATAGCACCATCAATTGTCTGATAGTTCGTGTCTGACAGGTTCATGATGCTGACCTTGTCTTTCATCTTCGCGTCCTGCAGCATCAGTGTGGCGATGACTGCCGCCTTCTTCTTGCATGTCAACGATAAAAAAAAATAATATGAATTTAAGTAACACATAACGCTTGTACATGCTACATGCTACATGCTATTAAGCATATAATTGTATTAATGTACTGTTAACATTTTATTTTTCAATTCTGACAATTTAAAGGTATTACCTTTGCAACATCGCATAGCTTGAATTTCTCGTTGTCTCAATGTCCTGTATAAGCTTGTTGCACTCTAACTTCAGACCAGCCTGTGTTGATTTAAATAACTCAGCAGCTGTAGAGCTACGATGGAAGAACCATCTATCCTTCGTACTTTCTATAGGATTCAGGGTGTAAGCAAGGCATATGACATAAACGAGCTCACATTTTTCGCAGCATTAACAATGTTGGAAGCGTCATCTGTAGTAATGGGTGGTTTCAAACCTTTTTGTATAAGGCCCCATTCTTCTATGTCACTGTTTAAAGCAGATGACAGATTTTCTGCTGTGTATCTAACTGCAATTTGTTGAGACTGAAGAACAAAACTTTGCATTTCGAACTCATCGTTGATGGTGTGGGCAGTTACTGTGATATAACTTTCCGTTGATCGACTTGTCCAGCCATCTGTGGTAAGAGCTACAAAAGAGGCATCTTTGATTTCTGCCAGGACATGTTGTTTTGTTTTCTCATACATATCAGGAATCACTTTTTCTGTAAAATGAGTACTGGAGGGCAGGTCATACCTTGGCTCAAAAACTGATATTAGATTTCAAAAGCCTTTATCATATACACTGCTTATGGAGGAGGTCTTTACAAATGAAAATAGCCACAGCATTTGTAATATGCTTAGCCCTTACAGATGCAGATGGTATTTTTTCAACCATATCTTGTATTGTCTGTTGAGTTTTTTGCCTTAACTTTTTCGAACCAGAAGATTCGGTGGTCATGGGTGAGGATGTTGGTCGCTTTCCTTTAGACTTTTTAGCTTTCTCTTCCGGCTTTACGTGCGGGTGCTTTTCTAATATCATCATAAGTTCAGTTGTCAGCAAAATATGAAACACAATATGTCCATTTTTGGTCACTTTTTTCCAGATTTGACCTTCATTTGACCTTAACCTTGACCTTCGGTGACCTTGATAGCTCCATTTATGTGCATAAAATGTCAACCTGGTTTAAATCAGTTCATAACACTATAAAAGAATTAGAATGATAAAAGTATGACTCGGTGATGGCTCAAAAAACGACATCTTTTTTGGACGTCATCTTGGTTTTCATGGTAACCGGCAGTATGCCAACTGTCCACCCTCAGACAAATTAAATTCATGCATCCCACTATACAAATAAACTGAGAAACTGCCTGGACAAAAAATGCACACAAATTCATCCAGGGACTAGACTATGCAATATAAATATATTCATCACGTTCCTATTTCTATTGCGTCGTAGTAATTACGTGTTCATGTTTTGTCATTGTTTAATGGTTCACCTGTTGTATAAAACTGCATTTGCATTATGCCTTATTCAAGTATTTTGTTTGAGTTAATACCAACACGTCTGTCAAACTATAATGATTAAGCATGTGAACAGAACAGAACAACACGTTTATTTTCACCCAAGTATATACATATACAATAAGGGCAATATAACAAAGCTAACTATTTAATGAATTATTGACTTCCAATAATTCTTTCGTTCGATAAAGCGTTATAATGATCGATATATAAGGGGGGTATTTACAATAACAAGTGATAATACTAATACAAATACTAAAACTAATACTACTAATAATAATAATGAAAATAATAATAATAATATTGTTATCAACATAACATCATAGTAATTGTACAAAAATTCAAATTGTTAGTTTTTCCTCGGGGTTGAGATCATAGGGAATGACTGCTAGTGATTAGCGTCGGTATTTATAGTGGTTTCGGTGAACACAAGCGAATTTTCTCGGGATTTACGCTCGAGTGCACCAGGGCATGGGGCGATGTTGAACTTGATGTCGAATGCAAGATGGTGGATCTATTATGAGAGGTAATTACTCTAAAAAGTTACTCTAATTATAAAATTATACAATAGACGCACAAAAAAGCTAATACTATCAGTAATACATAGTAAACATGTTTACTGGCACATTTATTTATGGTACAAAAATGCATTAAAAAAAAAAAAAAATAAGTTGGTAATATTTTGCATTCTAGTATATGTACATTTAACAATAGCGATAAGGCAAAGGTACATTTTAGATGATATGTTGTTAACTTTTGTTATATAAACAACTGGTTAAGTAAAACAATTAAATGACATTTATGTCGAGGTTAGTGCTTGAGAATATGGGTTACACAGATGTTAAAGGGTCGCATAATCACATAATTTGATACAAACCGAGATTGATTTATGATAAAGGAAGACTGAGTATAAGCAAAGGTTGTTAGGAATGTCATTGGTAGCTGGTGGCATTGGCCGTCTAAATACAGTAAAGCACAGGATCTAAATAAATAAATGCAAACATGAATTATTGACTATTAAATGAATAGCTGTTTACAGATTGCTATTGGTAAACTTAGATTATTGACTATTAAATAAATAGCTGTTTACAGACTGCTATTGGTAAATGGTGGCATTTACAGTATACAGCTGGAACATTTGCAGTTAGAAGCAGTATATTAATGAGAACTTTTTAACAAAAAAAGCTGTTGTAAAAAACAACTACGGCTTAAACTTGCTGAAAATAAAACAAATAAATTTGCTTGTATCTTTTAATAGTTGAAGCGAATCAGATGATAGGATTGTGTTAAGGGTAGCTTCCTGAAGGTTATGCCCTAAGAAACGTTCTCTTTCAGTTTTAAAGAAATCACATTGAAGCAGATAGTGATGTTCGGAGCCAACTTGACCAGAGTTACAGAGTCTACATGTTCTCTGATCAAAGGGTGTTCCGTCATATCGACCTGTCTCGACTGGGAACCAGTGATTAGCAGTTCTGAATTTAAAAAGGTAATTAGATTCATATTTTGTTAGTTTTGTAAGGTAGCCTTCAAATATTGGGGCTGTTTTAAAACTTGTATATGTTTGTCCTTTATGACTTTGTTGTAGTTGAATGTGCCATTGAATTTTAAATTGTGTTAGTAATTCGGTTTTGACTTGACGATGTATATTGTTTTGGGTTATTTGGAATTGGTTGTTCCATAAATGACTTAGGTTTACTGAGGTAAGAATTTCATTTATTTTGTTAGCCCATTTAAAGTCTGAGTTTGGCAAGTTCATCATATATTTGTAAATTTGTAGTGATAATTTCTGGTCTTTGCCTATTAGAAGTCTATTCCAGTATGAGATCATTCGGCATTTGATGTTTAATGCTATGGGGTGTCGGCCAAGTTCGCCATATAAAAAAGCTATTGGTGTTGATTTTCGAGCATTGGTGATTTTTCTGAGAAAGTTGTTATGGACTTTTTCCAGTATGTCTATGTTTTCGTAGCCAAATATTTCAGAACCATAGGTTAAAATTGGTAGTACAGTGTGATCAAATAGTTTTAGAGTGAGGTCAATTGGTAGATTTGCGTTGTTGGCACGTGTGTATAGAAGATGCATTGCTTTGGTTGCTTGCTCAGCTATATGTTTTCTCGCATTAAGGAAAGACCCATTGCTGGATAGAGTTATACCGAGGTAGTGGTAACGATCTGTGATTTCTACAGGATTGTTGCCTAATTTAAAATTAAAATTTTGTAGTTGTCTTGCACCGAATACTACAATTTTTGTTTTGTTTAGATTTATCTTTAGATGCCAGTTGACACAATAGTTATGAAAGATGTCTAGACTGTTTTGAAAATCTGATTTAGAGTCTGATAGGATCACCGAGTCGTCAGCATAGAGTAGGACAAGAAGTTTAAGCCACAGAGAAAGAGTTAGGGGATCTGTTAGTTCTATGCCAACCGAGCCATTATAATGCATATGTGTTTGAAGGTCATTTAGGTACAAAGAAAAGAGTAACGGTGATAAATTTTCTCCTTGCCGGACACCAATTTCTGAGATGAAGGCTTCTGATAGGTTGCCGTTAGAAGAGATGCGTGATTTGATGTTGTGGTACATATTTTGAATTAGTTGTAGGAATTTACCATTAATGTTGTGTTTAAGGAGTTTATTCCATAAGCCAATTCGCCAGACTTTATCAAATGCTTGAGAGAAATCGATGAAGGCACAGTATAGTTTCTGTTTTCTTTTTTTTATTATTTCGATTAGTGAGTGTAATGTAAAGATGTGGTCAGAGCATGAATACCCTTTTCTAAAACCAGCTTGATTTTCATCTAAACTATTATTTTCATTTAGAAATTTAGTTAATCTGTCATTTAGTAAGGATGTAAAGAGTTTACCTAAGCAGCTCAAAATAGTAATAGGTCTGTAGTTATTTGGGTCTTTTGGGTCACCTTTATTTTTGTATATGGGTATGATAATTCCATTTAGCCAGCTTTGTGGGATAAATCCAGTTTCCAAGACACAATTAAATAATTTACAATAGACTGGAATAAGGAGATGTTTAGTAGTCTTAATGAATTCATTTAAAATGTTATCAAATGGGCTTGGTGTTTTAGAGTTTTTGAGCTTTTGGATACATTTTTCAATTTCTTCGTTTAAAATTATGGCATTTAATGTGTTATTTGTGTTGTTCAGATCTTGGTGAATTATGTCATTGAAGCGATTATCAACTATTGTGTTGGTGTTAATTTCTTTGAAATGGTCATAAAATTCTTCTAGTGTTGGTGTTATGCTAACTTTAGTTTTTGGTTTTAGTTTGTTTAGAAAAGACCAGTACAGTTTAGGGTTTTTATCTGTCATAGAGCGTAGTTTATTAGACATGTTTTGTTTGCTAGCATTGATATGAAAGTTCATTGTGCGTTTGTAGTGTTTACTGCAATTTGTCATTCTAAGTTTGTTGTCTGGGGTTTTGTTTTTAATGTAGTAATTTTTGGCAGCATGGTAATTCTTGCGTGCTTTAGAGCATTGGGGGCCAAACCAATGTTTTTTATTTTCATGAGATGTGTTATAATAATATTTATTGTTTTCAGGATATGTGCTGGTGTATGCTTGATTGAAGACTGATTGAAGTTCATCGGTGATGTGCTCTACTGTCTGATGGGAATGAGGGTATGTGTTCATTTGTGTTAAAATTTGTTCTACTTTGTTTAGGTTAATATTGTTGACAAATTGATCTGTTAATTCAGGCTTCCATTTACGTATCTGGTTAGTGTTTGTTGGATTTTTGGTGGTTACGTTTGAGCATACTTGATGTGGGGTATTTATGGTCCAAGCAAGGGCATTGTGTCCATCTGAAAAGAGTGAATCTGTTTCAATTATATGGAAATCAGAGATATGGTAAAAGCACTCGGATGAGGCAATAACATAGTCGATGGTTGATTTATTTCTAAAAGTTAATTTGTCAGTGGCATTCTCTGGAGGGAGTCTTCCATTGAGGATGAAAATGTTGGTATTTTTACATAGGTCGATAAGGCGAAATCCGTGTGTGTTTGTGCGATGGTCTTTAGAGTTGCGATTTAGTGGAATTGATAATTTTTCGAGTGTTTTGTATTTGTCAAGTTGGCTCTGCATGTCATCATCAATATTAAAAATATCATTTAAATGGGGATCTGATATTGCATAATCTCTCATACTGCCAACTCTGCCATTAAAATCACCTGCAAGGAATACATATTCATTTTCATTACACTTTTGGGAGATTTCATTTTCAAAGACCATGAAATCATCTTCATTAAAAAACTTGAGTTTTCCGGTGGGACATATACTGCTCCTAATATTAAATTTTCTTCAAATTGTGTAAATGTTTTACAAATAGAGATCCAAAGTACATATTCAGATTTAGATTGTAATATTTTAACAAAAGGGGTCAGTTCATCTTTGATAAAGATTCCGATGCCACCAGATTTCCTTTTATATTCCTGTTCTCTGTGTCTAGCTAGGTATTCAAAGTTATTTATTTTAATAATATCATGAGTATCCGTATGAGTTTCCGATAGGCAAAGTATGTCGTAATTGGTCACAAATTCAATAAATTCTGGGTAGTGTAGGCGTTTCTTGAGTCCACTAACATTTAATGTTCCTAATTTTATATTGTTTCGTTTCAGGTGATGCCGATATTTACCATTGTTTGTTGTATTACTTGTGATATACCCGTTTTCAGTTAATGAAAGTACAACAATAATGAGTAATTACTAAAGATTGCACAACGATATTAACGACCATCGGGAAATGTGCACCATTTAACCAAAGTTTCGTCTGAAGCAGGAAATGAGCGAAAGAAATTGTCACCCCATGTCTACAAATAAAGTCTTTTGGACTATGATTTGATAAAAATGCAGTTTTATTAACCAAAAGCAATTACTGGCTTTGTCAGGAGATGAAGTTGTATGCTTAATTGGTTATGCATGTATGTAGCTTGGTAGACATACATTTTTTCTATTTGTATTCGAAACAAAGCGATAATAATATTTGCACAGCAACAGTATTAACATTTATAGAACGAATAGATCGTACAATTATTTGTTTCCCATTTACGGGAATCAATAACGAAGTGCATATTTTATGTCTGTAGTTTTGACATTTACTAGACAAGAATGTCTACCTCGCTTACCACACATTTATGAAGTCATGAATATAATAAAAAGTATACAGTATAACGATAACCATGGGGCGTTATTATTATTTAAATACTATAAATTACAAAACAATTGTTAATTATACAACTATGCTGCATTTTGCGGAAATGGGGTGTTAGATTTGAGGTTCTGTTTTAGTGACTCGCACCGTTTGAGCGAATATATGTTTCAAGAATTACATATTATATTGTCAGCTTGTTATCCAAGACGCAATTTATATCAATATCAATGTTTGCAAGGAACAGGTCAAAGAAAATTCAAATATGAAGCTAAGTGCGAAATGTATAATAGCGCTATATCGATCATCAATAACATTTTGATTGTGTAACATATCTTCTATAAAAGAAATATGCAAACTGAACCGATTTCACGAGGCTGACAATTGTACGTGGCCATCTCATAACATGTAATAAACAAGTGTGCTGAGATGTCCCTAGGTCTCTCACCTGAATTTTATCATAAGTGGCTGAGGGCTTGACCACAATTTCACACTAATTGTAGTAACTAACTTCCACGAAACAAAATGTGTACTTGTTGAAAATCATAATTTCGAACACAGCAAGACAAACATAACGATTACGATTATGCTAATACAATGTTGACTTTGTTCATTTATTTTTACCCCGTGAATATCAGACCAGAACTAAAGTTGAAAAACATGGTACGCGTTCACGTGCAAACATTTGTTGACATCTCTTCCACAATTGTAACGGACAGACAGTCTGTTATGATACATTCTGTTTCTTTAATGCTAATTTTCTGCATTAATTTTAAAATCAGTTCTCTTAAAACCAGTCAAAAATAATGTTTCTGCGTTGTACAAGTCCCAACACACATTAAGGTTTTGTAAGAATCAAACAACAAATGTATATGCAGTATCTCATCATTGATCTCCAAAACCTTACAAATGCTTATGTACTTCAATTTCTAGGCCTTTGACATGTGAACAATTGAAAATATTTTTCTGTAGCAAAAAGTTTCAAATACAAAACACACTAAATATTAAGCCCTCTTTGAACCATGTGTATTGCAATAAGGTAAAATGATTAAACTTCCATTGTCATTGAAAGTGCAGTTTACTGATCGAGAATTGAGAAAAAGCAATTTTTTATATTGTTAGATGCAAAACAAATTTAAACTGAAATTGGATATTGTTTGTATTGTTAAGTAAGTTGTGCACAACTGCTGCAGTATAATGTTCATACTTTTAAATCTCAATAACGGAATATATTATCATGTAAACAAGATAAAAATACTATTTTCATTATTTACCGGCTAAACAATTAATATATATCGCAATACAAAAATTCAACGTAAATGCAAAATGATTTTTATCCGGTTTCTACCTGAACAGTTTCCGGATCAATTTTCCTGTATCCAGCCAAACGGTAGAGGCTAGATTTATCCAGCTAGATGTATATTCCTACACGCCGAATAGCAACATTGACCAGAATGACACAGTTTACAAATAAAATACACCTCTACTCATCGGAATTTCTCATCGATAAATACGTTGTGTCTATAATGAGTTGTCAATCCACACGTGGCATAAATCGATCAAGATGTAAACAACATCTTCCTTCCATGCTTTTTCGAAGCACTTGATGTAAGCAAGTTATTCTTTGTGGATATACTTTCTTCTATCACGTTTCATAATTCGATATCTGGTTTAACAAATGCGAATATATTAGATGTAATTCTTGTTCGTGTATCATACTAACATTCGCAAATCAGAGTTTTAAAAGCATTTTAGTATAGCTTTAAAATAAAAGTGATTAAGAAAGAGTATACTATCTGTTCGGGTATTTCACATAAATGCAAGCGGGTTATAAGGTTCGTCATGGAACATTATAATTATTAGCGTAACCTTTAATTAAAGTTCTTTTTATACGCAATTGAGTGAAAACATGATATATTAAATACACGGTAGGTATACATTTATCCGGTTCGACCCGAACACACAAATAGATCTCGCTAAAGCTCGCCTTATTTTCATGTTCTAAGCTCCACCCGATGAACTTTATCCACACCGGCATCAACCATGTATTGTCTCTAATAATGGTCCTTGCTAGCTGCAAATACCGTTCGTAAAAACATAAGAATCTGTTAAAGGGGTTCACTATAAGAAAACAGTTTCCGAGGCCGAGGTGATCACGAAATCACGCAGTAACGCGCTAGTATAATAAACAGAAAGAAAGTATAAGCGTGTACAAAACGTTAGCACAAACTCAACTTTAATTTGTCCCGGCACCAGTGGTCAGTGTTTGGCACTCTTTCGGTATTACTTTACACATCAGTTTCTTACACAAACATGTCTTTCACAATTATATTTCGTCTTGCCTTAAAGACATATTCGTTCGTCCAATCGTTCTGTTCATAGCACATTTACCAAGACAACTTGTGAACGTGTGATTTATATTTAATAGCATTCAATTTTAACAGATAACATTTCCCTTGTTGAAGGATCAGCCCAGAGTTTTTACATGCTGATAAAATCGGGCATTTGAAATGACGAATATTTCAAATTTTATTACATGAGTAAAGAAAGTTGCTACCAAATTAGTGTTGTTACCGAGCACTCCGGTAAAGGAATCGTTTAAAAACGGGTTTCACTGTATCTGTATTGCGATTATTAATAAGTATAAATTATAAAAAGATAAATAATTTTATGGGTTTTTATTCAAGCATTTCGTTTTATTTTCTATAAAATGTTCCATAGTAAATTGCGTGTTATTTAAGTTTAATGTAATTTCATTTTCCTTTCTCATGCTTTTTGCATTCAATAACAAGTAAAATTATGTTTAACACCGAGACTCGAGAGTAAGCTTTCCGGGTAGAACCATGAAATCATAGTGTTTTCATTTTAAAAAGATGCAGAGTTATCGTAAACTAGTTAAATTCACTATCTCATAATCACCTGGTGATCACCATGTATAGTGGACTAGCACATCAATCAGCAACAATTTACTGCCAAAACACAGACGGACATGCTCCGACGAAGGATAATCATATTTATCCAACAAAACAAGTTGAAATACAAATATATGTAATAAAACAATGTATTTGATGATAATGTTGTGCACAGATTTATTATATAGCATCGATACTTCGCTGTGTTGTGTCAAACACCGTTTCTTGATCAATTTCAATTTCGATGACCAGTGGTGCCGGAGTGAAATACATGTACAGAATGAATAGATACAGCTAGGAATATATACATGTTTTGTTGTACGATGTGGCAGTACATACGTACTAGAAGATACTTTTGTCGTTACTAACCTTTCAGGCGACAGCTTTTCCTTCCGTCTCCTGTTTATGTTTATCAAACATTTTTTCTTAAATTATTATCTGAAAATTTGTATTAAATAAAGTTATATTCCTACATTACTTTATATAACATTATCCAGTCAACATTTTGTCAATCATCAGCGTTGTGCAGATGTGACCAATTTCGATACTCCATGCATATTGCAGAATTGTTTCTCTGCGCAATTTTTGTTTGCGGACCTTCTGAGTCTGCAACTAACTGACCAATTAAAAACAGAACACAGAAATATAGTGACGTTCTTTGGCCTAAGATAACCAGATATGTTTCGTATGAATGTAAATAGAGGATGTAGAAAACATATTTTCAATTTTCCTTATGTCATTTGATCCACACTTGTTGTCGTTCTCTATACGGTATTTAAATTTCACTAAAATCTACTTACCTGTTGATTGTCCTGGTGATATTTTATAGGTTAAATACTTCGTCGTTTCGTAGAAAGGAACAAGTCGCTTACTGTAAGTGGTAAAACAAAAAAGTTCGATTGATAAACAGTGATTAGCACATATATTTTTTAGACACATGAAATATAGTCAGGTAAATTTGTTTAAATATTCATATCTCGTAAATAGGAGTTTTACATAATATTCTTGATGTATGTTATCTGTATATATTTGTCAACGAGTGTGTGCAATACACAGCTATGACTGTACTTAAATTGTAAATATTGGCCCTGGATAGTTGACAACTCGTCCGTGAATGAGCCCGTGTCCGTAAGGCCACGTTTCCATGTACGCGTGATCGCTCAAGTTGAATTAATACACAGAAACGTTTCCATATAACGGACACAGACGCGGATCACATATGTGGATAATGGATCATGGATATAGTTTTAAAATGTTTCTACTCTTCGATTCGCCTGTATTTTGCAGAACACGTGCGGGCGGTGTGGTTACTAGTATGTCAGACTATTGGTCCCTGATGTCGTAGGTTTGAGCCCTGGCGGTGGCAAATCAGCGCAGACATTTAATGACATTTATTTCAAAAATACAACAATCTGTGAATAAGTCCCATTAATGCACTTATATAGTCAACGTATTTTCTTTATATTCAAAAACGCGAAATATATGTACATGTGCATGTGAATGAGCATGCTATCGCGTGATTTGCACTTGCCAATACATATAAGAAGTGAAACATCCACAGGTTATTTTTGCTCGATTTTTTTTCGAAAACATATATATCGTAAAACAATTTATTTAAAAAAACAAACCTGGCCTAGCTAGATTTAACCATGGTAAATGCCCTATCTGATTGGTACCAGACCCATTCCCAAAACTGTGTACAAATGGCTGCAATGTACGGTACTGTATGCATTCATCAATTATTTATCTATTGCATGGTAATGTTAACATCTATTGGTTATTTATCCAGACACATATCTTATTTGCACAAGTCAGTAATGATCAATATAATTATTTTGCACAACAATACACAGTTTAACGTCAACATGTTTTTATTAAAATATTTAAAATTTGCTTTGTATTTTAAGGGAGACACTTTATAATATTTTCAATTTAGCAACATTCTTTTTTTTGTAATTAACATTTGAGGATAAGTGTTAGAATGATAAGTTTATATATAGTTTTAAATTACGGTTTTAATATGTACACCATTATATTAATTTGCAAACAAGTTTTTGTTTAATACAAAATACTCCCTAAAGTTACTGATCCTTGAATAAGATATGTATTATTTATGACAAACATAGGTTGAGAAATGTAAACACTTCCTGATGCGAGTTTTACGTAACACTTGTTGCGGTGTTAGCTGATGCTTTTATAGTTTGTAACCAAGATACCGCGACAAAACTTACACCAGTGAGCTTACGTTTATGCCCATTATAGAATCTAATAGATGTTGAATTGGTAAGTTTATGATACTGTTGTTATATATTTTTAGTTCTCAAATAGGTCCTCATTCTCCTGTTTGCGATGTAAATTTTCCTGTTTATACCGTACTTAGTATGTTTTTTTCTATCTTGTGGATGTGCATTAGTCATATATATAGAAATGTAAATGGTTATACCAGCTTTGATAATTATTGCACACCAGAGAAAGGTAAATATCTCTAACAAAGTTCTGCATAAAGAAAAAACAAATATTAAACGTTTAAATATTTTGTAGGATTTATGTCTCAAACGTTTCTTTTTAAACGATTCATATAGTAATGAAATATTAGTAATGAATATTAATATTATATGCAGATAAAGCTTATATAACAGTCATCACATGCTGTTATAAGAAATTACCAATCAAGGAAGGTTTACGACCAACCTGAGCGGAAAGTGCTCGTTTGAGAGCTATTGTGTCACCGTCTAGCGTCCGTTTTTAATAATTTACTTCGCAATGAAACCATTTAAAAACACTTAAGCATCATTACTACGGTCCCAAACGTTGCAAAAACTACTAAGCTATTTTTCTATGATCATTATGAAATGCTATTTGAATCAATAAATCAATAACTACATTTGGCTATATTGCGATTATCATGTTGGTATAATTATGCAGATTCTTGTCCCCAGTTCAAACAGTTCATAACATCTTTAAACACACACTATAGCCTGAGAAAACCAATAACCTCCATCATACACTCAGCAAAAGTTATAAAGAGCCAAATGGAAATAAATGTAAATTGTTGCATTGTCTTTCTTTTATGATTATTTGAGTTATACATTTGTTTCTAGCAAAATATTGGAAAAGGTACGAAAACATTTTGTGTTTACCACGTCGTAGCTGACATTTTTATGAATAAAAAAATATAATAATTTGCATTTGGTGAGTTACAACTTTTGTTGAGTGTATAAGAGGTGCATCAGATATTTCAGCCCATATAAATTGCTGTATCGTTGACATAGTTCTTAGCATTGTCTCGTATTCACTTGATTCTTTCATGCTAAGATCGGTTCTATATTGTTGCATCACAAAATAATAATTATTACCATCTAAGACATATCTCTGTCCTGTGACAGATTCAAATACATAAGAACAAACGCACACCACACTTGAAAGAATTGAAAGACCAGAGTAAACTGCATTGTTAATAACAATACTTTTTGTGTTGGTAATAGTAATGATCAGGGTTTTCGCCACACATAAATTGCAGATAACATGTTAAGGAGCTGAAGGACAAATCCCCCAATAAGCCCCCACCCCCTCCTCAAAAGTAATTCAATTATAATCATTAATGTCATAAGTATGGGGTGTAAGGACTAGGGCTTTTGAATTTAAGGAATATAAGTTCTGGAATGTGAAACTGGCCTGACAAAACCTTGATTGCAATGTGATAACATGTATTCAACTGGTAGATGTATTTCTGATGCAGTTTAAGCCTTTCAAAATGAATCAAATATAATCTCACAATACAACACTCAACATGATTGTTTTTTGTTTTACATGTATATATTAGCTACTTAGCGTTATTAATTCAAAGTCAAAGTTTCAAGTGTTGTTACGTTGTCATACAATCCATTATCTTTGTCTGCTGTCACAATGCAATTCTTCTAGCTCTGGTTAAAAATGCTATTTTAATAAAAGGCTGTCCTCGATTTGCTTAATCGCTGCTGTTGATGCAATAATGTCGTTTTCAAAGAAAGAGTTTCTAGTCCGCGTGTGTCTTTCCTCGGTAGGGAAATAGATAAAAGGCATTGCCATGAACAGATTTTTCGAAGCGCAAAGCTTGTCTATAGTGTTGCACATTTCTGAACAATATTAATGTATTTTGTTATTTGTCGTGGGTTTTGGAATTACATACTTGTTTTTATTATATTTGTTTACACGTATTGCGCATAATCCCCATACGCAGTAACACTAATTATCACCCTCAAGACGCTTCTCCTATTGCTAGACCAACTAGGCAGGAAAAAAACAAACAGAGAGTCAATAAAAAACATGTTTTCATAACTTAATCGTGGCAGTGGTACAAGCTAAAGCAAATGTGTTTTTTTTTTGTTTTTCATTATCTATCATCTTGCACAAATATTGGTAAAACACATAAAAGTCATTTTATTCAAGTTTAGCCTGAAGTTCTATCATATCATATAGGTATTGACAAATCCTGACATTTACACCTAATAATGCATGTAGATAATAAAATTTTTATGATCATAGAAATATGGTTTAACATATTTTTAATTAAATATCAAAGTATAATAAAAACGGCAATTCAAAATAGTAATAAAACAACCCATACTAATTCAAAGTGTTTTATATTTATAAAACTGTAGGTAAGTTACTGACAAATGCAAGATTCCAAATCAGAATTGTGTAATAACATCAACTTATTTCAAGTGATACACATACCCAAAATTCAAGATGACCACCAAAAATATTCATTCAAAACTCAAACATAACTTGAACTAAGCATCATGCCTTACTCGTATTATTATTTACAATGTCATTTATTGGCTGAGATCATAAAATTAAGAAATTACACAAAGTGTGTTATTATAGGCATATTGTATACGCTTTCAAGCTCGATTTTTTTACATTCAATTTGACAAAATGTTTTCTTTTTTCGTTCAGGCATCCGTAAACCTTCCAGGCCGATGACGCTAAATATAAAATCAAATTAGCATGACCTAACAACATTACTGTTGCATATTTAGGGAATATCACGTGACTGTGCTATTCACAATCAACGAGAGCGATACAACCCACTGGAACACCACAGTCATGTAGTAGTCCATTTATTAAATACCTTCTTGCGATCAAAACACCCCAACACATATGCAAAGAAACAAACAAAAAATAACAAAATAGTACTGTTAAACAACGCGCGTGAATACATGTCATGTTCAACAATGATGTCATTCAATTCAAATCAAAATGTAACGGCGTCGTCTTGTCTATAATTGAACTGGGTGTTTCCCAATGTTACTCGGAGCGTTACGGAATTATTCGATACTCAACGAATGTGAAAGTAGTCCGGTTTTTCCAGCCGTAAAATACAAAGTTTATTTAACAGTGTGAAATTCGGGAATTATATCTGGAATAGTGTATCTCATACCGAAAATACACCACTATTTGAGTCAGATTATCTTTAGATATATAATAAACAAATATATGGTGATAAGTCGATTTTGAAACTTAACCTTTAAACTTGAGAGGCTAAGGCGACACAAAATCTTTATATTAAGGGACTGACATACTGTATTGGAGACGGATATGTAATATTATTTAATAAAAAGGTAAGTATTTTTAATAACTAAATAATATTTAATAGAGTCAATGTATTCAATATTCGAATATTCGTTGAGATCCCGAAATTTTACATAGAATTGTTGATCTTTTTTCATGGGATAATACCCAACTAAGTTTTGTAATTATAAGTATTTATAATGCATGTTCATTATTATGCATTATTATGCAATAACAAAATAAGAATCTGAAGTATTTTTTCATAGTTATAGTCACATTTCAAAATATTTCAAATATGTTTTCTATATGTTCAAAATGTCTTCAGATCATTTTAATTTGTTGAAATACAAACACGCCAATGACCGGGGCAGTTGTTGTACTTTGCATATATTTAGACAAAAATGATAATGTCTGAAAGTGAAACTATTAGACCAATTTTAAAGATACTTTGTAGAAATTTTTCCAATGTTATCTACTCAGTTTCGAATCATTTTAATTTGTTAAAAACATAGCCACCAGAGTCTGGATAGTTACTTTTTATTGTCCATAGATGTGATGTGTCACCGGACCATATTTGTCTCTTTAACACTGTGTTTATTGAGGTGAGCGACTCAGAGCCACTTTTGCCCTGTTGTTATCTGATTAGGCTAAACTTGATTAGCTTCATTGGGGTGAAATACTAAAAAAAAAAATACGACGAAATTAAAAAGATCGCTTACAATTTAGATACTAATTTTTCTTGAAATCCTGTTAAAGCTAGACAGTTCAAACTTTAGTCTAATTTATTGTTGAACACATTACACTACTGAAACAGGTAAACTATATAGGTCGATTTCGACCTTCTTGTTATATGACACGATACAGCAACATCACTTCCACAGTGTCTGTATATTATGAAGAAAATTGTTATGCTGGTACACCATATTTCTCCAAAAAGGGTTATAAAGAAAGCTGTTCCACCAGAGGAACATTTATTATTAATTATTAAGAAATATTATTGTGGTGTTCTGTAAATCCGAATATTATGTCGGAACTATAGTACCGCCAATGGGAAACTATTAGTTTGGTTTTCTGTATTTCATATTATACATTTTGGGATGGTAGTACCGCCGGCGTAACACTTTTAGTTGTTTATGTTTTTGTAATTCAGAATATAAATAGTGCAAATGTAACATTTCTCATCAGCTTTAGTATTTTAACTACGTGTTGTTGCTGACAGTTTGTTTGCTATCTCTCTAGCTCAGCTATTTTGACGGATAGGTATGTATTCATCGTTCTTTGGATGCATGTTTCTGAGTCTCCTTCTAGAAACAGCATGCGGTGGTAAGTAATCAGTTAGATTTATTTCGTTAATCATGTGCGATAATAAAAGATTCTCACACGTGTGCGTATAATTATACCTAATGATATGTAGTCTGAAGAGTTTTTGCAACAAACGAGAGCAGACGGCCACAATATACTAGTAAGAAGTAATGTATGGTCGACCTTTTGCGAGTATATTCAAATTCATACCATAGTTTCTTACGGACACAGACATATTACTAGTATTACAATTATATACTGGGGTACATTTAAACATTAAACATGATTAATCATCTCCAAGGCTGAACAAAGTGGCATGTCGAGGTGTTGAAACTGTTCTGGTCAGAAACGGCTGTTCAATTTAAAAGTATTTTTTACCTTAATGTACATTGTGTGAGCCTCTACCAAATTCTTTCAAAATATTTTGATTAGATAAAAACATGGCCTGCAGGGGGTGAGGCCGTTTTCCTAACACGGCTATATTGAAAACTTTACAAAAATTATTCTGAACCTGCCTTCAGGATTTCGAAATATTTTTGTTTCCAGAAATGTTCTTTGGGTATCCCTTTTCCAAATTCCTTCAAATACTCTTGGTCCGTTAAAAACATGAAATGCTATGGGGCAGGGCAGTGACTTTTATATGGCTATATTGAAAACATGAAAAAGTGTTTGTCAGAAACTGCTAGGTTGGATTTCAAAATAATTTTACCTTAATGGTACTTGGGTAACCCTCTACCGAATTTACTCAAATTATTTAAATCGTTACAAATCTAGGACGCCTGGTCACTTGTCCTTGTATGGCCATATTGAAAACTTGCAAATCTTTCTAACTTAAATCACTTAAACTTTTTTTCCCTTTTCCTTATTTGGTTTTATTCAACACCTAAACAAAAATATTGTCGGAAACCACAGTTCGGGTTTCAAAATAATGTTCAGAAATGTCTACAAATGTCCTAATTCTTGCATTTTGTTAAAAACATCGCTGTCATTGTCGTCCTTGACAACATTTTACTTCAAACAAATCTGAACACACTTTTAAATTCTTCAAGCCACAATTATTAATTAAATTCAGTCGAGCGACCTCGAACCATCTTGGCCCTGTTGTTTCAATGCAATTACCATCTGTAATCCTATTACTAATATGTTATTCTTTTGAGATGACTGCACTGGAAACACAGACAATTGTAATAAAACCTCAGCAGAAATTCGGGAAGAGAAGGTGTTGTTAAACAACATTTTCTACAAAACGATGTGTGACACGCGATTTATACATTCATGATATGGGTGCAACATTATATAAAATTTTAATAAACATTGTTATTGTTATCACAGTAGTTCAATAATACGTGTTCAGAACTTAACTTTATTAGATAAATAAAATGTGAATATATTTAAAATAAACGACTAAAGGTTTTTTTAATTCAAATCCAATTCACTTATTCTACTATTTTATGTGTTTATTTAATTTATGATTGAATATTGTAAGAACAAAGAAATACATGTCGTTGCTTTGTCTAAGTAAAGCAACATGTACTCTGTGTAACTGATCGTATAATCCGAAAAACAAATGTTCCGAATTCCGTTGTTTATGGTTAACTTTTGTTTAAATAATCATATTTACGAAAAACTTAGCAACACCGTTTATAATATTAAAACATGTATTTTAAAGTGCTAAATAGGCATGCTATTAATACACATCAAGTTATATTGTAGAAAAAGTTGCATGTACTTTAGTATTTGATTCTAGACATAAGTTCCTGAGAAATACCACATAAACAGCGAAAACGTATGACCGTATCTCCGTGAAAAATATCCAACAATCTGGCGCTATACACGTGGTAGGGGTGTTGCACATTCCGAGTACGAGAGATGCATCAAAAATACATATTGTTACATATCAAACGGCAATAAATCCGTTTGATTCTTGACATTATTTCCTGAGAAATGCCATATAAACAGTGATTAAACTTATGACCGTATGTCAGTGAAAAATCTCCAACAACCTGGCAATATACAGGTGTACTTATAGGGGTGTTGCAAATTAAATTCGATTCCGAGAAAGAAAGTAGCAACACAAATACATTTTGTTAAATATCAAACGGCAATAATTTCGTAAAGAATACTCAGAATTTGAACAATGGTGCACAGAACATTTCATTGAATTATATTAATTACTTCCTTTTGTTTGGAAAAAAATAAGAAGTTAATGAAAATTGCATACCAGGAACAGCCTGTCATTATGCGCACATTGTCATGTTTCTTCCAATTTGAGTCATAGGTTCTTGAGATAAAGCGCGGAAAGAAAATATTGGATGGGAGGAGATAACCATGAATAAATTATGGAATATGTTCGAAGTTTCTGATTATTTTGTCACATATACATACAGATTGCTAAATGCGTATTTATTTTCAATATGCAGCCATGGTTTCTTTGGAGTAAATTGTACATCGCCATGCCACTGTAAATACGGGGTTATGTGTGATCCAACATATGGGAACTGCTCAGACGGTCAATGTGCGGCAGGTTGGAGAAGTAATAACTGCAGTTCAGGTATAGTTAATTAACTTTATGTAACGTATTTGGTTTGTCAGTCATTGCATACAGGTTTTAATGTGACCTACATGTTCCACTTGGCGAACTAGTATGTGTCAAATTAATGATGCTAATAAATAATAAGTTTTGTTTCTATAGGGTTGATTTATACGTTTTATGAGGTCTTACAATATCAAATGTAACAATAGATTATGTTTTGATCTAATATGTCCTCGCTTTAAAGTGGTTGGACTTTCAAATAAGCTGTATGTAGTTTGTACCACAAAAACATTGCTGCTGAGCGTCTGCGTTTAGATTAGTTTTGCATGGTAAAATGTACATGTTGTGTTCGTGAAAATGATAGTGCCAGCACAGGAAATTGGATCGTTTTATTTACAGATATTGATTGTACAAGATACAATGTTCAAAAAAGTGATAAGCATTATTACTAGAAGTGCATATGCTGTACTGTAATTCTATGCACTAGAGTATACATGTTTTATAAATGCGACAATGCCATATACATACAACTGAAAATAATGAAAAATGAAAAAAATTGTCATTTCTCTTTTTTTTAGTTTGGATTAAAAGAACGAAACCGATAATGTAATGTATTTACAAATAAGAATGACAAGTTCATCGTCATAAACATATATGCACGCACATACATTGCAGGCGACATGAACATCCATGTAATTAAAAGTACTACACACTGCTACATGCAAATACTTATAAAAACAGAAATAAAAAACTATGAAATAAAGTGTTTATACAAACTGAAAACAATGACAACGTACGACTGGTATTTTATACCTTTCAGCTGCAAGTCAATGCGACACCGTTTGTGATTCGAACGGATTTCCTTTTGGTGGAATGATTGCAGTATTAGTGGTCTTAGCTCTGTTTATTGCGGCCAATATCGTGTTTGTGTATCTATATGTCAAGCGATGGAGGAATCGGTATGTAGGTTCTGTTTCGTTGTTTTATGCTGAATGTACCAAAACATGCTGGTGTAATATGAAAAACTATGTAATCTACATTACACTCATAGTTCTAAACCTTACTATTGTATTCGAATTTATGCAGTTAAGATTTTTGTCATTTGTATGTTGCTTACGTTCAAGGTCATTAAACAAACCTGGCACTACAACAACATCTATTCCATCGTCTCCCAAACCAGACAAAGGGTACGACTTGTTGTCACCAACGCCTCAAATATCTCGTTACGATGAACTGCAAATAACAGATACCAGTACGTAGCCATGTAAAGTATAACGTAAATTAAACGTATGTTGACAAAGGAAGCGTATGTATGTTTAACGTTTGACTTTGTAAGTATTACTAAATTATTCAATGGTTGTGTATTTGTATAACAATTAAGTCAATAATTTAAGAAAGACTAAATTCTCTTAATACAGTGGGAACACCAGATGCAGAAAAGAATGAACATGTATACGAAGAAGTCACCATGAATTAATCTAATACGATCATCAAAATATAGAGACAAGTTTCAATTGTGAGATTCGTGTAGTACCAATACATTATTATTTTGAAATAAAGATTGTAAGATTTTAACAACACGATTAATGCATATTAGCATCTCATGTGTACAAAGCACATGACAATTATAAGCTGTCCATGTTTTATTTTACACTACTGCAGATTAACTGCGTTATTACTTAGGCCATTTTATTATTTATTGTTTAAGTTTTTTTTTAAATAAAATATTGGTATAAGTTAATTATATTTGTTTGCATTGCTGAGTCTTTGAGAGACAGCTGTCCTCACAATTAATAGGCAGATAAGCGGTGAAATTAATTTCAGATTTTTTAAATACCGTGTAGCGTAAATTACATAAACTAGTTTTATTAGTATTTATGTTTTAATGAACAACACATCGACCTTCAGATAACGGTACCCAAAATCAAACACATGTCATATAAAAGCTGAACAAAATATACAGCAAACAGAATGGGATAAAATAACTGGTCAAAACTGTCCGAAATGTAAACATGCCCGATAACCAGCCATTGACACATTCCAGTTACCCTATTTCCCATTCGTATTATCATCAACAAGATAATCCTTTAATTAATTGTTGGGTCTGCTAATCTTACATGAGCTTACTAGCAGTCATCTTTAAGTAGACAATAAATGCCGACAAACCTGATAACAAATTGCCGAGGGTATATGTGCTAGACTTGTTATTGGAAATTAATGGTTTGCCTCATATATTTTGTGTTCAATACATAAACCAGAAAAATCGGCCAGTGAGTTTTTTTTGCATTTTCAAGAAACAGGTTTTTTTTCCGTTAAACAATTAATTTAAAAAATGGCCCAAGTTGAACGTTCGACTGTCTTTTTGTTTTTAGACTTTTGCCGGTTGCCAACAGTCTTTTGAGAGGGTTATTTCGAGAACATGTACCACGGGCATTAGTGCTTTTTCTAATGGTTGTTGATGGATTGTCATAAGTAGTTAGTAAGCACACATCTGTGCGCATACAAAGTTCCAAGTAGAAACATCCTCGGGAAAAACATCATTGGTGCGAAACATTCCGGAATCCGCAGACAGTGGAAAAGTGATCCATTGGTGACCTGAATAATTTTATTCGTCGATTCAGTCTGCCGGGCTATGACCCGTGACCGCTTTGTGATTTTGTGTAAAACCACTGCGGGAAGTAGCTATTATATATATTCTATAGAAAAATTGTTCATTGTGACATTGGAACCAGCATTAACTGTGACTGTCCAAGTTCCGTTTCCAAATGGGTAAACTGGAAATGTCTGGGGTATCAGCCCAACTCAATAACTGGTGATGAACCTACTTGTTTTTTTTACTGTACTGTACTAAAACTTGTGAAAATGTGACTTAAGTACTAGTTCTACACAGGAATATACTAATTATAACATTTCCATGCTTTGAGCATTACTGATGTATTTTTTTTTTATACTTGTTTCAGTAAAATTGAATACTTTATGTAATTTTGTTTATTTGTGTGCTGTGGGTGTGATTTTGAAATGCTTTATATTTATAGCTTATGATTAAAAGAGAATACCCCGGTGCCATGGACTTTTTTCTTCTTGTGTTGTTTATTAAGTGAAGATAATTAAGCTGCATATATTTCTTATGATGGTACTAGTACGACACATGTCCATATGTGGAACTGTATGACTCATCCTGTATATACTGCAGCAAAATCTACTACAATTACAGACTTTACGGCGGACACTTAACCAAGAAAGTGTTTCAACAACCATCTGTTATGATAACAACAATTCATCAAAATTATTATTTTAAATATATTCACTTGAATTTGGACAATTAATAATATTACTTAACTTGAACACACATTACATAAAATCACGGTGAGACATTCCAGATTCTGTTTGTGATAGTTACCTGAAACAAATAAAGTTCAATTAAAGTATTATTATTATTATTATTATTGCAAAGATATACTGTAATACAAACACACATGTATAAACATGAACTGGCTACTCTATGCAATTCCGTATATATACAGTAAAACTTCTTAAAGATGCATAGATTTGTTGCAAAGCAAAATGAAAGTAGAAAATAAACAAACACAGACCTAGGTTTTTAGACCTTCCTTTATCTAATAACGATACACAATACACGAAAACAATACCATTTTTTTTAAAATCATATTTGATGGAAAAAGTATAAAAACCAATACCAAAATAAGATCTATTGGTTAACAGTGTGTTTACAATTTGCGATAATTCCCGTTCCCCACCGAAATTCAAAAGTTAGATTTCAATGTGCACACACATAAAAATGGTTGCAATAAAGCACGTTTTTGATTAAATTGACTTACAGATTCTTCCTCCACAACCTTATCCAGTTTTCTTTTCTTCGACATAATGTTAAATTTGCAAAATGCAGAATAATTTTTCTGAACAACGATTATCTACACAGCGGAAGCAATTATACGCTCACTGCGCAACCCCCCTGACCTAGATTTCCGGCGCATGCGGAACACCTCGGTAAACAATGTCGAAAAGGTCAATGGGCAGTTCCTAGACGTCACGTGATGTCTGACATGCATGGCATCTGTGTCGTTTCTAAATTTAGCGCTGTCGCAAGGTTACGTAATGTCATGCAAATGTGCAAGCTTACAGTTCAATTTTAGGTTTTACACTGATACCTTAGCAGAAAAAAGCATGAAAAGAGGTGATATATCAGCTAAACTGCCAATACATGTGCTTTATAAATGATTATGACCATTATGTAGTACCTAGTTTTGCATTCATATGCAGGTCAAAACACTAATGCACTAACGACCATTTTTAGCTCACCTGAGCATAAAGTGCTCAGGGGTCAGCTATTGTGGTCAGTCACCGTCTGGCGTTCGTCGTCTGGTCTTTGTCATCAACATTTGCTTCAAATTACTTCTCCAAAACCGCTGGCTGGATTTAAACCAAACTTGGCAGGAATGTTTATGGGGTGTCAATTGAATGTAGGATATGAAAAACTCTGGTTGCCATGGCAAACAAAAGCCTAAAAAAAAACCCTTTAAATCTTCTCAGAAACCGCCTGCGGTTTCAAAGTAATTTCATAAATGTTAATTTGGCATCCATCTGCATCAATTTTTATTCAGCCTTGCCTTAACTTGCACAGTTTGTGTGTGACCATACGATCTCAAAAGAAGCCAAAGATGGGCAAGTTTGGTACACAAACACTGGAGTTTGGGCCACTTGTTGTTTTTGAAAAAAAATTAACAAATTGTCTTTTCCTTAATAGAGACTTCATTTGTCTTCTAATTCTAACCAAACTTCACAGCTTGTCTGTGACCAAAAGATCTCTACAGAAGCTAACATTTGGCCAGATTTGATCACAAACACTAGAGTTATGTCCCCCTTGTTTGTGAAAAAATGCAATATTTGCCCTTTCCTTTATAGAGACTTCTTTTTCTTCCAATTGTTATCATACTTACACAGTTTGTATGTGACCTTAAGATCTCATCAGAAGTCACCAATGGGCTAAATTGGGTCACACACACCACTTTTTCCATATAACAAATTGTTACAAATTTTATGTTTCATCCACTCTTAATCAAACTTCTTCAGATTTTGTATGACCATAAGATCTCAGCAAAAGCAACATCCGGGCCAAAGAAATGAGGCCACAAACACAAATGTGAATATAGATAGGTAGATGGCAATACACTCAACTATTTGGAACAAGCCGACAAACATGGCATGAGCTTTGCACAGCCGCGGCTGTTATCTTTCAGAACCTAGGTTATTCAACCTTGTTAACTAGGTTCATTTTGGGGTCAGTGGATCTAAGGTAAAGGTTAAATCAACCAAAAAATTACAAAAAGAACAACCAAAAATAGAGCTTGTCTGGGCAATAACTTCGCAACCCTTGAGCACAAGTTCATCAAACTATTTTGGTCATGAGTAGTAAAGGATCCCTATTGATAATTGAGTCATTGGTAAATGGTCAATATCAAACTGACCAAAAGTTGTGAAACCTTGTTGATGGTATACGTATGGAACCCGTAGGCCCGGGTTCATAAAATTTGGTAGGTAGTAGGTTATGACTACAACTTGATCCCTATTGATTATTTGGTCATTTGGTCAAGGTCAAACTGACCAATAGTTGAAAAAATGTGTTTAATTTTACTTTTCATCCTTGCAAAAGGGGGACATACCTGTTTTACAAACAGTTCTTGTTGGCACCTAGTTTTATTGTGAATGTGTCTCGTTTTGTTTTGTTCACAGCTATTAACAATTTGTTGATTTACAGGCAATTTATATTTGCATTGGACCCTTGAGATTCCCAGTCTAACCTGACAGCAATGTTTATCATAGCTTTTGAGAGTAAGTTTAGCCATCAATGATAAACAAATCAATGAAACTTTTTCTGCTGAACTGGCTAAACTTACTATAAAAAGCTATGATAAACATTGCTGTTTCAAATCGATTGTGTGCATTATGATTTTGACGATAATCGTACAGGAAGAAAATCTCAGTTAATATATGTTTTATCAATTAGATGCATCGAGACGTATGCAAAAAACTAAAAGTATATTTACCGCTTGCTCTAACAAGAAAACATTCAGATAACGATTCTGACAACGAACATTGTACAAGTATGAACATCACCATGATCTTTGCAACACATGCTTAATAATATGTGTTACCAGCTTAAAGGGGTGTTCACTTTTCGAAACAGGAAAACCAAAGTTAAATTTTACATCAAGCGCCAGGACCTTAATTTTAAACTAGGAAGCTGGATGTACTCATAACATGTTTCACTAAGGGATTTCTGTCACAACATGTCCTTTTAGATAACGTGTGCGTACTATGTGAAACAAACCATTTATCTTGGAGTTTCTGCACGCATAAATGTACATGTTCGCTTTACATGATCTAAGTGTAGCTCTCTAACGAAAAATAAATCTGATTATATGATTTAAATTTACTTCGAATGCCGTACTTTACGTGTATTGAATTAATCCATGTGAACCATATTGTTTAATATATCCTTTGTTTTCATATAACAAGACACTTATTAAATGTTTAACAAGGTAAAATATCTCACTTTCGAAAAACAAATGATAACGGACAAGTTCTTGACAAATGTAGAACCTATTATTAAAACACAATTAGAAAGAATATACAGTAGATCACCGTTATTTCGAACACCGTTTATCCGAATTCCTCGTTATTTCGAAGTTTTTTTTCTGTCCCGAACTTTTCCTCCTTATTTTATTAAGATGTTTAATTCGAACTCAGTTATTTCGAATTATCGCTATTTCGAACCATTAATCCGGTCCCAACACCTGTTTTTCAGTGCATGTATCAATTGTTAATTCGAAGTGTTAATAATAGAGATGGAGATAATTTTCACACCTTTACCTTAACCGTAGCAGCTGTGACAGCAATTGCTCTCTGCTTGATTTTCACACCTTTCCGGAGTTAATAGTCGATTAAACCAAGCTGTTGTGTTTGTATAATTGAAGCGTGGCAAGCTATTGCTTTAACAAGACTGAATTGCAAACACGGATGTCAAAACGTTTGAGCAATTATTAGGTTTCTGCATTTAAGTTAGACGTGCATTTGCCAGATCATCAGTTCGTATTTACTTGCGCTAATATTCACGATGTCAGAAGCAGTAATAAATACAGAAAACATCAATCCCATTGCCAAGCAATCTGGAGAAGGGCCCGGTAACCAACCCGGGAGGATATCCGGATTGGCAGCATGGAAGGACGTTAAACGACGCCATACATCGAAAACCTACCAAGAAAAGTATGGTGCCATCATGGAAGTGGCGCGTGGTGTAAAGTCCAAGAAAACGATCGCTGAGGAATAAACTGCTGATTACTAATTAGTTTATGTATTATTTTTCTCTTTTCTTGCTTTTTTGAGAGAATTTTTTCGAACACATTTATTAGTGAAACTTTCTTACCGGAATCAGTTCTACCTCCTCTTCTTATCCCATAGCTCACATTATATTGCATGTAGTGTTCATTTATTTTTCACTACTATGCTTGTTAATTCAATTGTTGTACAGATTATGCAAATAGTTTTCGTATGCACTGTACATATATTTGCAGTGACCAGTCAGAAGACGGTCCAGGGCAGACAGACTACATAGACAGTGTCGTACACCCTGAAGGTATGGGCTGGTCAACATAGGAATGGCTTGATTGTTTAATTTTGGGGTCCAAAAATGAAGTGAATATTTCAAAATCTGAATTTCCACATAAAATATGTAACATGCCATGAATTAGAACTGTGTTTGCTAATGTCAAAAAACTGGTATAAGCTCTTTCTCATGCTCATTATGAAAGCCGGAGATTAATATGTATATATTGCGATGTGTTCCCAAGGGGCGGAAAAAATCTTGCGTACAAAGTCACATAGCCCAAATATCAAAGGTCATGGTGCCACAAAATGGCAACACGAAATGTACCTAGATCAAAGGACAGTCTCACGCTTACCTTTTTTAATACTTGTCACACATGTTTATCAGAGATCTGGCAGTGTGTTGCTAGCATTTTTTTTAGTACTACATGCTAAATAGGTTGCCCTTAAGTTTCTTAGGCCATACCAATTTGATTCTATTTTTAGTATCCTCGGGCTGGTAGGTTTTTGGATGCCTGAACGAAAAAAAACAACATTTGACAATGTGAAAAATCGAGTTGGAAAGCATATAAAAATTGGAAAAAATGACTTGCATGTGTTTTTACCAATATTTTTAAAAAATAGTGTGCAACTAGTCAATTTACACAGTTGAAATACTAGTACTGTGTTAAAGTAGGTTCCCAATATGAAGATGATATATTATATAACAGTTTTGCAGGTAAACATTTGCGTAAGCTTGTACCAGTGCCATGAATTACAGAATAAGTTGTGACTCATTGTTTTGTCCTGCCTGTTTGGTAGGTTTCAAAAAATCATGGGGTAGCTAAACATAGAATCAAATGTGTATGGCCTCAGTGACAAACTCATTAACTGAAGACTTGAATCGATTTTATGGTAGAAACCTTGTCAGCTTTAGTGGGTTTTACTATGAACATATGTATAATAACTATTGAACCCCCCATGTCAAATAATTTAAATTACAGAATATTTCAATAATTTCAATGTTCTTGTGTACACAAACTCTCATCAAAGTTTTATAATGTGCATGATTCGGCATCATTCCACTTGGTGTTCGTTCACAATGTTTATTGCATGGCATGTTAACAAATTTCTTCATTTTATTGGTACAAATGGAAAACTGTTTAAATAAGCCTTAAAAAAAGGATTTAAAATCTAGATGTGTCACAGACACGGATGGATGCCCCCACCTGCCATGTGTGGACACAGACAAAGGGCATGTCGCAAACACTAGATAAATGATGAAGTTACAGTCTGGACAAGCTGTGTAATGCCAATATTTGACCTTTGACCTCTCAAGTGTGACCTTGACCTTTGAGCTAGGGACACCTGTGTTGCGCCCTTCACCCCGTCGCCACACGGTTATCATTTGTGGCCAGTTATTTTTAAATTGCCTGATAAATGAAGTTACATTCCGGACAAGCTGTATTATGCCCATATTTGACCTGCAAGTGTGACCTTGACCTTTGAGCTAGGGACACAGATGTTGCGCGTGACACGGCGATCATTTGTGGCGAATTATTTTTAAATTGCCTGATAATTGATGAAGTGACAGTCTGGACAAGCTGTTATACCGTATTATGCCCGTCTATCACGGTGATCATCTGTGGCAAGTTATTTTAAAATTGTCTGATAAATGATGAATTTACAGTCTGGACTAGCAGTATTATTCCAATTTTGGCCTTTGATCTCTAAGAGTGACATTGACCTTTGAGCTAAGACACAGGTGTTAGGCGCGACACGCCTTCAAGTTATTTTAAAATAACCTGATAAATTATGAAGTAACAGTCCGGACAAGATCGGACGCATGCACAGGACGTACGAACGGACGGACAATATTGTCAGGAACCAATGGCAAGTTTAAGAACTGTTTTCACAGAATGGGATACTCGAGGTCAATACCGAGCCCATTCTATGTATGTAAAGCTTTCAATCTTGTGTAAAATAATTGGATCAGTTGAGAAAAAAACACACAGACAATCTTCGCTTGTTTCCCTCAAATCTACAAAATTCCTTAAATCATTTCAGTTCATTAAAAACAGGGCAACTCTGGGTAGCTTTCCACAATTGACATTGCAGCACTTTGCTTACAGTCGGGTGAGCAATGTATAGCCGGTATTCACAAAACTCCCAAGGGAAATTTAAGTCATATTAAAGTGGACATTTCAGAAAAGAATGTTCTATGTAAATACATGTGTCCTCACATGCGTTTATTAAGAAAATTGTATTAATTATTTTCTAAATTAAAATAATTTAGTTTAAACTATAAATAAAACAACCACAGACATAAGATTTTTAGTTTTCAGATATTTACTTGATGTAAATAGTATAAACAGTTTGAATTAATTTATTTTGTACTTCTTTCCCTGAGTATACTAATCAGAGAACACATATCAAGCTCCTGTTACAGGTTATGAGTCAGAGAAATGGGTACACTTTTGAGATTCTCATTGTGTATAGGAAGTTTATTTATTGTTGCAATCTACCACTACTAGTAAACAAAAATGCTAATCATGACATTAGCCTTAAAACCATGATTTACGTGTGTGATAGTCGTTCAAATATCCATTTTTTGTAAGTCATTATATACAAAAATTCTTACGTTTTCCATGCTTGATATGACCTTTTAATTACTTTTAATGCAAAAAGTTAAGTGCTAAAATATGTTTTAAAACATTCATATTGTTTTCTTTCAGTGTTCGTGGCGACTGGTGATGCAAATCAAGAAAAGTCATCGGCTGTTGCAATGATCTGTATGCTAAAGATATGAATAAATTGATTGTTGATGTTATATTTAAGTTGCGTTAAGTATAGAACTTTATTTCACTTCCGAAATATGAAATACAAGTTTTAAAATGACCACATAATGTTTAACAGAACAGACTGCACATGAACACAAACGATTAAGTCACTGCCTGTATTTTTCCCGTCTTGAAAGTGTTTGAAAAATACTCTTGTCATATAGCCTCTTTTTAAGTAAATAACAAAATATGATTTTTACATCACGACCGGAGGCCTTGCAGGACGAAATAAAGTCAGTATCAGTTCTTAGGATCTTTTCATGTTGAAGATGAACTTCACAAACCGATCGAGTCAATAAAATAAACAACAAATGTTAAGGATGTTTGTTAATAAACAGAATGTTGCAAGAAAAAAATGACACTCGGCAAAATTTAACCGTATGGCAAGATATGGCGGTTACAGGGGTGGTATTCACAAAGCATCTTTAATGTAATTTTTATCCTTATCCTTAAATCGATAAGTTTCCTCATTTGTATTACTCTGTATGAAAAAGGTGAAGAACGAAATATCAATTTTGAATGACGTCACTATTAAAATGCAATTTGTGAATTCAATAAACAAATATATGTGCAATATTTTTGTACACTAGTGAAAATATTTAAGAAATTATTTGAGATTTTCTGGAATACCGCCCCAGAAAATCAAGATGCAGAATATATAAAATTAAGTTGTGGATTTACAAATGGCAATGAAATCATGTTTGTGTACAAAGGAAAACGAAAAGCAGACTCAAAGTGATCTTAGACTGTTAAATTTGTTAATATGCAGAAATTCCTTATTTGAAATAATTGTATTCTTGAAACGTCAGTTAATTAGGCAAAGCATTGAATTTCGGACTGAATGAACATTTACCACCATTGATTTTGGACTCAATCTGCATTTACCTTGATGATTTCTGGTCCGTGTGTACATTTACCCTATACAACAAAACGTATTTGGAGTGCAAGTGTTTAGTTTCTTGAAAGTTCAAGTTCGATTAATTAACTTATGTACTGAAAAGCTTTATAATTTTTTCAATTGGTGAAAGCCGGAAAAGAGCAACAACATTAGAATCAATGCATTTTTTTTAAATTTAATACTTCGAAAAACCGACGCTACATTTATATTATTTACGTGACAAGGTAACGCCACCTTTTTATTGTAATTATTTATCAGGACCGTCATAATGTCAAACACGACCCTTGTATGCCTAAACAGTATGCGGTATTCCGTATCCTGCATCATGGGCCGATGGCCGTGAACTACTACTAATAAAGTTGAAGTTGTAAGGTACAATTAAAGCTTGGCTTCTTTCAAGTGGCCTCTTGCTATTTATGGTCTTCATATATTAAAAAATAAGCTGCTGTCCATCGATCGAAGCAGGGACCTATAGATTGAAGTATTCTGAAGTTGAGCTGAATTGAAATGCCCCTATAAATATAGTCTTCCTTATTATAGAAACAATTTTATGCACCATGCATGATGAATAGTGAAATGAGATTTCACAAAAATATTTTTTTTATTATAAATACACGCTTCGAATACATGAGCACGTCAGCACTAATGAGGCGGTGAAAATCTTTAAAGAATTTCAGTGCTTTGATTAGTTCAATAAAGTTGCTTTACAAAATCCATTCTACAGTAGTTCAAATGCATTATTACACTCATATTCAGTCCGAAATTCATTTTTATCACATAAAGTTTTCGTTCCAAGCATACGAACATTATTTCTAGCACTTTCTCTTCTCAGATACGCATTCTGGAATATTATCCGAATTCATGTTATCAGAAAGTACTTAATATAGAAATTTACAAACAACGAACCAAAACTGATATAATTACATGTAATTATAACATAATCAAATTTTATGTTAAAATAAGAGAAAGGACTAGAATAAAACACCGTGGTTTGCTGCAACAGCTCTAAAACTTCGTTTCACATGTGAAGGTTACAATACACTAAGTTATTAAGAGATCGTGACATGAACGTATGTAGTAGGAATCCAAAGTTGCATTTTCCACAATATTCATACTTTCATACGGGTGATTCAGGAACTATATGACTAAAGTATCCCCGTAAAATAAAAATGTCCAGTCTTGCAAGTGTCTTGGCTTCAAGAAAACACGTTTCGCGGAACTATACCCGCTACACGACTATTTCCCATATGACTTCACATATAAAAAGTGCAACGACCAACTACCTGGCAAATAAATATCCCCGCTACTCGGCCATCTTCCATATAACTAAAAAGATACGTCATACGATGAAAAATTTCCTTGTGAATACTAGGAGATATCCCAGTCGAACGACTATTTTCCATGTACATACATAACTGAACAGATACGCAGTGCATTGGATAATTGCCTTGTAGATAAATATTCCCTCTACATGACCAAGTCCCGTAATACTGAACATATACGCAGTGCATTGGATAATTGCCTTGTAGATATACTAGTATATCCCCGCTGCACGACCGACTTCCGCTATATTGAACAGATTTGCAGTGCATTGGATAATAGCCTTGTAGATAGATATGCCCGCTACACGACCGACTGCCGCTCAATTGAGCAGATAAGCAGTGCATTGTATAATTGCCTTGTAAATAGATAGCCCCGTACACGACCGACTCCCGCTATATTGAGCAGATACGCAGTGCATTGGATAATTAGATTGTAAATAGATAGCCCCGCTACACGACCGACTCCCGCTCAATTGAGCAGATACGCAGTGCATTGGATAATTGCCTTGTAGATAGATAGCCCCGCTACACAACCGACTCCCGCTACATCGAGCAGATAGGCAGTGCATTGGATAATTGCCTTGTAGATAGATAGTTCCGCTACACGACCGACTCCTGCTATATTGAGCATGTACTCAGTGCATTGGATAATTGCCTTGTAGATAGATATCCCCTCTACACGACCGACTCCCGCTACATGTATATTGAGCAGATACGCAGTGCATTGGATAATTGCCTTGTAGATAGATAGCCCCTCTACAAGACCGACTCCCACTATATTGAGCAGATATGTCACGGCATGAACTTCGGTCACTTAAAGGGGAGAAGTTGTGTGGCGGCCCGGTTAGCTCAGTCGGGAGGGCACTCGCCCTGATAGCGAGGGGTCCCGGGTTCGAGTCCCGGACTGGCCGCACAATTTTCTCACCTTGTGACATTTGGCGCCCAACATGTGACCGTGACGTTACCCGGGTTAAAACTCCGAGGGCCCGTGGTAATTATATAACACCATGAATCCCTGAATTCGAGGACAAATTCATATTTGAGCGAGGGTGTATGTCACGGCATGAACTTGGATCACTTAAAGGGGAGAAGTTGTGTGGCGGCCCGGTTAGCTCAGTCGGGAGGGCACTCGCCCTGATAGCGAGGGGTCCCGGGTTCGAGTCCCGGACTGGCCGCACAATTTTCTCACCCTGTGACAAATACGCAGTGCACTGGATAATTGCCTTGTAGATAGATAGCCCCACTACACGACCGACGCCCGCTATATTGAGCAGATACGCAGTGCATTGGATAATTGCCTTGTAGATAGATACCCTGCTACACGACCGACTCCCGCTATATTGAGCAGATACGCAGTGCATTGGATAATTGGATTGTAGATAGATAGCCCCGCTACACGACAGACCCCCGCTATATTAAGCAGATATGCAGTGCTTTGGATAATTGCCTTGTAGATAGATAGCCCCGCTATACCACCGACTCCCGCTACATGTATATAAAATTGAGCAGATACGCAGTACATTGGATAATTGCCTTGTAGATAGATATCCCGGCAACACGACAAACTCCCATACTACTACAAAGATACACTGCTATTTATAATTCCTTAGTATGTCTTAGTGCATTACGTGACAAAAGCAATAGCGGTTTAACAACGTCGGCAACGTGTTGTGTGCGGTATCTTTTATGCAGTCATCTAACTTAAAGGAACGAGACTCAATTTTCTACATGCCTGGTATGATATGTATGGTATATATTAACGTACGGACGTACTGGTATGGTATGTTGTGTTATGTTATGCTATGCTATGCATGTATGTACGTACGTACGACCTCGGCAATGTGTTGCATGCGTGTATGAATGTATGTATGTCTGTGTGTATGAATGTATGTATGTACGGACGTTCACATGCATGTACGTCGTACGCACGAATCAACACAATAATAAATAGCAATTAATTTATTTTGTGTAAAATATAATATATTTTAAAATATGATGCTTTTAATACATGTACAAATATTAAACTAAGCAAAATAACATAACATGTTTTCGTTTAAATATGAAATAACAGTGCATCTATAAAATGTTCAGTGTAAAAAAGAACAGTTATTTTTATCACAAATAAACTCGTGAATTTTTTAATAAATTCTTGTACACTTTTCAAGAATCAAAACATTTTAGAATATACTCAAATTGCGAGCATGTCACAATACATATGGTTTTAACATAAAAGATAAATATATTTAACATGAGGATATTCAAAAGGCTTGAGAAAAAAAGAATAAAACATAATAAATAAAACGATGGCACCTGGAAAATTTGCCTAAACATTTAAAGTGGCAGTCCTCAGCGTTAATTTAAACACCGCTCTAAGGCGATTATTATTAGGACACAGGAACATAATCCTGTTTGATGTAATTATAATTCTACAGAATATGTACAAAATTATGTTGATTTATTAAAAATACCAGCAATCCGCAACAAAGGACAAGCGTTATTTTTTATTTTTTGAATGGTGCTTAGTTTTTATTTTTGGAACCTGTCACAAATTTTAAGTTGTACAATTTCAAATATGTCAATACAACTATGTTATACAAATGGTGTGGTAAAACATGAAACTACTGAAGTTTCATAAAATTGACGCCTTTTAATATAATTGGCCCTACTGCACCATACATAACAGTAAGTTTTAAATGACCACCACCAAATATGACAATCATCAAAGGTCACAATTGTTATAAAATAAAAAAATAAAAATATTGAACAAGTGTGTTTAATTATTGATTTCTCTGATGTAAATTCAATGTGTATAAAAACAATGAGTTTGTAACTGTTTCTTTTTATTGATTAAGTTTTTATTGTACTGATTTGCAACAATGCAACTTAAAATAATACCTGATTAAATGTTTAAGTACGTTTTCAGTACCAGATATTACTCCAACACAATTTCCAAAGGGATACATTGAATAAATACTACAGAAACACAACTTGTTATGTAAATTTCAGATGCAACACATCATCCCTTATAAAAGTTATAATCGAATAACATAATATTTAAATAATATATACAAGATAAGATGTCAATCAGCACATATATACGATTTCAATATTGAACAAGATTCTGTGTTTGATAAGCACACATGCCCTGTTGGTGCTGGATAGCCCATTATTTTAGTCCAAATTAGGTCCAGGTCAAAGTAAGGTTGGGGGATATGGGTGGATATGGAACAACTCACTTAAAAAGTGAGGTTGGGTGATATAGGTGGATTGAGGATGGTCATAAGCAACAAATGTGTAAGTATCTAAGTGTTGTAGCAAGCGGTGTTGGTGCAAGACGAAACCATACAATCTAGTTAACCAAGAAACAGCCCATTTGGATTATTCTAAGTGCAAATTAGGTCAAGGTCAGGGGCAAAGTGATGTTGGGTGATATGGGTGGATTGGGGATGGTCATAAGCAACGACTGTGTAAGTATCCAAGTGTTGTAGTAAGCAGTGAGGTGCTAGACGAAACGGTAAAATCTACTTAACCTTGTTACGGACGCCCGCCGCATCAATATGCCGGGGGAATAAAAAGAGTAATACTACTATTCTGGTGAAGTGTGGGAGTCATTTTGGCGAATAGCTAATCACTTTTGCATCTGGTTTTGTTGAATAGTTGATCACTTTTGCACCTGGTTATGTTGAATAGTTGATCACTCCTGAACCTGCTTATGTTGAATATTTGACCACTCCTGCACCTGGTTATGTTAAATAGTTGATCACACTTGTACCATGTTATGTTGAATAGTTGATCACTCCTGCACCTGGTTAAATTGAATAGTTGATCACTCCTGCACCTAGTTATGTTGAATAGTTGACCACTCCTGCACCTGGTTATGTTGAATAGTTGATCACTCCTGCACCTGGTTATGTTGAATATTTGACCACTCCTGTGTCTGGTTTTGTTGAATAGTTGATCACTCCTGCAACTGGTTATGTTGAATATTTGACCACTCCTGCACCTGATTATGTTAAATAGTTGATCACTCCAGCACCTGGTTATGTTGAATAGTTATTCACTTCTGCACCTGGTTATGTTGAATAGTTGACCACTCCTGCACCTGGTTATGTTAAATATTTGACAACTCCTGCACCTAGTTATGTTGACTAGTTGATCACTCCTGCACCTGATTATGTTGAATAGTTGATCACTCCCGCACCTAGTTATGTTAAATAGTTGACCACTCCTGCACCTGGTTATGTTGAATAGTTGACCACTCCTGCACCTGGTTATGTTGAATAGTTGACCACTTCTGCATCTGGTTATGTTGAATAGTTGACCACTCCTGCACCTGGTTATGCTTCAAGTTACCGGTGTTCATCCATGGATTTCATTTTTGGTCTGTAAACATTAAAATAGATAAATGTTTATGTTTCAACATCTATACATCTTCATTAATTTTTTTTTATCTCATTTCTGTTGTCAGCTGACATGTAAAATGTTACAAGGCTATTCTTCCTTATAGAACTGGGACCTTTAAACAGTCCTTTCAAAAGCAAAAGACAAACCCCTCATTTCTGACTTTTTTATTAAACGTTTACAGTGCTGAAGCCGGAAACAAAAAAATACATAATAAATCAATTTCACATGTTTGAAAGACACACTTTAAGGCAATGCTCATCAAGAGCTGTCATATGAAAATGCGCTCAACTATTCAAAGCATTTCAGTGAGTGCATGTTTTTGAAAGTGGACTGGGCATAAATCTTTCAAAATACAAGGCTGAGTAATGGCAATTAAATCATCAGATGCTGAAGTTCATGCCAATGTTATATTCCAAGTTTCAAGTGAATTAATTATGTTGTTTTGAAGTTATAAGACTTTTGAATATTTTTTTGGCCAAGTTCAGATGCAAATATAAATGCAAGTAGAAAAGATCACTTATTTTTAAAACAATTAAGCTAAAAGACACATTTAATCTAATATCAAGTTGTTGTTCTAAATTTTCACAGCCATAGTTGCAAAGGTTATAAGCTACAAATTTGAAGTATGTTTTGCTTTGACATTTCCCCAATTATTATAAACAATGGTTTATCAAGAGAGTTTCATCATCGAAACCACATACATGTAGTAGCTTGTTGGTTTGCTGCACAATATCTTGCTCTTCCAATGTAGCTGTAACACTATCAGCTGAGACTCCCTAAAACATACAAAAGTTAATATAAGGCAGATGCAGAAAGACTAAATATTTGTACAAACACCTGTATTTAGTGCAAACAGAATTACAATTATGTTGTACGCATTCAAATTTGCCCCAATCTTGTTGAAATGATGTTGATATGGCAACAGAACATACATGTAGCTATGTTTTTGAAAATTTAATTGAAAACAAGATTCTGTGTTTGATAAACACATATGCCACCGGTTGGTGCTGGATAGCCCATTTCTTAGTCCAAATTAGGTAAAGGTCAAAGTGAGGTCGGGTGATATGGGTGGTTTGGGAACGGTCATAAGTAACAACTGTGTAAATATCCAAGAGTGGCAGTAAGCGGTGTTGGTGCTAGATGAAACGGTAACATCTAATTAACCAAGAAATGGCACATCTGAATTATTATAAGTCCAAATTAGGTCATGGTCAAGGTCAAAGGGCGGTTGGGTGATATGGATGGATTGCGGATGGTCATAGGCAACAACTGTGTAAGTATCCAAGTGTTGTAGCAAGCAGTGTTGGTGCTAGACGAAACCATAAAATCTAGTTAACCAAAAATCAGCCCATTTGAATTATTCTAAGTGCAAATTAGGTCAAGGTCAATGTCAAAGCGTGGTTGGGTGATATGGGTGGTTTGAGAACGGTCATAAGTAACAATTGTGTAAATATCCAAGTGTTGTAGTAACGAGGAAATGGTAAAATCTAGTTAACCAAAAAATGGCACTTTTGAATTATTGTAAGTCCAAATAAGGACAAGGTCACAGTGCGGTTGGTTGATATGGGTGGATATGGAATGGTCATAAGCAACAACTGAGTGAGTATCCAAGTGTTGTAGTAAGCAGTGTTGGTGCTAGACAAAACAATAAAATCAACTTAACCTTGTCACGGACGGACAGAAGGACGGACGGACAGCACAATCACTATATGCCTCCTGCATCAAGATGCTGGGGGCATAAAAATATTATTATTATGGCATGAAACGGTCATGAATCAATTAAAACACCCATTGTATATGCATATAAGTAAACACTCAAATATGCAACAGGTGAATCTAGCCAATGCAGAGTATGCAGAGTTAAAAAGTAGGGCTACAAAACCTGCTCTTGATTTGCCTTACTTAACTAAATACAAAATGTTTAGAAGAAGCAACAGGAAATAACACTTTTCCAGAACAAATCAAACAGTCGTTGGAGCACAATAATTTATTGGTATTATTCCAAAACCCTTTGTGTGAATATGTTGGTTAGTTAAATATAAATAATGTTGATGTGTAAAAGCTTAAGAGTGTAAATAAGGTTTGCCTATGTAAGTATTATTTAACCAGAGACCAAGTTTTTAAACCCACAACTATACTTAAATTTGACAAGATTTCATGAAGGAAATCAATTACATTAACGTTGAATCTGATCCAATGAAAATGTGGTTCCAAGCAACGTTTTCCATTATTAGACAAAGTGATCTGGGGCCATTTTCCAGAAACAGCTTAAGTTTATTTTAAAATATTTTCACTTAAGTTCCAATTTTTGAATGTTAATATTTTTAAAACTACATACAAATTAATGAATCCAATTACTGTGTAGTTAATTGTAGTTAATAATAAGTTGATAATTAGTGAACAATAGCAGAATTTCACGTACACATTGAATAAAATGCTAAAGAAAAATGATGACTTTAAGGCTAAGGATAAGATTTTACTTAAGATGTTTCTGGAATTTGTCACATAGTGAAGCAACGAAAGCAAACCATACATTTGAACTTTGCTCATATTCCATTATGGTTATCAACTTGACCTGAACACAGATGACCTGTATTATACTTGAACATAGAATGAAAAAAAAAACTGACCAAGATTTAAAATTGATCTGTCAATAATAAAAATTGTAATCTTATGGGTACTACCCATAAAATGCTTTTAAATATATGTAGCCTGGTTTTGGGCCTATGAGATCCATTTACACCAATATGTCATTTGTTAAAAATCTTGAGATTATCAAACCGACAGTTTCAACATAAAAAAACCCATCAAGATTGTTATCGGTGCTTCGAATAAAAAGGTTTGTTTTGACAAGGACTAGTTTTGTAACCACATTTTGAGACATGTTAAATATGATTTCTAAAAAGACCATTAGGTGCTGTGTTCACATTCTTGCTTGTCTGTTTTTGACAAATGATGGTTGTTGTTTGTCCGAACAGTAATGATGTTTTGGCAATATTTCACTTGTCCATACATGTTCTGGGACAAGCTGGACAAAACGAACAAGTAATTTGTCACGGATAAACACATAAATATACAACATTACCAGGTTTCCAAATCCTTCAAACAGTTGCCCAGTCTTTCTTCCTCACATCTTCTTGCACCAGTGAACTGTCATCCTAAAAACAACAACGATTCCATTCACTATGTTCATACTGTTCTAATATTATGATTATTATTGTTAAAAACAATGTTAATATAAATGTTTGGTTAAGTGATTCAACTGCAATTGGGAAACAATATAAAACTTATAGTGTTATTATTTGCATATACATCAGTTCTAAAGAATTTACATTTAAAAGAACCTGTTCACAAATTGGCAAATTGACAATTTTACTTGTTATCTCATCGATGTCAAACAGAAAAATATGCAGCTTCGAGTCCTGGTGAAGGCAAATCATCTTATTCTTTTTTATATATAATATTTGTTTTGTTTGTTTCTTTGTTAGTCCAACTGCATAAGTTTTTGCAGTTATGACATTAAATGACGTTTAAATTAATTGTGATGTAAAAACATTTAGTCCTTTTTTGCTCACATACAAGGGACAATAACTTAGCAGCGTTTTCAGCTAAATTTTGAATTACCACTTTCATTAAAAACTGTGGAAAAGGATGTAAAAACAGTTACAAAAATTAAACCCTAAAACATTTTAGGTGTGGGGGGGTGGGGGGCACATGGGGCATGTGCTTCTAGGTGGACACTACCGGTAATCATATAATGCTTTTTTTTATTTCTAAAATTTGTATTGTGAACAAAGCCCCCAGCCCAGGTGGTGCCCAGGTGGTGCCCATAAACTTATTTTTATCGCTTTCAAAAGCCTTAAGAAACTCATAGGCACTGACTCACTGCGGGTAGTTGGAATATTGCATGTGTTTCCAGCTCACCCCAAAAATTCTTCAAAGTGAATTCATAAGACCACTTTATTAACATTGTAGCACTGGTGCTAAAGTAATGTCTTCATTTCCCACTTTAAGATGCTTGTTTCTTCTAGAAATTGAATCATTAGCTGCAGTTTTCAGCAATTACGAGTTTAGGGCCGAGGCAAGAGTGCATAGAATTCCACCACGAACTTAACTTTTATGCGATGATTGAGAAGCAAACCTGGGCCACCCAGGGTGAAAAGCTTGTATTATTGCAGACAACAGACAACTATTTCTTATTAATCACCAGTTTTATCAGTTATATTTTTCAAAGGTAGAGACAGGTATCAAGGTTCTTACAGAAAATAAATAGCGAAGAACATTACCAGGTGTAAATTCATCTGGTATACAAATAGATGAACTACATACTCTGTACTGACTGACTAGATATAGGTGCGACTTCGGTCGAGATATATCCATGTATGTGCATGATAGATAGATGGATTTGCATTGAATCTGGATGGACGAATGGATTAATTCATGAGTGGGTGAATGATTGAATAAGTGAGTAAATGAATGAATGGTTAAGTGAGTAAATGAATGAATGAATACAACTATAACTCCGTGAGTCGGATGTGTCGCTTGATGGGACATAACTCAAGTACGATAAGAGCAATTATGCCAAAAACTGAAACTGACCTTCCGTTTATGCCTACTAGCATAAAAGCTTCTCAAGTTATTGCCTGCACAAGCCTTATTTGATTTTTTTTTTAAAGTGGCGTAACTCAAGTATGATAAGAGCAATTATACCGAAAATCGAACTTGACCCTTCTTTTATGCCTACAAACACTTCCATATAAAGTTTCATAATGATAGCACAACAACTACTCAAGTTATTGTCTGCACAAACTGAAGGGGACGCTGCTGCCGCCTAAAGTAACACCTATATGTCACCTTGTCAGACGACACAATAAATGAATGAATGGTCAGAGGAACAATCAAAAAGGACCCTCATCCCCTACTGGCTCGTGCCCCTCCCCAATTAGCGCAGTCATGTCTGGCTCCGGCCTTGCTTGACTTTAATTAATTAGAGCCAATGAATGAATATGTATGACATCAAATGATTGTTATAGTTGACCAGACAATGTAATAAAGGTAACCATACAGCTTGATATAGTATACTCACAATTATTATGTGCAGTATTTATTTGTGAAATGTAATCGGCATGTTTTTAAACAAACCGACTCCTAAACATGCTGGGCCCAGTTAGCTCAGTTGGTAGATCGCCGGACTCCAGCCCCAGCACGGCCACATACCTTGTGTGGGGATTGGTCATGAAATAATTTATATTACCATTCTCCCCCTACATATGATTCACATAGGCCAGTTGTCAGTTACTGGTACAAGTATGTGCCCTTGGTACTGGTAAACCGCTTAGATAGGGTAAGCTTGCGCAGCGAAAATGTGAGTATGTTAACTGCGCTGTTATATGACTGAAATATTGTGAAAATGGTGAAAAATCCAAACAAACAAACTGTAGTGTGCGTGGGTAAAAACCAGCCACCCGATTAGCTCAGATGGTAGAGTGCTGTGCTAGTGTTCTGGCAGTCGTGGGTTCGAGCTCTGTGCCGTGTGCACCATCAGCGTTATTTCTCAACACTTGGGAATGGTACCACTACCGGTCAACTCGGGAAAATTATCAGCGTTTTCAGTCAAATTTTGAATTTTACCACTTTCATTAAAAACTGTGAAAAAGGATGTAAAAACGGTTAGTTACAAAAATTAAACCCCTAAAACATTTGTTCCATTTATTCTTTAAATGCCGTGCTTGTGGGATTCAACCTGCACAACTTGCCCCAATCTCCCAGCAGAGTTGTCGTTCCATGCTCTCACATACACCTCTGCAACGGGCTCAATGACAAGAATCTTGTCAAAACCGAACAAATGCATTCAAAGTACATTTAATTGGATATTTAGGATCGAAGGCATTAAAATAAAGAAATAGTAATTTTAAATTTATGATACATCGGGCAAAACCTGGTAGTTTTAATGCATCTTTTAGGAACTTTTTTATTGCCCATTTACGCAGATGGAATCATTCCGCGCACTTCACAAAATGTAAACAAAATGGACAAATTGAGTGACATCGTGCGTGGCTACGACGAAAAACTTGTATTAAAGGAGAAGCAATCTGAAGCTTTGTTGCATTTATTGAACAAAAAAGGGGACCTTATTGTAAATTTGCCTGTTGATTACGGAAAGAGCATAAGTTTTCATTTGCTACCTAAAATTCTTGGCGAGAATGTGTTCAAACCTGTTGTGATAGTAGTGTCTCCTTTGAATATTATTCAGAAGGACCAGCTCGTGTCACTTCAAAGTCACAGTATTTCATCATGTAGACTTGACATTAATTCTAATATAGATGACGACTGTGGATATGGTGCAGACGAGGACAAATAAGTTCACATGCACGTCAGATGCTAGTATTGAGCAGCTGAAAAGGGGTGATATCTCGGTGGTACTGTGTCACCCAGAAGCTCTATTGAACACTAAGAAGGGCAGGGAAATCCTAAATAGTCAGCTGCAACAACACGTTGTTGCTGTTGTCATTGATGAATGCCATGTTTTGGATAAATGGTGAGTATAATGTTGTCATAATCTGAAATTGTTATTGCCTTGGATGAAGATATATAATACGTGCTGCTAATCAAGTTTCCATTGATGTTGTTAGTCAACTAAGTGGTTGATGTCGTTTGTCAATAATTTTCAATTACAAAAGGACATTACGGTGATTACACAGATGTGCAGAATCATTACTGCCACCCATGATAGTAGCAAATCTGTGACCGCTTCATTTATAGTCGAGCTGACCTAACAGGAAATTCCTCTCATGGATTGTATGACAGTTCTACTAGTAGTACTACACAGGTCTTGTACTGATATACATTGACCTTTGACAGTCTGTGCGTCTCGATGAGATTCCAAAATTGCAATTATTTTATTTTAAACAAGACAGGGGGAGTTAATTTTCCCAATAATCATATACATAGTATCGCAGAGCCTCACTACATTCCATCTGGATCCTGGCACTTATGAAGATTATGTTCTTATATTTATTTGTTTTTTAGTATTATGATAATTTAGGTTTGTATTAAAAACTTAATTGGTATTATTCAAACATACAAACAATATGTGAACAAGTCCCTTTAAAAGGTTTTATGGGTTAATTCAAGAGTAACATAAAAGAATATTCAGATTTTAATATTTGAACATATATATATTGGCATACAGTGTAACAACAATAAATACAGTACTTGAAAATACTGTACAATGCACAATACTAAAAATGAACTTAACATGTAATATGTTGCAGATTCAGAGATGTACATGTATTTTTTGGTATTAATCATTAATGGTCATGTGTAACTTAATGTATAGGGATATTTGTTCATAATTATACCAAAATATTTTTGCTATGTTGCTTGTCTTTAATTGCTCATTTCCTCTCATGCGCCCTTGTATTTCAAGATAGAATACTTTCCATCGAAGAGGAAAGAGGTCTGGGTTCAAATCCCAGCAGGAGCTTCAGAGGATGATGCATTTTGTGACGAATGATTATTTTGCATAAACAAATACAATTAAATTTATCCTTAAAGCAACTAAATGACTGTGAAAAATTATTTAACATTTAATAAATACTTGATACATGTATAACTTACTAATGTTCACTTAAACTATCAATGCATACAGGTACATAAGTATTTTAATGCATAGAAATTACAAACAGTACAGTATAAAATATGCACCAAAGAGATGACAAAATAAATTAATAAGGCCAACCGTAAACAATTGTTTGTTTGCCATTGCCTACCCAGGGTTGCTGGTAATGGGTAGGTAGGTATGCAAATCTGTTTTTTGCAAACATAACTGCATGTTTAAGTTTGCAATTTTGAAAGGATCGTCTATGACACACAAGGAAATTTTTGTCTATATGACCAATTATACGCAGGTGTCCAGTCGATACAATTAATTTATTAACTCAAAGTTCAATGACAAAAATAGATTAATCCTGAAAAAAAAAAAATTGATTGTACCCCAAAAAATCTTTTGAGTATGGACAATTTCATTGGGCAGGTAGGCAATGGCAAACAAAGATATTTTTATTGTTGGCCTAATATTTAAAAAAAACTTTGGTTTACTATACGCTTGGTGCCAAAACTTTAATTTCATATATTTATTACCAGTAATGCTGAAAATATTCATAGATAAATGTCACTGTACTTTTAATGAGGGTCTGCATTAAACACTAAGTAGTTTGTTTAAATGCTTTCAGATGAAAAAACAACAAACAGCAAAACTTAACACCGCATTGTATTTCTGTAGTACACTAAATATTGCCAACAATTACTTTCAACAAAAATTAATCATGTTTTTGATTATCATATGTTTCAGGGGAGATGAGTTCAGAACTGCTTTCAAGGAATTGAAAAATTTTAAAGCATTTTTCCCAGGTGTACCATTTGTTGCGTTGAGTGGAACTCTTACAGCTGAACAGAAAAAAAACTTACCAAAGCAACTAGGCTTAACTAATCACTGTATCATTGAAAGTAATCCAGATAAACCAAATGTTTTCCTAGAAAAGTTTGACAAGGGAAGTACTACTGATGTCCTGGGAGAGTATGAAGCAGTTACTCATGGAATATGTGACAGACTGTATCTGGAAAGGGAGAGGTTTCCTGTGACCCTGTTATTTCTTCCAATATACTATATGAGCCAAGTTATTGTGTATCTGAACAGTTTATTTCAGTCAACAAGCATTGACGATGCTTTGTACAGTGCAATTTGCTCAGGACAAGATCAGTATGTAATTGACAGAACTATCAAAGAATTGAAAAAAACGGATCCACGAATAAGATTAGTGTTAACAACTTCCATCCTAGGAATGGGTTTTGACCCGGAAAATGTAACAAACATTATTCATGCCTGTCCTCCAAGAAACATCACACAGTATTTCCAGGAGATTGGTAGAGCTGGTAGGCGTGGCCAGCCTGCTACAGCTACACTCTACTACAGTTTAAGAAACATAGCAAAAAATCTTCCTGGAATAAATGATGACATAATTTCTTACTGTAAGAATAATTCTTCCTGTCTGAGAAATCAGCTGCTATCTGTGTTTGGATTTGAAAAGGACACAAGCATTGAAGGCTGCAAGTGCTGTTCTATTTGTAGGGAAAACTGCACATGTACAAAGTGTTTACCAATGACCAATATCTCTTTTGTTGATTAACTTACTATTACCAAAAATAGTTTTTATAGTGAAAAATATCCCTAATGCTCTTGTATGAAATCAAATAATGACATGTATACTTAGTGGATGTCTTTTAATTTGATTGTTTAAACATTATTATAAATATATATATGACCAATTTAAAATGTTATTCATTGTTTAGTTACACATCATGCACATGTTTAAATGGTTAACAGACAATTGAAAAAAATAGTATCTTATGCTTTGATAAGTGGCAGATAAAGTGTCTTGTTCTTGGAAGACTATAACATAACTTTATAGCAGTACAATTTCCATATTTGAAATGAGTAATCACTGGATATGAATTCATAATAATTAAGTTTATCAGGCTAAAGTTTCTTTAAACTTGACTGCTTGAATAATAATTTACATTCATGAAATAATACTTAACATAACCAACCAAGCTGATACAGGCACTATCATATCTTTGACTTGATACAAAAATGGGTGATTTATATTCATGAACAAAATACAGGCCATAAATGTTTGTCAAAAATTGTGAAGTAAATACTGTTATATATATTAATTTCGAACATTCTACAGAAAGTTGGCCTACCAGAAATGTTTTATTGCCGCTATACAAATAATGTGAATGTGTCTGCAAGGATTTACATCAATGTTAGAATTAAGGAGTCCCCAGGACTGAAATTGCTAATATTTAGGGGTCCTGTCAATAAAGGGGGTTGTCAAATCATTTTACAAAAAAAAAAAATTATACTTATACATGTTTATAATTAAGAGCAGATATAAACATTATACAGCAAATTACTTGCACTTGATATTTCCTTTTTCTGCATTTCAATCATCCTTTTGAATGAATTGTAACAAAACAATATGAAATTCAATGTATTGTAAGGGATAATTTCTCATTAATAAACAATAAATGCAATAATTAATTTTCGCAAGCAATAACATAAAGTTCACGTCAGCAAAATGTGCATCCAATGGGATGCAAATTTAACAATAGCAGGGATTCTGACCCACAATTTAGGGGTCTATGATATGATGGAGAAAATTGCGTCGGGTAAAACCCTGTGTCTATCAAACATAAACAATCAACTAAGTTTTGTAAAATTCTGTCGAATCTCATCAATAAACACACTAATAATGAATTTAAAAAGCCAAAAGTATACAAATATTTTGTTTATTTTCTGTCCTATAATTAATAAATGTTCAGTAAATGTTATATAGTTGTTTATCATAGCATCATTGATTGTCATTTTATACAGCATCAGTGTCTTAAAGGGACCTGTTCACAGAAGGATGAATTGACAAAGTTCTGTGACAGATTCCAAAAATAAAGTATCTGTCTAGTTTAGACATTGAATTAAAAACCTCAAAATATATGAAAATATGTGAAAAAGTCCCTTTAATACACCATTTCACTGAAATGCACCCTACATCAAGATCATCCTCATCTTCAACATCTACACTGAGACCTCTAGTTAACCTTGTTATTATCTGGTTCAGTCTCTGTTTCATTGCTGGCATCTGCTCAACACTGACTGGAACAGCACCAACATTTGCGAATCCAGGACACTTCCTCCCAGGAGTGACACGAAATGGCCTAATTTTTCGCAGTGTTTTTGAAATCAAGTCATGGTCACTTTCGTTCAAAGGTTTAGAGTGATGGCCACTTTTAGGCTTAATTTGAAAACTTTCATCAAATTTGGAGCATATTTCTGCTATGGTATCAGCAGCACCAGTGACTCTTTTGATTGCTTTTTCACTTTTGTTTGCAACAAGTGGCTTAATGAGTGCTTTTTGATTACAGACAGAATGTTCTTGTGTCAAGTCACTTTCCACGTTTTTGCATTTCCCGCCCTTAGTATTGACATAGGATCCCTCGAGCACTCGCATCTTCTGCAGAGGACTTAATAGGTACTTACATTTCAGTACGTAATCAATGTTTTCCACCAGATATTTACTAAGTTTGGAATGTGAGTAGAAGAAAGGCAATGAGTACTGACAGTTTAAAACTGTCCTATTCAGATCAGCTTCTTTGGCAGTATCATCCAGTGCAGCAAGATGCAAGTACCAATGACACAATTGCATGCAATAATTATACAGCTCATCGGGTTCACTGTTGGGAATGCTGGAAACTTCATATCTTATTACGATCTGGTTATTGTCTGACTTTGAAATGTCAACTATTCTAGGAGTGCTAGAACTTGGTTCCACAATATTTTTTGGACAGTCCACTGTTCCGTACCCGTAGTGTGTCAGAAACTCATGAACAATCTTCATTAGCACGTCACTTTGTTCAGCTGGTTGTACATCTGTAAGATCAGCCAAGAACTTGTGTTGTGGCTGACTATCATTTCCCTCCATCTTGAAGAAATTATGGAACTGTTCAAGAACCATTCCCTCACCAACAGACATTAGCAAATTGAAGTGTGGTTGAAAACGACCCTTCACTTTCCCATTAACATCTGTTCTGTGGAGAATGGTCTTGAAGTGGTTGAGGGTACCAGGACTGACCTCTGCTTTGAAGAATGTTCTGAAGCATTTCTGAAATTTAATGAAAATATATTAAATTTATAGTTGTCAATTCACACCACCAGTCTAATCATCAAACTAGTTGCTTACTAAAATCACTAGCATGAACTCTTGCTATTGAAGCATGAAATTATACTAGTGGTTTCACACTAATAAGGCTACTTTTATGTGTGCTTAAATGTCATGGCCAAGCAATGTTGACTCATTAGTGTTTTATTTAATTTTCCTTTTAGTTTAGATGAGTCAACTGTAGATGAAAAACATATTATTGTCTTCATGCAACGACTTCCGAATAATAACAAAATCAGCGCTGAAAGTGATCAATACCCTCAATTCTTATAAAACAATGCCTCGACAGGCCCTTCAGAGTCTCTAAATGCTGCTAACGGACTCTACATATGTCTTTATATACGACACAGAATATTAGTGAAAAAATAAAGTAACATGTTGATCTTAATAGCAGTAACACCAGTAATAGTAGTGTTAAGAGATAAAGAATAATTAGTAGTAGTTGCAGTAGCTGATGGCTAAAGAACATTTTGGTTTTTCATAAAACCATAAAGTCCTACGAATGCCACATCTCGCAGACAATGGGATGTAGATCGTCATACCTCTTTTCTGAGGTCACAGACAAACTCCGCAGGTGTTTTGCCTCACAAAGGCGAACTCTGGTGAGCTGATCACCTCCTATTGGTACACCATATTTCCTGAGTAGGTCAGCATTGCCTGTAAAGTATTAAGACGCCTTTAAGAAACATGTTAATATTATACCATAACATATGGGAAAATGCTGTTGGTGGAAGAAATCCACTTTAGGGTCACCGAAGCAAAATTCATGTGATAATATCTTTAAATCCAATCATCAGTTTATGGGAAGATGATTTTCAAATTTGTTTATATAGCCAAATAAGTAAAATTGCTGTGGCCCCTTGTGGTCATGTATTTTATGAATCCAAATAATGGAAGTATTTTGGTAGTGACCACCTAAGAACATTTTTTTCTTTTTAATTGGTTAGTGGTAGATCAGGAGGTCCCGGGTACGATCCCCACTCTGGGAGCGTTCTCAAGATATTCACCTGTGACAAGAAGTACTGGTTCAATCCAGGAAAGGACTCCAAGAGTGCGTAAGGCTTTTGATGCAATCAAGCAAAAAAAAGTAGGCTTGAACTAAAGTTTTATATATAATTGGCGGCTGTGTTTTTATCAAATCAAAATAAATGAAGTATTTGGGTAGATGATCAATCATGGATCATGGATCATTTGTGTAAAATTAAAATCAGACCAGTGGTTTCTATCAAGATAATTTCTATATAGTTTTCTTTACAGCGGCTAAACATTCATGCCTAGTTTGGTTAATTAGTTTGGCATGCTCAGTAGAATGAGTACAAATAATAAAAGGAAGGTAAAGCCAGGCTTTAACATGCCTTTGCTCATAACCTTTTTGGGTAATGCCCAATCAGGCGATGCATATTAGACTCAAACAGTTTAGCAATTTGATAATTCATCAACATATGTTTTTATATCACAAACAATCATGGAGTATAATTAATGTTAATGTGTCTTAATATTTTCTTATCAGTCAAAATTTACATACTAAAAACAAAAGAATTAAAAAAATATAGCATACCAAATGCATGATTATAAAGGCTGCTTAGCTGTTCCTCGTAGCCGTCCATGATAGCTATACAATCTTCATGTTTCGTTTCATTCTTAAACATGATAGGGAGAGGATGTACAACCGATTTCCTCGACATCTTTTTTCGCTGAATTCATGTGGAATGTGCTTTGGAACCAGTTTACCATACTGTTGAAAAGCTGGTATCTTGCATAATATTCTGGCAAGGAGCACAGCGTAGGAATGTAACAACTTGGCTTTGTCATTAGAATGTTCAGGCATAAGTACTTTTTCACTGGTTAACTCTGAAACATCGACCTTAGGAACTAAATTGTTCATGTCTATTGTCGACACTCTACTGAATATTATGTTACTTGTGAATAGATGCAGGTCCTTATTCCTTCTCTCTTTACTGAGAGATGATGTGTTCACATAAATATCCAGGTTATCTCCTGAAAACATACATTATAACATGTTTATATGAATAATTGTAGGTGACATTATGAAATAAAACCCAAAGTCACCAGTGCTGTTAAAGGGGCAAATTGATGGTATTTCAGAAATTCCCTTAATGTATTGAAAGAGTCCATATTACATTTTTTCATGCATACATATATCTACTAGTAAGTCTGACAATGATATATTGATGAATTGTTGTCTACAATATATATACAATGACAACAGATATTTTTCTAAACACGCCTCAGTGTGATTCGATCTCGTGCCTACAAACATTGTGCACAACAATGAGAATTTTATAACACTACAATACTTTCAGTACTTTTTTAAGAAATCATGTACTTTTTGAGAAGTCTCAGGTGAACCGGTAGGGGACTGATAAACAGGGTAGTACTATCACATGTTTGTGAGTCATTTTCGGGTGAAAAATCTCTAAGGCATTTCATTTCCAATTTGTATCACTGTATCTTATGAAATTTATGGAAAAAAATACACATGTAAGAGAATAAAGCTACCACTGAAACATGCTCAATTTTTACCAGTAACCTTTATCAATGGATTTTCTTTCAGGTTGTCAGCAATCAGTTTTTCTGTCATCGCTTGGATTCCTTCCTGGAGTGTAATCCTTGAGGACCATGACAACATCAGACCCAGCTGGTTTAATCTAGTTTGTCCCTACAAAAAACATTTCATTGTGATATTAATTATTGTGTAGGCGAAAAATTTTGCAACTAGCTTAGAATAAACATATTTACATGGTCTTACACGATAGCAGAACAATTAATTGTAATACTGTGTGAATGCACTTATACATGTATGATGTAATTTAATGAAAATGTGCATCTATGTAAATACAATATTGATTAAAAGATTCATTGAGTTTAAAACTGTAATAATAAATCAAGCCAATATATAATGCTTGTGCTGAAATATAATTATTGGTTAGCTAAATTAGGAAATCCAAGAAATGTATTACACAACAAATACATGTAATATGCTTTAATGGAAAGAAGTATGCTTGCTGTGTAACATTTACATATATTCTATGCGAAAATTTTGTATTATATCTGGGGGATACAACAGGCTACCATACCTTGTACAAGGGCGTATTCAATGCTGCTGTTCCAAAAACTGGCAGAGGAGTAACTGTAACAAAACTGAAATCAACACAAAAGCAAGGATAACAATAAACCTAAACAAGAGGGCCAAAGGCCCTAGGTCGCTCACCTAAGAACCAAAGGAACTAAACTGTTCTAAGCAGCTTTTGTCATGTTTGTATTATAAATGTGGCTTCTGACCTTGCTTTTTACCACGAACCATTATTGAACTCGGCTGAGATATCATTAGAACAAATTTTTCGATAAAGTTTTATGCTGATTGGGCAAAAACATGCGACTTCTAAAATGTTCACAAGGTTTCACTATAGCCATATAAGGAAAACTGCCCCGCCCCCTTGAAGCCATATTTTTCACAGACCGGAACCAGTTTCAAACTAGGCCTAGATATCATTAGAACAAATGTTCTGAGCAAGTTTCATGAAGATTGGACACAAAATGTTACTTCTAGAGTGTTCACAAGGTTTCACTATAGCCATATAAGGAAAACTGCCCCACCCCACTTTATTTTCAACTTCAAAAGCACTTAAGTCAATATTTTTCTTTAAGTTTCGTATCGTTTTAACCCAGTTATTCACGTTTATTAATGTCAATTATCATTTAAAATACATAAAAGATGTATTAAGAAAATCAATTCTTTTAATTTCTGAGTTTTGACTATTGTATTTGCTATTCTGACACTTCATATTTACAAGCAGGGTTTATAAGACTCATAGATTCCAAATTCTACTGAAATTCCTCATTTATATTTAAGCAAAATATTCATTTATAAAGTTTAAAAACATATTTTCAGTTGTTGTCAAATTTCAATAAAAAGCAGCAGAAACTTTTCAACAACGAAGTATAAAAAAGTTCAATAACAAGCACGAAATTTTGTGCAATAACATGAACTTTTCAACATGGGTGTGGAAATTCCATGCCATATTTTTCTGATATTGGTACTTAGCATCCCTAGTAGGTAATTTACTTGTCCAAGGACAAGTACTATGCCTGATTGTCAGTGTACAGTGTGCCAAAATGTGGTTTATATACGGTCGAAAGATATTTTTATATTACTATATAATTATTTACGCAATGATATTATTATTTTGTTAAAGTATTAATGTCATGCAAACAATTATATATCAGACAGGAGACAATTTCTTGGAATCAAGTCAATAAAGGCATTATCACGTAGACAATTGACATTGCTTGATAACAAATACCAGGATAGATTTGCAATGAACTGGTTCAAGCACAATTAAACAATTTTGGCATTTCCACATCCCTGATGATGAGCATTAACTTTTTAACAATTAACATAAATGGTCTTGATACTTACTCTTTCATCCAGGCCACCCTTGATAGCGATGATGGTCGTTAACCTGTGGTACGCTGAGAGGTTATCATATTTGTGCTTCATCATGATGCTGTAAGCAGAAGCTATGGCAGGAAGAATAGATGGTTTCATATTCTCACTGGCAGGTGTAGCCACACACAGCATAACCTTCAGAAGTAGCGGGACTCTGAAATATCTGTATTGCCATATCAAGCAACAATGCCTGAAATCATTATAAAATGTTTAATTTTCCATAATGTATGTTTAAAGGGAATTGTTCACAGATTTTCATATTTTTGAAAAATATAATTAAATGAATTTACTAACAAAACTGTAATATTTGGAATAGTTTCAAATAATAATAATAACCAGGAAAAAGATAAAATAAAAAAATATGCCTTTCCCGGGGTTCGAACCCGGAACCTCTAGTAGCAAAATAGTACACCAAATAGGCTTTTGAATTTTGAAAGTAAGTTAAACGCTATGAGGGTAATACACGTTTTTGCTAAATTATCGATGAAAAGCTTTACAAACGCTATATTAATTTTTCGATTTCGATTGATGATTATCAATAAACGAACATATATTTTAAACATTTTTCTAGCCAGGAGTGTTATTTTGATTGTTTGCATATAATGCATACATTCTTTTTTGAATCTATGACAATTGTTATGAAAATTGTCATTTTGCCAAACTGTGAACAAGTCCCTTAAATGTATCAGCTCATTTATCAATTATAGCACTGAATTGAACTCTGAGATTTCAATATACCATAGTATAAATGTTTGGACATCGACAGTTATAAAACGGTAAAATATGATTGTAACAGCCGTGGAAAAGCACCTGACCAATTTAATTACATGTACACATTAAAAGTAGTCGTTAATGTTTACACTTGCAGTGATTATTTTAGAAATATGGCCAAAAGCAACAAGGAAAACCTCTCAACGTTAAGTGATTCTGTTCAATAAAAAAATTATCCATATATAATTATTAATTTGCATTTTAGTATAATCATTATATGTAAAGATTTGTTGAAAATCTGGAAAAAAAAAGTTAAATGTCAAATATTACAATAAAGGAAAGGAATAACCCTAACGTGTGTAGTTTATTTGTGTCTACAGGCAGGCAGACAGGCAGGCAGGCAGGCAGCCAGGCCTGTATACCTCCTTTACTTCATATCGGGGTTATAAAAAATGCATTATTATTAGTTACTATTATTATTATTACTATTACCTTTTCATCATCTCTTCAATTATTTCATCCAGGAAGTGATCAACGCTGTCCTCCAGTCTACTTATGTCTCTGTATTTATACAGGACTGAGCAGAAACTTTGCGTTCTTGAAGTCAGTGATGAGGACTGCGTCCGCAGTTCTTGCAACAGGACCGAAGTCGAATCTTTGCCTGCAGAAATCTCTTGTAACAGTGCCTTCAAATCGCTTACCATAGGACTTTCACAGGAAACCTTGTCATCAACAACAGTTTTACTGTAACCATGATCTGCAGGTAAAGTACATGTGGAAGACTGGGTTGAATGTTCTATAACTGGAATATTTGATACCTTATCAGAAGGGGTTGGATTTGGAACCTGTTTAGCAGGTGACAGCAATTTAAGTTTCTTCCTTGACCTGTTCTGCAGTGCATTCTGGGGTCCTGGATTCAATGTCTTGGGTGTTGAAGGGGAAGCTACACCCCTTTTCACTCGTACACCACTTTCAGTAACATATTTAGTTGCTGAAGTCTTCAGCTGAATTATGAAATCATATGTTTGTTCTATCTTCCTGTAACAGTTTCTGCATACCGTTGGTGAATCTGAATTTACGATGCTTGAAAAGTGATTATCATTGTTTAAAACTAATTTAATTTTTCCAAAAAAAATTTCTTTAGATTTTCGTCCATTTAAATTAAACGGTCTAATTCTGGCAACACAACACACATAACAATCTAATTTTGTAATTTTAATGGGTGTATGTGTCGCCATCTTGAATGTTACGATCAGGTGACTAAAATTCAGGTGACTTGAGACTACATTCAGAGCCCAACACAGAGGTGAATGTCACTGTCACTAGCACTGTAAAGCCCTGTTGGACGGGTTCGGAGGGGCTGAGCACAGGTTGCTGACGCTGATGTCCACAAGAGATGACATCTCATTTTCTGAAGGAAGTTATAATGCTGCAAAAGAGTGACAAAAACCTCAGAGTCAGATTGACCAACAAGAAAGCTAATGCATGCAAGCTGAAAAGACATGCAAAACACTGGTGTAGTGTTTGAACTGAACAAGAAGTGACCATGAACATACGCGTTTGTAAGTAAGGACCCGGAAAACCAAAGTACCAACTGGTTGTAAATCAGATGCTTGCCCACATTTTATTTGCCAATACCGAAATTCTTTACTTAATTCAGAAATTAATGTGCTCTTCTGGACAAGGAACTGTACATTACATCTGTCTGATAGTACTGCTTTTTACTACAGAATGAGAAACAACAAAGTTAAATAAAGTAAGTAGCAACTGCACTCGACTGACACTGACACAATCTATTTTAACCATCACATGCAATTTTGCATCAAAACCTTTCAAATCTATGGGAAATAAATACTATAAAAAGCACAATTCAATGCTCAAAATATATAAATGCACCATTCCAATGTGTAAATTTAGGTTTTTAGAAAGCAAATAGCTTTTTATTTTAAATAATTTCAAACAGTTTCCATCAAGAGAATGAGCTGACTTTGCCACTTTACCTTAAGGGGGGGGGGGGGGGCACTATACAGTTACTCAAGCTTCGGTCCCAGATTGACGGGGTCGGGGATACAGCCAGGTTTCACACACCTATAATGTCAACATCTGAAAAGAAAACACAATTGCTAAGGCTGTGGTTACACAAAAATAGGGAAATTAAGTATGCACAGAGTTTCACTATAAATTTAATATGCATTATCAAAACAATTTATGGTTAAATTTTCACCAGTTTTCGCAACCATTTTTGTGACTTTCAAATTCAATTTTCAGCTTTCCTGAGAATGCGAGCAACTGAAACACTGTATGCCTTGTTGCGTAACTTATCAGATTTCATTTATTACACTAATGAACTGTCAGCACGGTCAGTATTCTAAATAATTAGACGTTTTACATAGGATGATCCTGTAACGTCTCCAACCCCCCAAAAACTGGTCATATCCATGAATTTTCTCAAAATACTAATTTAAGCGATTTTTCAACAAAAACAAGCTAAAGCAATGTAAACATCAATTATTACCAATCGAACCTGTAACAGCAGGAAAATAATCTAATTATCGATATTTATCAATGTTGTTGTTGTTGTTTTCAAATAACAATGCGTTTATATGACCTGGCGCTTTACATAAAGGAATGTTTATTTTACGGATATCAGAAATTGTCAAAGCCAAGGTCCCTTATGAGTAAATTTATTTGGACTACATGGTCAGTGTCAAAACAATTCAAGAGATTATGAGATGGTAACGTAAACTAAAATAAATACTTACCATGAGCAAACTACACACTAAGTTCGTCTCAATTGCTTATGAGCAGCATCTACGACAAATTGAAATGTCCAAACTATGGATGCACTGAATCAAATCATTATTCACCAAACGACAGACGCCATTTTGAATAATGAACGCTTGGAATGATCATCATGAATGAGACGCTCTCATAAAATAGTCCGTGCTGAGCCCAACACAGAGGTGAATGTAATGTAACCGTCGTGCAAGAGAATGAACTTGCCCCAGAGACACAAGTTTGCTCTCGGACTCGACACTGACAATGTCTGTGTCAATGGTTGACAGAACATAAACAAAATTACTAGTATCTTCCGCCGTTAATGACGATTGTGGATCTATACTTTCTGCTTTGCCATAAAAGCCACAGCTAGATAAAAGATTGCATCGCTGAATGTTTTTTTGGTTGTTAGTATTTAGTGTTATGAATAGCCATGTCTCATCAATGACACTCGCAAAAACTCGTTAAAGTTCAGCTGGTTCCAATTCTCACACGCAATGTATAACTGATAACAGTAACCAACTGATACACCAAACCTTGCAGCGGTTATTTCCCCTAGCCGTTAACAGTAACTGATTCGAGCTGTGCGTGAAGGTTTACGCTTGGGTAAAACAAAGGTAAAATAGAGGAACATAGTCGATCTTTCCAGGCTCTTTCTGGATTTTTTGTATTACATTTGGGAATTTTTTAACATCAAATTGGGAAAAATGGTCAGAAAATCGGATTGGGAATGGTGCCGTTTTCCGGTACCGACTTATATAGAGGAAAAACTCTGATTATTCCTTTAAGGTTTACATAACTGGTGTCAGGAAACAAGGTACGAGTGCCTGGAGTCGGTCTAAAGGTTAATGGTTAATAGTGTAGAGTGCGTGGGGGTTCGATCCCCGCACTGGGTGCGGCCTATAAGGCACCTCCAAAAGCCATGCTGTTGGGCTAGCTCTTTAGCAACGTGGTTAGAATGTCCGCCTCTCATGGAGAGGACCCAGGTTCAATCACCGAACGGAATTCAGCCTTCAGGACTTTTTCACTTCAAAACCATACCAAACCTAGTGTCACTACATTGATAGGCTACTTAATTTTGGCTAACATTCAAACGTTATGAACGTATAAATATTCCACTCAATGTGTATTTGAGACGCTAGAAAGATTAGCTTTACAAAATAATCGCTACAAAAACAAGGCTCGCGAAATCTAATGACATAATTATCAAGTACATATTCCAAACAAATTGAATGCGAGCAGTGGAACTTTTTACATTAAGAAAGAGTTATACCGTTTAACAGTAATCGACAGATTTTCACAAAGTGCACGTGTCGTTTAATAAGAAATGATTTTTATTTTAATATTTTAATTTTAAAATATCGCATGAAAACTTTTTAGCTTTAATCTACCTTCTAATGGAGAGTAAAACTCTCATCGCAGCGGTTACATCTCCTATCAGAAGCATTCGCCACCCATCGGCCCTTTCCGTATATTCATTTACGATTATATCCATATATGGTCATAGACGGCCGCGGACCATTCTGACACTGCCAACACGACGGAAGTGTCATTACAAGCACGACAACGATTGTTCGAGGTGAAAGAACTCTTGACTCGTAACCTGCTAAGAATGGAACGGAGGGACACGTATACACAACTCGTCCTTTGTGATATAAAAATCAGTCTAGGTATGTGGCTGCATTTTATTTAAATTCGTTTCTCAAATAAACGTCCAGCTTGATCAAACAATCGATGCCACGGAAGATGTTTTCAATTATTAAGGTTAAACGTTTATGTGCTATCTCTGTACAAGACGGTTTGCCGCTTGAAGACTGAGATGAGAACATGGAATTTTATATTTGTTACAATATGTTGCATGCTTTGTTGTATGAGCAAATAGATTCATTCTTTTCTGATAGGGCGCAACTGATCCTTTCAATAGCCAACTCTTTCAAATGCGTCTTCTCCGCATAACGTTGTTGATGGCAATGAGAATACGTGCCTTGCTTTGACCGAAGTGGACCCTTCATGGACAGTGGACATCGGCTTTCAGGCACTTATCAGTTACATCGTCGTTAAGAAATCAAATGAAGGAAGTTCTAGTACATGTAATCATATTAGTTCGTCTGGCGTTGTTAATGCATTGCGCTGATATGTATGTTTCCGGCATACATAGAAAGCGCATGTAACCTTTCAACGAAACATTTTAACAAAGAAAAGCAAAATAAATACCCAATTTTCTTTAGTAATAACACTGGTAAATAACATAATATCAGACGTTATATATAGATATTAACACACTAATTTTACATGTATAAAACTTGAAGTGCACAATGTTCATCGACTGATATTGAAGGTCATAATAAATATACATTATTAATCTTTAGCAAATCTCATAGTGCTAAAATACAGCGAACATGCCCACACATGAGTTATCATTAAAGTATGTTCCCTTTTTCAGCTATATTTGCAAAGTACCGCGTTGAAGGACGCTCAGACGGAGAATGGTTCGTCCTAAATAATAAAACAAGCGATTACACCGGTAAGTTCCTCGCATCTACACAGATACGTCCGAATCGTAAATCAGGACAACAGTAGCATGGTGCTATGCGAGGTGTATGTGTTTGGAGGAATAAAGGGGTTTTCACAATACGGACATTGGCTGATTTATTAATACCTGCACTATATTTTTGAAGGGTTTTTACAATACACACATTGTCTGAATGATTAATACCTGCACTATATCTTTGAAGGGATTTCACAATACACTAATTGTCTGTCTGATTAATACCTGCACTATATATTTGAATGGTTTTCACAATACAAACATTGCCTGATTGGTTAATACCTGCACTACATCTTTGAAGATATTCCGTTGCTAACATGAAATTCCAATGCTGTATAGATATTCATTTTAAACAAAAGTTTAACATAGTAAACCAAATAGTGTATGCGATATCATAATTAAAATTCAATGAATAATTATAACGTTACAACATTATTAATTCTCCAATAAACAAAAATACTGTAAGAAAGTAAACATTGCAATTAAAGAACATGTTGCCATTTACAGTTGAAAGCGAAATTAATTTCGCATTATTGATATTTATCGGCTACTCAACATCAATATGTATTTCTTACGCATCAGAACTCCAAATCGTTGTATATTAGCCGATATACAACTCTAAATAGAAAATTATTTCTTAAACAACAAGATAGTGCTACATAGCATGAGGGAGCTTCACATTAAGATTATAGAATGCACGCCGTCAGTCTGGGGTGAATCCTGCCAGCAAAGATGTACAATGTTTAAATAATGTTTCATTGCAGTCCCATATTGGGCACGCGTCATGGTGAATATATAGATACTCCGTCGTCTTCTGGTAGTCGATAAAAAAGAAGTTAAACATGTATATAAAATGAATATTTTCTGTTATATTATCAATCGGCTTCCTGTTTTGGGCAATTTTTCTGTTATTGATTAAATTGATATTTATATAGAAACACATAAAAACGTTTATCTCGTGCAATAATGATCAATGTGTTAAGGAAAGTTTGTCTTGAATCAACAAACAAAATTCCCTATTTTCTTCAATTTCAATTTCACTTTATGTCTACAGTTTATGTTCAAAATACAACTGCTGGCCATTCCACAGGAGTTCCATTGGGCGGAATGATAGCAGTATCGACGTTCTTAGCTATTGCTGTTGGAGCTAATATTCTGGGTCTGTGCATATACCTTAAAAGAAGAAATCAAGTGTATGTGAACAACATTTTACGAGCCATGAATTCAATATGTAGATGGCCATATGACTACAACATTTTTCAAACATTAGTCTTAATGTATAGTATTTACCATTTAAAACGTTCAAGACGAATTACATAGAGCTTTTTTTTATTAATTTATGGTTAACTTTTTAACGTCATGATGCTGTTTTCATTAGGAAGGAGATTTTGTCCGGAATTAATGCATATACCGACAACCATCAAATAATATATAGTTTTGGTGTATAAATGATCATATCTTGTATAGTTCATCAACGCATGGTGAAGGGCCACACACAGTTACCCAAGCAAACATTGTTGTATCGTCGTCGAGAAATGAGTATGACACAGTGGCATCAAAGTTGCGAACATCTCACCAGTTGGAACCTGTAAACGAGCTAGGGTAAGTAGAGAATTTGTTATCAGGACAAGAGCAGACTTGAGCAATCATCCCAGCAAAATGTTATGTGTTGTTTTGGATTTTTCTTCGTAAAGTATGTCAGTTATATAACGGCTCACATTTTTCCTGGGCAGCTTTGCCGATCTAAACGATTTACCGGTACTAAGTGCACATAAAACAACCGCTACCAAGTACACATGCTAATGCCAGTAACTGACAACTGCCCTACTCGAATCAGAGGTTGGCCGTAGAAATTAGTTCATGATAAAGTTTTATGTGGCCGGGCTGGGGCTCGAATTCACAAGTCCAGCGCTCTACCAACTGAGCTAGTCGGGCCCGTCCCGATCAAAATGTTTAAACGGTGTTTGTTACATTTACACAATTAACTATGGAATTTATCTAAATTATTCGCCGATCAAAATGTTGCAATAATAGTTTTTCGTTTTAATATAGATGAATGTCAATTAAATGTATTAAATTTAACAAACAACTTTACCTACTTTTATTTTATTTTCAGCTAACCCATCGGAATCCAAATATTACGCAGATATTTACGAAGGCAACAATATTGTCTGATCAAAGTTTCACTCACGATTGAAGTAATTGAGTTCTATTCCATCTAAAATAATATTTAATTATATAAATTTATTTTATTTTTTCTGCGTGTAGCTAGTCAACCTAGTTTTTCAAGTCTCACTGTTAACAGGAGCGGACGGACAGACATAACGCAGAATACGTGCTATATATACTGTGTAGCAGTGTGTGTTCACCAATTGTTATACATGTACTCGGTTTTCAGTTGAAACATACGAGTTCAGAGTGTATGTTCCTATATGTAAAGCATATCATACTTGTCCAGGGTTTACATCTAATTGAAAATCGACCTAGTATTAATCTACGTCTTTGTTTATAAAACAAGTTATATTATTGGATCCTTCAATGATTTCTGAGTCATATGGTTTCTTTGACATACGCACAATACAACTATACTATGCATAACATGTACATTTTATTCGTTGGCTCATTAAACAAACATATTCACGTCGTAGTTAGGTTCTCCTTTCTCCCAGCCACAGTCTCACTCGCTCAATCGCTCACTCACTCTCACTGGGCGTAAATGAACGTAATAGCTAATTTATAAAAAAAAGATACATATATATAACATGGAATAACATATATAAATTCAAAACAAATCAATGAAATAAAATTTAAGATTTGAAGATATATGAACGAGATTAGTATTAGATTGAACATAAAAATGTACGTTCAATTTTTTTATATACGTATACACATTTGTCTTTAATTTCAATTTAACAATTTACAGCACAAATGACAGTTAAATTATTGACTGGATGATTTGTAACATTAATAAAATAAACAATACAGATTCCAAAAATAAGCAAACAGACAGGCTGCGGTCATGCCTGTGGCTACAGCTATATTAAGCCATAATTTTGGATATTAAAACACTATGTATTAAGGCAAGAACGTCATGCTCTTTTCGAACACAGCCGTAATGCTGACTTGACGTTGACGTTGTTTTCCACGCAAGTTTAACAGGGCGTCATCTCGATGTTCCTGTTGTGCTTTTTGAACGAGCCGCTTCAGCTGTGACATGGCCTCAACTTCGTTTTGATTAGCCGAGGTCTTATTGGACGCCATTTTGCGCATTGTTTTCCTATAATTTATCTTGTATTCACTATAATAAAGAAAAAAAAACTCTTGTTCATGTATTAAAAAATATAAAAGAATATACATCGTTATTGATAAATTAAATATACTTTCTTTACACACAGTATTGCATATCCTTTCCAAATAATGCACATGCATTAACATCGCTCTTTCTTCTAAGAATCGATTTCATGAATCTGTTGCCGCTCTTGGTCAAAGTTTTTATCTAAACTTAATGTTTGAAAGTTTATGATGTTTATTTAATATATCAATACATATATAATCAATAAGTTGTTTTCCTATGCTAAAGATATAATTTGTTGGGATTTTAACCATTTTGCAAAAGACATTATAGCATATGAAATGTAACATACACATAGCGTCAAGCGCAACCGTTTAACTATTAGTAATTCAAGGATTTGCACGCTTGAATATCGCCGTCAAACGTTCGCGTCTCTCGCTTTTTTTCTTGGCATTGACCACACAATTCGACCGCTTTTCGGCTAGAGCATTCTTCACAAGTTTCTGAAGATGTTTCTGGAACGCAGCCTCGTTGTCTGTTGACGTCTTAGTTGTCATTGGTTTCATCTTGGAGATTGTTTTGCGGTATCCTAACCTCACCTCGCTACACAAGTGGGAACGGTAAAATGTTAGTAATTATTTGCCATGTAGGACACGATATAAGCAGATATTGCAGAGATAAGAAAGCAGAAAGTTATCCAAACCCATACATATATATTTGTTGGCAATAGATACGCTACTGATGCACATGTAACTAATACGCGAAGACAGCTTATCAGTATCACCTGTGAGAAAAACAAGACTCTAAAGACAATGATATTAATATGAAGGTACATCACGTGAATAGCTGCATAGCATATGGCGATATAGTCGAGGGTAAACGTGTATACAATCTCGCACACATACTGTAAATCTTGTTAGGTTCATTGGTTATTGTTCTGCCGAATTGTATTATTTATAAAAACACCCGATTGTAGACATTTTACATGTAGGTATTCAGTGATGTAGGCAATGTAATTAATAATTAATATTGAACTAAAATGTATTAACATTTTCAACACACAATATCCTTTTAAATTGAGAAAGGAAAACATACATGTATTCGTACAATGATACAGTTGTGCTAAACAAATATGACCGATCCAATCAATGAATTATCTGTTTTACTTGAGAACAGGTTAATCATGAATTAAATTTTAATGTTAATTCAAATTAAAAATAATATTTAAATGCATACTAAATCCAACACCAGATTTTTATACAATTAACACAACCACACACAGTATAATGTCCGGAGTTAATGTATACACTTATAAACAATTATAGACGGGGTTTATTATAAGTGGTTCAACGGAAATCTTTCCACACATACCTGTATTCTATTTGTGAATTTTCATTGCCATCGAGTCTGACAAACAACGTGTCGAGGGCTTCATCGCTCAGTGGAATATTGATTGTCTGGATATCAAGAACAAAACAACACGCAATTATAGACATTTATATTAATTAAATCAGACTCAATCAGAACAATCGTTAAATGTGGTTCATAGACCCACATACAGCTTTGAAAAAACATATAAGGTTTGCAATTATGGTTCTTTGACACAAAACAATGTTTTGAGTGACAATACACCTGCATACGAGGAAAAAATGGGCTTGGAATGCACAAAACAAGCGCACCAATTGCGGATACTAACGCTCTTCTGATTAACATCCTAAATTTAAGAAAACCAAGTAAAAAATCCAATAAAAAAAGACCCATTTATCTATAAAAGTATATGACAGAATCGAAAAAAGGCAATAACTCAATACAAATCAAAAACAGTGTTATGTTTGTTTTGCCCTACACAATATTCAATGGTTTGTTAAGAAATATGGACCTGAATGAAATAAACAACAATAAAAACATGATGTGTTCTAAGTCAAGTAAAGGGCCATATCCAATTAAATTATATGACAGAGTTAAATCATACTAAAATGTATACCAAGTATGAAGGTCATATGATCACTTGTTTCCAAGAATAATGAATAAAAAATTAACCACATTTCAATACAGAGAACTCAAAATCTGATTCTTGTCTTACACACTACTCTCATCAAGCTGAATAAGTAAAACTAACTATAATAAGTTTGAAAGCTGTAGGTCAGAAAGTGTTCAAGATCAGTGGTCCTAACTATGAAGTAAAACCCACGACAAAAAAAATGTGCAAGTAACACAATGGCCAAAATTCCATTAAAATCCAAAACAGCGTTATGGTTCTTGTAATACACACTCATCTCATCATGCTTTATTAGTATACCAAATTTGAAAGATGTACATGCTTTATGAGTATACCAAATTTGAAAGCTGTACATTTAATAGTGTACAAAATGTGATCTAAACAAATTAAACAAGAAAAATGAATTTTCTAAGTTTAAAAATTGTCAAACTTTCGTCAGAAATCCAAGACAGAGGTATAATTCTTGCCACAAACGCTCACCTCAGCATGCTAATTTAGTATACAAAGTTTGAAAAGAGTAGGTCAAAATTTTCCAAGAAAATTGAACTTCAACCTTTCGGGACGCGACTGGACGCGACGCGACAGGACGCGATGGGATAAAACAGGACAGGACAAAGTTAGTCCTATATAGCCTCACCCCTTAAACCCCCCAAAAAGTTTGGTTGGGGTATAACAATATAGATAATTAGTGCCTCTCAAGTGAGAAAAAATAAATAAATAAACACAAAATATCTTATGTATACTTAAAGCTGAATAGCAAACTTTAAACAATGAATAATTCGATTTAAAAACGAGTTGGTGCAATGCGAATAAAGTATAAACATGAAACCGGTTGAATTAAGAAATGCAATAGGCGTAGAACTTGTATAAGTAATTTAACACGAATTGCGTTTAATTGAACAAATGATAATTGAACAACGAACTGGTATAGGTAATTCAAAACGAAATGCGTTAATTAAACAAATGATAATTAAACAACGATGTGCACTGAATAATTTGAAGCGTGTATATATAACGACAGTTGGCTTATATATAATTTAATTGATAAAGAATTCTTACAATAAAGCCTTCTTTCATTTCATTCTTTGACACAGACTGGCTGCAGTCAGTATCAAGGGTCCTAAACAAGTCTATGAGTCGCATATTTTTTTGCTTCATGTACTCGAACAGCACCATCGCCGGGTCGTAGTCTTTCAGCGTTCGATCGCGCACAATGGGCGTGAGTTTCTTCTTGTTGGGGTCGCGGTGATATACTTTGATATCCTGGACCTTCTGAAGTTCCTCAAGAGCGTCAATAAACTCGGAGTTGATCGGGATGTCCTGTATATACATAATTAATGAGAATCAAATATTCGGTACGCCAACAGGAATACTCACTTTCGCCATTTGTTCACTCTCGCGAATACATGCCCTACTGTAATATTTTTAGCTCGGTCAAACCTGCATCTGATACATATTTTGGTACAGTTGTTTAATTAGTTTGTATACGTAACATCAAGGTTAGTAAGATATACTTAATAACGCCATAGTAACAGTAGTTAATTATGGAAAATTTTAACCATATATTAAGGAGTAAGCAGTTGTCTAAGTAAGCGTTTTCAAGTGTTATGAACACTGTCAACGTGATCTTTTATAACTAATGCACGCATAATCGTGTCCCTATTTAAACCACGCACATTGGTATGAGCCTTTGACGAACATATACATCTTACTAGACGGAAGGTCGCACGGAAACTTACACTCATGTGTATGTCTTGAAGGTTCGAGGTGTCGGAGTTGAGGAGGCATTTCAGTATTGCAATACCGCCATCTGTCGTCATCGGATTGGAGTTTATCTAGTAGAACACAATGTATTATCGGTAAGCATTCATACCAAACAAAATTGTCATTTCTAATCTGCTTATTATACTACCCAAGCACGTAGCCGTGGATAAATCTATCAAAATATAATTTACTTTTGTTTACATAAGCCTCTTAAAAAGGATATTGACCGCAGGCAAAGATAAAAAATAGCCTTTCGAATAATACCGCTTAACATATTTTACTGTTGATTTTATTTGATAACTATTTGCACATTTTTATCATATCGGGGCTGCAATCAACCCTTTCAAGGCTTTAGTAAAATGTATTTTAATTTTATATTAGAGGACGTAATATTTGCAATTAATACATACTTCAAATAGCTTTTTATTACTATGGAGCCATATGAACTATCAAACAAAACATAACACTATCAATCACGTACTCGTAACAATTTCAGTGTGTCATTCTTGTGTAACCCTGGCAACAATCCCTTCAGGGCCTGGGGACTGATGCGGTTGCTGGAGACGTCCAGCTCCCCGAGGGTGTGGTTGAACGGAAGTGCCCCGCCCAGGGCCTTACAGCCTTCCTCCCCCAGACCGTTCCAGGACAGGTCGAGATCTTCTAGTGTCTGGTTAAACTGTTAGTATAAAACTTGTGAGTAAAAAGGTTATATATATACATCAATGTATCATGACGTGGTACAACTGATTTTAACGGCCGGTTCGAATTACACGCAATTTATTGAACTGCATGTTTTAAGTAACAAGTCTAAAGAAGTTGTCATTATTAATTAATTACGCTCACTTGTTAAAATTATTGGCTTTCATAATCATTTGTTTGACCAAGTATTTTCAAAGAATATGCCATGAATTGTAAACAAATTATCTGATACAATTGTTAACTTTGCTTAAATATTTAACTAATCAAACTTAAGTACCCGTAATGCAGAGCATATGCTGACAGCGCCCTGTAAACGGATGTGGTTCCAACTGAGGTCAAGCGTCTTCATTCCCACGTTGCTCGCTGCAATTATATACACTGTACTTAACAAACATTTTCTTGCAGAAAGTGTATGCAATGTGTAGATAAGCACACGTGTATAGCGCTAACTAGGTCATTTCACTGTATAGCATATACTTTATCTCACTAAAATTATCACCAGTCTGACTCTACTGTATACGATTGTATGTTAATCAAATTAAGCATCTGTTCTATATTTTTAATTAACCAAATTTATAATTAATAGAACTCCCATTCCGATGTTTTAACTTAAATGAAGCCTCGGTGATGTTGAACGTACTTAGCGCTTTTCCTATGTATGTTCCGCCGATGTTATCGATAGCGTTACCGGAGAGCACAAGTTCTTCAATGTTGTCGTTTTTCTGGAATTAACGGGGTACATTTTATACCAGATACATTTAGCGATGATGATAACGATGATGATAATGATAATAATGATGATGATGATGCTGATGTAGCTGCTGCTGCAGCTAATGATGATGATGACAAAACAACAACAACAACAATAATAATAATAATAATAATGATGATGATGATGACGATGATGATGATAATAATAATAATAATTATAAAAAAAAAAAAAAAAAAAAAAAAAAAAAAAAAAAAATAATAGTGCTCCATGGCAAACTGAAATTCAGGCTATCTTAAATATAGGTCATTAAAATATGTCAATCTTCTTTAAGTTAATGTTAAAGCTGTGTCCAAAGACGCACTCCATATTGAGATTAATCAGGCTGTAAACTGACACGTTAAACATATCGGCTTATAATAGTAAAAATTTAATCCTATCAGATTAAGAAATTACTGCAGCTATTGAAAAATCCACTTTTTTTTTTAATTTGTCAAGTTTAAGCTACTTTGAAAAAAAATAAAGGCGGTTTTGTTATCTGAGAAGTGGCTGTTTAGTTTACTTAATGTATATTTATTTAAACATGTACTAGCATTGAATCGTCACTATTGCTGCATACATCGGAAAATATAATAGCATCACATATTATTTGTATTAACAATACCTTTATTACTTCTCCGAGAAGCATAGCATGCTGCGTCCCAAATTTGTTTTCTGAAAATAATATCTATACTAAAAAATAATTTAAATTATAAAAATTAAGTGGAATATGCTTTTAAGATATGACCAATGTCTGAACCGTCCGGACGAGTGTTTAAACTCCAAACTTTAAACAGTATGCGCTCGTGACATGATGTGAATGAAAATTGCCGGGTTTTGGCATTTTGTACTGGTAGATGCGTAAAAGCGTGTAGTTTAATGTACTGGTAGATGCGTAAAAGCGTGTAGTTTAATGATTAATTGGGATCGAGCTCAATATTGCTTGTTCGCAAGGCAGGCGACACCACGTCCATTAGATCTCTTTGACAAATATGTTTTAAATCAAAGTACACTAGTTACCATGCGCCATTAAATGTGTTCAGAAAAACCTTGATTATTGAATAAGAAACATTCTTAGATATAATATTCGCTGAATTTTTCTATAGACAAAGAACAAAATTATCGTTGTTATACTACCAAATAAACAACGCAAAAAGAAGATACGATTTTGAGCGGAGCATAGTAAAAACTAATTTTTGCATTATCGTTATTTATCGGCCAATAAACAACTATTTGTCGTTCTGATGTATGGCATTTAAACCACTCGGGATAACGCCCTCGAGGTTCTGTTTCTAAGCATCAGAATTCCAAATCGTTGTTTAATTGCCGATACACAACGATAAAGCGAAAATTATTATCATTTTTAATTCTAGCATGCCACTCGCAAAATTTCCGTTTCTAAATTGCCAATACACAACTCGAAAAAGTAGTTCCGAAATTGTAAAATATAGTTCGCGTGGTAAAGGCAGAATATGTTGCCTGGTCATGTTAGAATCGAACTAATGTTCAATGTATCATTGTTTGTTTTTAAATAAACAACGATATTAATTCATTCGCTTTGTAAGTCAAAATCGTTGTGTATCTACAGATATGCAACTCAAAATAGAAAATTATTTCTTAATTTAAATCATTATTGTATAAATACATATATAGTTTGCAAACAACATGCAAAATGACTGTTCATAGACATGTTACATGCATGGTGTATTTTTTGTGAATCATATGAGGCGCGTCGTGGGAAAACCGGACATAATGCATGTGCGTAAAGTGTCATCCCGGATTAGCCTGTGCAGTCCGCACAGGCTAATCCGGGACGACACTTTCCGCCTAAAGTGGATTTATGGTTAGAAGAGACTTCCTTAAAACAGAAAATACCATAAAAGCGGAAAGTGCCGTCCCGGATTAGCCTGTGCGGACTGCACAGGCTAATCCGGGACGACACTTTACGCACATGCATTAAGTCCGGTTTTCCCACGACGAGCCTCATATGTATTGTAATAAGTACGCCAAATTATGTTTCATGTATTATGACTTCATGACATCATTATAACGTCTTTGTCATAACATGTTACCAGAAGAAGGCTTTTCAGCCGTAACGTTGTGATTAAATATTTAGCTATTTTTGAAGTTTTACTTCTTCATAAGATATTCATTGTTCATCGACAACGCATACTCACTGGACATGTCGACACGCTTCATGGGTTTCATGTCCAGGAAGACTTTGCACAAGGCCCGTAACCCCTCCAGATTTATACTGCACTCGGAAACACTCTGAAAGTGCCATATAAAAATGCAAGTTTCTTAAAATGCATAAAAGATTGTGAAAGTTGTTATGAAGCCTAACACTGCTATTCATGTGTTTAATTAGTATTATCGACTGCATCTCAGTTCTCTGCGAGTGGGTGCTATTCCAATTGTTTAATAATTAATACGATGTACTGAATAATACGTATTTTATTTAACTTCTGGTGCCACGACCATGAACATATTTAAGTTCAATCCTAGTCTTTATCTGAAAAATATAACCAATAGAAATCAAACATCGAATGAAATTGTGTTTGGATTTGTTTCGCCATTTTTAACAGTCTTTCAATCATATCACGACGGTCGGTTAACCTACTCACACTTTCCCTGGGCAAGCTTAGCCGATCTAAGCGATTTACCGGTGTTAATTACACATACTGACAGTAGCTGACAGTTGCTTTACTTGAATCAGAGGTAGGAGGGAATGGCCGTAGAAATAATTTTATGACCAGTCCCCACACAAGTTATGTGGCCGGGCTGGGGTTCGAACTCACGATCCCCGGGTTGACAGTCGAGCGCTCAACCAACTGAGCTAACCAGGCCCGGCCACATCGAATGAAAAAAAATCATTATCATTTACAAAAGTATTAAGTTAAGAAATGTGTTCGAAATAAAGAATGTTCGTAGTTGTTGGGCCAGAATGTTATGATGCTGATACAGAATGCAAATGGGTACAAATTGACATAAATGAGTAAAATGTAGTCATCTACTGAAAGTTAAATCATGCAAATTTGTCCGAGCATCCAAACGATAATAGTCTTAAATTTGGTTAAAACGTTTGTTGGTCTGATTCTGTAAGCCTTCGAGTTTTACGTCACGCATATTAGAAGTCCAAACTGCTGTTTATGAACTGATAGATTCGTATTTCTGTTTTTTTTTTTTTAAATTTTTCGCTTCCTTGAAAACTAATTAGTTTTTATATGTATGCGATATACATGTATATATGTAGATTTACCCATTTGTGTTTTGCCATCACATTGAAAGTTAGGCCATACCAATTTGATCTATGTTTAGCATCCTCGGGCAGATAGGTTTTCGGATGCATGAACGAAAAAAAACAAACTTTTGACAATGTGAAAAATTGATTTGGAAAGCTTATGAAAAAAAATGGAAAAAGAAGAAAAGGTCTTCTATGTGTTTTTACTAATATTTGTTAGACATAACGCGCAACTAGCCAATTTACACATTTAAAATATTGTATTACAGTTGGTTCCCAAAATGAAGATGATATATAGCAGTTGCGCAAGTAAACATTTGCTTTAGCCTGTACCACTGCTTGTACCATAAGTTGTGAAAGAAAAATGTTTTTATCGACTTGCTGTTTGTTTTTTCTTGCCTGGTTGATAGGTTTTCAAAAATCATGGGGACGCTTAACATAGAATCAAATGTGTATGGCCTTATTGAGAGACGCACTTAAAACAGTTTCATGATATTGATTAAGATTATTACACTTTTAACGGTTAAACTATATCAGTATTATATATTGACCCAAGGGCCCATATCCGCAAAGCACCTAAGTGAAACCTTAAGTAAATTTCTTTAAATCATAAAATTCCATAATTCTGTGGCTGGTTAATATCAAGTTTAATTTGTCTTTAATGGTCTTAAACTGGTAAAGAATCAACAATTGGTTCTTATTTTACCATGTTTAAGATATAAAATATTGATTCACACGAGGAATAATTTTTATTTTAAAATTTTCCCATAAATAAGACTTAAGTTAAGATTTCCCTTAGGAGCTTTGTGGATATGACCCAAGATCTCAGGTCAGTATAATCAATTCTGCTGAACATTACGTAACCTCTAATTCCACTTCAGCAAATAAATTCATTAAAACAAAACAAGAATAACAGGGTATGAAAAGCGATAATCTGGATTAAAGCTGGCCAGTATTTGAAAACTACTCTGTGAACTACTGCTGATTTTAGCGATAAATAATTGTATATTTAATACTCGTTACGGTTTTAATACGTTTTCATTTCAATTCCAATATTTCAACATATTTGCGCAATTTAAGGAAAAAACAATATTGGTTAAAAATAATTTGAACTGCTTTATAATAATAAGTTCAATAAAGTCAAACTTGTTTGTACTTAAGTCTAGCAATCTATCCTCTGTATAGCATACATAAATAAGGAAAATGTGTATTGATAAAACTATATCGAGTGTTAGTTCGTTGTCATATCGTGACAATTACTAGATCTCGCTTTCAGGTATAGTACGTTTTGATGTCCTTATAATAAATACAATGGCAGTAGGACGGAAATCATTTTTTGAAAACATGAGAAACCTACTAAGGCGTCTATAGTGGTGTTTTGATGGAGGGATTCAGCCAAGTAGAGAGTGCCTTTGCCACTCAGATCGTTTCCGGAGAGATTCAACTCCTTTATTGACACGTTCGTCTGAAAATGTAAAATGAGTTGCGAGCGTTTGATAAAAATCAATGTGAAAAACGTTTTTAATTTTATTAAATATAACTACTAGTATTGCTACTACTGCTGCTGCTGCTACTACAACTACAACTTCTTCTACTACCACCACTAGACTTCCACTACCAATACTACTTCTACAACAACAACAACAACAACAGCAGTGACAACAATAACTACTACTACTACTACTAAGACTTAAAAGAAAACCAAATACAATTACTACTACTGCTACTATAAATACTGCAAAAACAACAACAGCAACAAGAACATCACCACCAACAACAACAATAACAACAACAAAACCAACAACAAAAACAACAACAAAAACAACAACAACAACTGTTACTACTACTACTACTACTACTATTACTACTACTACTACCACTACTACTACTACTACTGCAACTACTACTACAATTACTACCACTAGTGCTTCTTCTTCTACAAGACCTCCAATTATCTACTGATAGTACTTAAACTTCCACCACTACCACCAGCACTTATACTACTACTATTACTACTATTACTACTGCTACTACTATTACTACTACTACTAGTACTACTACAACTATTACTTTTACTACTACTACTACTACTACTACTTCTACTACTACTACTACTACTACTACTACTACTACTACTACTACTACTACTACTACTGCTGCTGCTAATACTAATACTTATATAATACTTTTATTAGGACTAGTACTGATACTTATGCAAAAAATATCACCACTACTACTACTGCGGCTTTGTCAACTCGGTGGCTATGAATTAAGCGTTATACATCTGAGCCTAATATTAACATATGTTTTTCTGTAAAACACACTCAATACTAGAGACATTAAAACACTACACTCACACTTAAAGCTACGCAGATGCACTTAATATCACGTGGTCCCAGCAAGCTATTTGATACGTCTGCAACGGTATTGGCGATTTGACGCTGAAAACGTCCACATGGCGTAATATGTTCGACTCTGCATGTACGGCCGTACGTTTGACGCATAAATTCTTCCGGTGTGACATCGTGGCGCAAGCGTTCATTGTCTAAAAGGAGGCGAAACAAGCGTGCAAAATAACAACATAAAAGCAGCAAAACTATGCTTACACCATTTGATAAATCGAAAGGAATTGATCAATTACGAATAATCTATTTTGAGTCAGTCTAACTTATTTAGTTTCAGTAACGTTCCTCAAAATTTTCTGCATCCTAGTATTTTCAAAACAATAGCACTCAATATAAAATATATGTATATGCATGATAAAATAGTCACGGTTTTGTAGAAAGCTTAAATCCTATCTCAGTGTTGCCCTTATTTGCATAAACTTACCTGATTCTCGTTTCAATTTTCCGGTATCCCAGTCGATTTTCAAGACATCCCATTTTATCATTTTTAAAAACTGGAGACAGTTTTATTTCCAAACCTCATTTGGCTGACCAATGTAAGAAATGTCAGTAAATGTCCAACAGTAACGAAGCTATACAAATATTTCGATAACTGGTAATTGATATCTGGGGTCATGACACTGTCATTTATTGTTCTTCGGTTAACTTTTGTAAGTAACATACGTTGTATCTATGGGGTATTATGGGGTATTATGCGTATTCCCTTTGTAAGTTAAGACATTTTCATAATGATTATCGGACATCACGCTTACTTGCCGACCCTCTGATTTATATTTATGGTTTAATTAACGTCGTCGTATATCGGCTAAACATGGTGATTTCGAGTTTACTGTGTATAATAAAGCGAGGAAGGCTTTATTGACTTTTTTTTGTCTCGTTTGCCCACAACACATGAACGAGTATTTCTTTTTTTTTCACGTACTTTTCATATTTGTGAAGATACGTTGATGCTTACAAACATTGCACTATATTTAGAGTTTGCCAAAAAAATAATGGAACAAAATGAAAGTGTGCATAAGAATGTGTGGAGGCAAATGGTTAATTCAGTTGTATGTCATGTGATTTAAAAATTCAATTTAAAATAAGATATCGTAAGATTAACTATACCATGTATCTAGCATCTAATCAAAATACACATCTACAAACAACTCACGCAAAAACTGGGTCGATTCTAGAACGGTCGAGTAGTTGATTTTAATATTTTATTATTTCAATGCAAGCTTTGCACTCAACGTGGTAACACGACGTCACTAACGTGATATCAGTGTCAATCTTAAATATGTCATGAGGATTTTACAGATTATATGTTGAGCACTTGTAAATGCAAAGAATGTATACCTTCAGCGAAATCTCTCTCGGTCAATATTCCGTCATCTAGATCGTCAAAATCTAAGTCTTGCGATTCGGACATTAAAGAAACAACGCTTGCCCTCTTGAAACCGTACCCATTCGACATCCGACGTTCGCGTTCCGTCAGTTTGTTAGAAGACGACACCTTTCTGGGGGTATTCTCCGGAGTTTGTTGTGTGAAGACTGGCTTGGTGGTGCTTTCGTTTTCTTTCTTACCAAGCGCTGTGCGTTCATTTGCATGTTCATCTTTATTATTTCCATCGGAGGAGTTTCGCTCTTCCAGCGGAGATGCTTTTTGTCGCCAGACGGTCTCCCGGTGGCTGTGCATATCTCTGCTTCCGGTTCTGCTGTCATCTGCGCGGCTGAGCTGCGCGCCGCTCCCGTGCTTCAGAAGACCCCTATGGGCTCTATTCTCCATATTAACCGACATCCTTTGTAACTGTTTTAAATTATATTATGCTATTTTATAACATCCATGTACGGGTAAATTAACCAAAAAAAAAAAATCACGCGCGTGTATTACAAAATCAGCACATTTAATATCACCTTAATGCATATACATAGTTAGAACTTACACTTCTGTGGTTAAGGTTAATTATCGGTATAAATATACAAATTCCGATGTGCAGTGCTTACGTAAACAAACAAAAACTGCGTACAATGCGAAAGCAATAATCTTATAAGCGTATCAATGCCATTATCACCTCATTTGTTATTCACACCTCTAGGCAAACGTCTTTTATACTGATTTTGTGCATTTTTACAAACGAACCGCTTGAAACGCGAAAAGTGTGAAACGATTAGCCCAGTCAAAAGACGTACATTCAGATTATACATGGATTAATACTAAGCCTTTTGAATGATTCTTTTGATTGTTTTGCCTTTAAAATAAATCTTGTTTGCTCAAATGTAATTGTAGTGTATGTGCCAAAATTATATATATAAATCGCATAAATTATGTTTCAACATGACTTGAAAAATTATTAGCGAACTGTTGTTGTAAGATGTATCGATATTTTTTCTTTAAGTTTTTGAAATTTCTTATATAGATTTCTATAAGGAAATAAAAAACACCCATTGCATACTCTGTATTTATATTTAAACATTACGTGGGTACAAGGGTACGAACTATTTACAGCCTGGAAACAAATGTTAAGTATGCATATTTATTATATGCTTTTCAGTGAAATATCGAATTTTATTGATGAAATCAAATTTTATATTTTCACTTTCGGAGCAATGAAAATATTAGATTTTCACTGTAGTGAAAATATAACATAAAACGGACTATTTTTCCATAATTAGCTTCGATCTACAAGTAGTGGTTTACAACCCTTAGCAAATGTATATACATGCACAATATGTACATGCATGAGTTTCGGGCTAGTCCCGTTTACAGGAGATGTTGGGGGCGTCATTGTGTTTCTGACTTTTTTTTCTCGTGTTATTTTGGCCTTTTGATTTATTCTCCATGTTTGCGCTTCACCCTATTCTCTCTTTCGTTCATTTCGGATATTGATTTCATAACCCCAAGTTCTCTTTTTCGTTTGTAACGTTCCTTTTCTCTCTCCTTACACTCAAAGCGTTTGATAGCATTTTCCCTCTGTTTCTTTCTCCATTGCGTCTGTCTTTGTGCATGTGTGAGTGCCATCCACCTGTGACCTTTAAAGAATCATGAATCTATTTAGAACTGAAGTCTTTCCAAGATGTCAGCTGTAATAAACAGTTATTAAAATAAATACTTTTATCAACAGCACCATTGCAATTATCATAACTAGAATTATCGTCGTCATCATCATCATCATCATCATCATCATCAACATCAACAACTACATCATCACCATTATCACCATTATCACGATCATCATCATCAGCAGCAGCAGCATCATCATCACCATTATCACGATCATCATCATCATCACCATCATCACCAGCATCATCATCATCATCATCATCATCATCATCATCATCATCATCATCATCATCATCATCATCATCATTTTAAGTGAAAGCAAAACAAAACAAATACAGTATAATATAACCTATTTGAACTATTTATTTATTGACATTAGGAATCAACTCTACTAGTATCATCATCAACATCATCATCATCATCAAAACATTATTATGACTACTGCAGTCGAGCTAACATATTATTATTATTATTATTATTATTTTCTTTTTTATTATTATTATTATTACTATTATTAGATATATTATAATAATTGTTATTATTATTGTTTTTGTTATTGATGTTGTTAATATCATCGTCATCATTATTAATTCTATAGAGTAACAGTCATTTTACTAAACTTGCATACAAATACCAACAAACAAACAATAATATAATTTTCGTAACAACGTTGTCATTTCGGTAACGATTGGCTGTGTTGCAATTTGTTACGGAAATGACTGTTACGGAAATGATATTGTTTTAATCCCCTTTCGGGGCCTCCAGTCTGTGAATAGTCAACAAACGTGTTCGTTTTTGTAAGAGATTCAATGATTAAATAAATATTTTCCAACTTTCATTTTGATTATTAGCTTCTTTATAGATAAAATACTACTTACGGAAATGTCACGTAATAAACATACGCATATAAAATCAAGTATAAGATTTTTTTTCTCTTTACACATAAACATGTAGATATCTAGAATTTTTTCTGCGCTTTTTATGTTTCCCGAGTATTGAACTTTTTGATGACGTATCATTACGTCACATGCAGAGGAGATAATCTTTCTATATATTGCATTAAGACTGGCAGTTACGGAAATGACATAAATTTGAAGGACATAATTTAAAATTGTTTTTTTTGTTCCTCCAGGATATTAATCCAATGCCGAACATTATTAATTAAGTATCGACTAGGTTTAAACACTTTTTTATGCAATTTAATTGGATTGTGTCCATATACTAGTGTCGAAGTTTAAAGAATATCATCGTAAAGATCGATCCGGGACATACCACTTTTTGAAAGGGTGGTAATCGTAGTTCGATAATTTTTAATGTTTAATTTATCTTTTTCAATACTTGACTGCTTTTAAATTGAGAATCGTAACATTTTAAATATAAGCAAGATATTTGTTACATGAAACATATTTTTATTTATTTCATTTGATACATTATAATCGAGGTACACTAGTTGTATAATCACCCATATGTTTACATAAAACACATTATACAATTCAACAAAATTATAATTTAGCGACAACGACTAACAAAATATGGCACTTTTTTCTTACCAGACTAACGATTGACAGTTTTGGAATCATTTATGACGTTGTGTTTAATGATGTCAGAATAGCAGAACTTGTGACGTTTAATCTTATCTCGCGCAATGCTATTTCTTTATTGTCCAAAAGTATTAAATACAAATAAAATTTGTTGATTTCGGTGTAAGATCGTATTTTATTTTACTCGTGATCATAAAAAAATATATTTTCACTCGTGACTGCCCCACTATGAATACTCGTGAAATAAAATACGATCTTACACCGAAATCAACAAAATTTAATATATCTTATTTATTTCATACCATGCGCTGAAAGAGTGGCAAATAACAGTTAATTAAAACATAATCATTTCACTGTGGCTTATATAAATAAATCAATAAAAAATGTTGTTCTTTTATATAGAAAACATCAAGAAATCAAATGACAATAGGCTTGAGTGGTCAGTGTCATTATTTATTATACTTTTATACTATAATGCTTTATCATAGTATTGTGATTTTGTGTTAGTACTCAAATATATCTTAGTTGTTATACAGTACTTTAAATAACTGTATAAAATTGATATTTGGTCTGTTAATGTGTAGTGATATATTGTCTATGCTTCTTTGTGAAATTTATCGTTATTATTGAATAGTTGTTACTGTTGTTCGTGTCGAAAAAAATGGCTTTATAGCTAACATTTTATTTTTTATTTACAAGCGAACGTAAAATAAATATTGTATCTTGTATCTAGGTGGATATCAGTGTAAAATATAATGTTATTTCATTCGTGGCCATTGAAAATAAATATTTTCTCTCGTAGCTGAGTCACTCGTAAAAATGTTTGTTTTGTGACCAACCATGAAATAAAACACGATTTAACACTGAAATACAAAAAACTCTATTGATTGTTTTGCTTTGTTACAACCCCCACCCCTCCCAAAAAAATAAATAAAATAAATCCGTACATGTGTGGATGAGGAAAATTACATTCAACGTTATTTTGTGTTATGTTTCCGAAGTATTATATTATAGAAGTTATTAATTTATACCAAAGCTGAGTTTGTTTTCATATTAATTAACGGTATTCTGATTTTAAACCGACATTTCCAGTAGAATTGAAGCAAAACTACGGTAACATAGAAGGTACATTTTATTTACTTGGTGGCCACGATGTATTATCTCGTTGCCAAGACATAATGTTCCTCTACTGCTGATGTTTCTGGGGTTCCATTTATCTTTTACAATTACTCGTGTCCACGATTAAACTACCATGACTTATTAAATAACGGAGATAATTATTCTTGGCGACAATTATATCCCCTCACACTTGGAATGTTCACGAAACCGTACACATTTATGTCATGACATTGTCCCGGTAGCATAGAGATGACATGAGTGTGTTTTACTCGTGGACATGGCAATTTAAGACGAGTTTGGGATGGCTTTAAGAAAACAAATACATCTACGCTATGTTGTCTGGTTACTTTTATTGCATACGTTTTTTATTACCATCTCCAATATTCGGACAATATTAAGATTTAATAACACACACATACACACACACACACACACACACGCGCGCATGCATGCACGCACGCACACACACAATATATACCGCCAACAAATGTAACACAAACACCGATATAAAAAGTACTGAAATCAAATAAACAATAATTTTGTCATTTTATATTTTAATGATAAAAACAAAATGGAGACATATGGAGGAGACACAGTTATTAAGTTTTATTTAAATGCAGTAAGTGCACAGTGTGCATATGTTCCAATCAGACGGATATGGTGGGAACGGGTCCCTTGCAATTATTGCAGTTCATCACCATTTTAACGCTGATCTTTGGTGCGATTGTTTATATCTATACCTATAAATGTAGATTGTGCAATGAGCAAATGATGAATTACGCACCGATATATAGTACGCATAATATTAGCATATACATATAAACATGTAGACACAAATAAAGCGGTGTACATGTTGTTGCACATAAACACACATGTCAAAACATTAAAATGTATACTAAAGTCAATCACATAGTCCTTTAGTTAGGATTCGATTTCCTCGGTAGTTCGCTGCTTTTGTAGAAATTTTGGTCGATGTTTGTGTTCTTAACGTAGGTTAAAATCGTTTCGTAGCAGAATTGGTACTGTTTCTGAAAAAGTGTTATTAACTATGGTTAATACAAATATCATAAAAAAACACATTACACAGCGAAACATGTGAGTTATATTATATAGTATGAATATACAATTAATGAAGATGTTACAAATAATACACGGTAAGTTATGTTAAATGTTCCTATCATTTATACAATGACATATTGCATAAACACGAGTTAAAATAAAGTTATTTGCAAATTACACTGGAATTTCTTGAACACGTTTATTAATTAAGGATGTGATTACAGATTTTTGTAATTGTCATGAGAACTATATATTTATTATGCTCCGCTCAGAATTGGGACTACTTTTTGCATTGTTTATTGGGTAGTTTAACTACGTTCATTTTGTTATCATATGCATTTAAATTTTGTGTAGCAGGTTAAATTATAAATATTGTGCCACCTTTTCATATTATGTTAATATATGGCTGGAATTACGAGTAAAACTAGTGCGTAATTGTACAGCATTATCAGTAAGTCCTTATCAGTAAGTCCTTAAAAACCATGTAAACATCATCGGTTGATAAATAAAACACAAATATAATACCGTGCATGTGATGATATCTTGAGTCCTTTGTTTCATGGTTTTCAACGACTCAACAAGGTTTACTTTTCCATTCTCAGTTATAATTCGCTGAATCTCGTTAAGCAGGACGGCCATAATGCCACATCGTTGGTATCCAGTCCTTCAAATGTAACAACAAGACTGCCATAAAGACACGAGCATGTGGTATACATTAAATACATGTACATACACTGCTGTTGTTTTTTTTCAAATATTACCAAATCGTTTGAATGAGTGTAACATACGGACAATGAATGAGGATCGGTTTGCTGTCTGACAACTGTTGCTGCCACCTCAGTACTTCCTCTATCAGATCCAGAACAGACTGTACATCTGACGGTGTGTCATGTTCCTCTAACCAGGACGTCAACTGGAACTGCTTGACAGGTGAAGTATTGTTCTACTCATCAAGAAACAATACACTTAATTCGACTACGTGAACACGTTTCGTATGATATTAATAATATATGGTCCAACAGTTAAAATAATGACCAAACACCTCTACACAAATATAAAATTGTGTCACACAGCATTTATTTAAATTGTACAGGGGGTTTCAGGAATTGTTAACCTCGCTGATTTCCATTTTGTAAGAAAAGCCCTTTTTAGAACTGAAATCAACAGCTTCGATACATAAATACTTTTAATGAAACAAATTATACCAATCATATTACAATATTAATTGGAAACGATGAAGTTTGACACAAATAAAACAACATAACAGCTACTATTGCTGATTACTTCCATTACTACTGCTACAATCTACAACTACAACACTACTACCTCTTTGTATATACATTACCTGGAATGCATCACTTGCATCAGAAGACATACAAATCACTGTGGCCACATTCTGTTCTTCAACAAGAGACCAGAATTCTGCAACATACTCTGCGAGCGACTTGCATATCAGCAGGGCGTTTTTGTTGGCGAATGTCTGTATGTGATAATATTGGTTCAGATATAAATAGCTTACGTGAATATTAGTAGATACGAAACAAGTTGAAAACATAAAAAAGGAAAACACCGACTTCATAATTTGTTAATGTGCATATTAATTCTAACAGGCATAGTATTTTGTGTAAGTAATATTTTATACAGTATTTCGTTCGTGAGTAATACACATGTATTATTTTTATGTTCCATTACGTTTTTATGTGTATTTCGTCAAGCTGAATTGGTAAGCGACACAGCGACACAGACATACGATTTAGCAATAATATCACAAACTAGAATATATAATATTATACCAATAAATACTTTTATTCATTAACATGTTTGTGCACAACTGACATTGAACCACCTCTGGAATGATAATATACTGTTTGGCAACTATATTTCGTGTACATAATTGAGACAAATCAGAAAACATCCACTACACAACAATAGCAACAACGCGAAAGCGACCTACTGGTAAGAAAGTTGCTCCGAGATGTTTGATGAAACGTGATCGTATCATCTGCCTCCTTGGACGATAGGCATATTCTGAAAAGATTTGATGTGGATTAATTTATAAAATGTAAGTCCTTGTATAAAAATGCCCTTTTAGGTATTTTTTAGTTTCTATTTACTCACTCGAGATACTGGCAGTTTACACTATTTTGTATATTCATATTGAAATTTATACCACTACGGTGGCGATATTTTAAAATGTATATATAGCATATTCTTCATAATAAAAATATTGCATTGAACCCAGCTTGAACTAATTTTGTAATATCACAATGAGTGTAATATAAAACCTTGATACATAACATTAGCTGCATGACAAATAAAATCAATGTGTGAAAACGCCTTTTCGATCAGTACGTTACCGTGCGAATTTCAATGAGGTTAGTGAGCATTACGACTTTGTCCACTCGCTGCTGCCAAATCATTCGCCAGAAATCGTCGATCATTTTTACCGTGGGTCCTAGATAATACGATCACGCAGAGGTTTCAAGTGAATACACATGCACATGTAATACAGGCATGATAGCTCTCTCAATACATGATACAAAACACCCGACAAAAGCTATTACACTCGATACTCCTCTCACCTTGTGATGCAATGAATTTCTTTACTTTTTCAAAACCCTAAAATGTTTATAGAAAAGTGTGCAAATAAAAATGTTAATGCAAAACTTATTAACACAACAGACACAGTATATTAAATAAATGCATAATGCAAAATGTATATATATTATTCGAAAAAGGCATCATTTGAATTTTATTTACTTCTTTTTGTACAATAATGATGTAGAACCTATTACGTGAATGTAACAGGCATTTATATATTCGGAATCGGCGTCCTTTTCCTTAGCCAAAGGCACGCGGGAATGGTCGTCTAGAATACATGAAATATTCGTACAAGTTCTCATTCACAACGGTTGTGCTTTTATGTTATTAATTTAAACAATATGGATTATATATATTTTTTAAATATACAATACACACTAGTTAATTTAACAATAAGATTACTACATACACGCATACATCTCCTTATACCGATTTTTGCCCCTATTCTCCGCCGCCGAAGCGATGTCGTGTTTATGCTTCAGTCCGTTCGGAAGTTTCTGAACGATAGTAAAACATGATATCAAATACGCTTAATAAACCAGAATATTGTATCCAATCGTCGCATTGACAAAATAAACCCCCATGAGATAAACTTTGCTTTATTTCAACACTGTTGTGATAAAGCAAACACGCGCCGTATAATGGCGTCATCTTGTTAATGTTCGTGACGTCATTTTATGTTTTTCGTAATATTCATTGCGTTTTCTTTCGTTTATTTTCAACATAAGGACAGAAAATGATGGGATAAATAGAATTCTAGGTAAGTATTGAATACGATAAGATGAGCTTATTTGCTTGGCGCGAAAACGTGATCCACTCGCCAATGCTCGTGTTTTAGGTTTTCTAAGCGTCGCTTAATAAACTTACCTTTATTCAAGACTAAACTAGTATTCTCTATATATATTAAGGATGGATATATCTAGAAAGCCTAGAAAGCTGGTAAATGAGATTATCATATTAAGGAAAATGCACATATCGTCAAAACTTACTTCGAATTCATCCTCGAAATGAGATGACCCGGGCTTAGACTTCTCACGAATATAGTCCCACAATAAATGAACTTTGATTCCATGGATCACAGGTCCAAACCTGTAGTAGTCTCCCCCAGTGTCTAGCAAAATGCGACTATATTGCAGGTATACTATTAACTAATTGTTACAAATGCTAATGTCAGGATGTCAAAACAGAACAGTATTTTAGTATGGTACATTCAGGATTAAAATAATACACTTTGAACAAAACTGACATTGTTGTTTAAAAAAAGAAAGTCTATACACTCAGATTACAGAACAATTTGCATGGAAATGAGTTTACAGACGGTTGAAATAAACGGCTGTGGATAAAATGAAACACATTGTGCAAGCTAATGACTTGTTTGGTCTACCCGAATTTGCATCGAAAAAATGCTTGGTAAGTAGACATGTTTTTTCTGTTTATATGTGTCATCCTGAATAAGACTTATATTCGGCGCATAAACGTTTTACCGTATAACGATAACTATGGCATATAAGGCAACTGTTCAGCAATTGATGTATGCGCTATGAATATGGGCCGTACTATCACAATTCCACTAAAACAATAATATTCAGGATATAAATGATTTGGGCATATACTATGGACATTTTTTAATGTTGGACATAAGAAAAGTAGAAGCGTTTCATCTTGTTATAATAAATAGACATTAAATGCCTTTCGGCGTTATATACATGTACCTGTGCTGCAGCTTGAACCGATCCATCCTGGTGAACATTTATTGTCAGGGCAGTTGCCGTAGATGTGATCACACATATAGTTGTTTTGACAATGACATACCGACGAACAGTTCAGTCCAAAATAGCCATTGTCGCAAGCTGTTAATATATTCAATTAAACCAGAAATACAAATTCGTGTGTTAAGAAATAATATATACATTGCAACAAATATGTGACATATAAACATTTTATGAATTATTTATCATTTGCATATAAGAACTACTGTCTATGTACCATATTACATAACTGAAATTTCGATTTGCTTAGTTTTACTGCCCATTCTATAATAAATACAGCATGAACTAACACAACATATATTTACTTTGTATATTATATGCATAAATGACACTTCAATAATTGTTGTTTTGACAAAGACATACCTACAAACATTTCAGTCCAAAGTAGCCAGGGTAGCAAGCTCTTATGATATAAGATACAATGTTTAAATCAAAACTAACACATTATGTGTCTGGTTATATTTCACGATACATGCAATAATACAAGGCCCTTATATACCGGTGCTGCAATTTGAACCGAAAAATCCTGGTGAGCATATGTTGTCAAGACAGGTGCCGTAGATGCGATCGCAAGAATACTCGGTTTGACAATGACATACCGACGAACAATTCAGTCCAAAGAAGCCAGTGTCGCAAGATAAAATTATATAAGAAACAATTTATCATACAAAATTAACACATTATGAATCTTATATATCACGATATGCATGTAAGTAAACAAAACCATGTATGCATTTTAAAAATACTTATTGACAAATAAGTACTTCTTTTTTACAATAAAGATGCGACAGAAATAACTTTTGAGTAATAGCTTGCATGCTTTGTCAGTGTTAACGTTTAACAATTCGATTTCTATTAGAAATGCTATTTAATCCCGCTGAAAAAATTACGCTTCAAACGCATTGAACAACAAATGTAAAATAATTCTTAAATAAAGTTAAAATAATTAAGTATATGGATTTTAATTCATACATAGATATAACATGTATATTTTACACATATTGTAATGATCATAATCGTTATCAAACTCTTTGCAGTGGTCTCCCTTTCGCTGCTTTTATATTGCAGGTAGATCCCCAAGACGGTTGGACGAAATGTAAACAAACTTTTGAATATACAGTCGCTTTTTAACGTTTTTAATATTTTCTACACAATTAATGCAAGCAGACTTGACTAAACCAAAATTATATTGATGTCGTTTGTTGATTTTATATACACAAAATATCATGTTAAACTATAAATTCGCATATTGAAGGGTAACGTTCCTGTCTTTAATGGGTAGATATTAAATTTCACGGTGTCTTTCGACAATTACATGTATAAACGTGTATGCAAATTATTTGTATATCGCGACATATGTAAAGTTACAATGACATTTGTGCCTGAAATATATCACATGAATAACAACGGGTATAATACTTTCCATACAAAAAATGTAAAATCTATATATTTCTCTGGAAAAAAATAAATGCTATTAAATAGGCACCACATATACAATTAACGAAAATGGTATTCAAACAATATTGCTGTGGTAAGTAAACTCTTATATCAGTACATTAATGTAGGAAAGAAACCAGTGATACAAAACCATAATAAAATGAGCTATCTGCTTTTTTTGGCAAAGACATGTACTACAATATTCTTGCCATTATATTGTCTATGAGCAAGGGAAACAATAAATGCAATAAATATCAGCACTTAACGAATTCAACAATTAAAAAGAGGATTCAATCGTGATGAATCAATTATACTGACAATATATATTATATTGAGTTATGAGTAAACATGGACTGGAAAATATTTGGTTTTAATGAATTTAATTGCATAACGGGGTTGGTGTTTAGGTTAACATCAATGTTTTAATCTGCTGCGGTCATACTTCCACTGTGTTCAACTATCACCACTTGCAACTTTGTAAAAACAGCCGAGGAACCACACTGATAACAAATATAGGAAATAACTAAAAGGTTTAAATATGTTACTTGATTGAGTTAATGAAAATTGGGCCTGTTTTACAGTAATATGACCGGTAATGCGAGAACACGGAGGTAATATGAGTACTGTTAAACAAAAACAACAAAGAAAATCGAAGACACTTAACAAACTAAAATAGTAATTCCCGGTTTATATGATAGTTTTAATCTTACATAAATGACTTATTATATATAGCATATTTAAAGCAGTCAAACATACGAACATAAAACTGCAAAAACATCGATATATACCTGTGCTGCAGTCGGCACCGTTCCATCCAGGTGAACATTTGTAGTCAGGACAGCTACCGTAGATGTGATCACACGTATAGTTGTTTTGACAATGACATACGGACGAACAGTTCAATCCAAAGTAACCGTTGTCACAAGCTGTTGATATACAGTCTATATAATACAGTTACATCAAACAGGCATACTATCATTTGTTTAAAACTATAAACATAATGCAGTTGGATGTCTGTTAAACGTTTCCACAAATCATAGACAAATAAAAGCTGTATTCAGTCATTGTACTTTAATATCGAGTGTTTAAAGCCCTGTTTCCATGAAGCGGGAGACATACGCGTTTTCGGCACAGCTCTATTCGGCGCCGAAAACGCGCCGATTAAAAATAATTCGCTTCAGTCTATTTCGCATGATGACATTTCCATTGACGCCTTTTCGGGTAGCGATTTTTCTCGAGATTCGGCGCAGAAAATGACAAAAAAGATGAAAAAATGACGTCAATTCCTAGACTTCCTGGCCAATCCGTAACGTTAGGCCATTATATAATAAACAAATAGAAATATGAAGTTCGGTGTGCAAACATATGAGAAGTTTTGAAAGTTGGTGAGGAGTCATAAATGTCCTTTTGATTCCTCCTTGACGGAATATGAGGTCCATGCATTGCAGAAAAATATTTAGAATGAAATAGCCAAAAGATTAATGAAGAATCCATGATTTGTAAGTGCGCGCATTCTGGCACCGATTAAATCTGCGCCGAAAAAGTAGGCTTCATGGAGACCGGGTTTTACGCTTAACTGTTAAACCGGGGAGGAGTTAAAACCGTTTGTGGCAAACATAGAAAGGTAAATTAAATGACTATATACGAGCATGAGTCAATTCATCTTTATCTTAGTGCATCGGAGCCATTAAAATATTTATGTATTTAGTTGTTTTGCAATATTGCGTGATAGTCACTATGTAGGTATATAGGACAAATTTGATCTAAATTTTCTGGGCAGGTATGAACATGTGATGATTAAAACATTGTTATTTACCTGTGCTGCAATTTGAACCTCTCCAACAAATCTGAGCATTTGTTGTCAGGACAGTTGCCATAGATGTGATCACACGGATAGCTGTTTTGACAATGACATTCCGACGAACAGTTCAATCTAAGAAGTCAGTGTCGCAGGCTGTCAATATATTCAGTAACATGAATAGGACCTACCAAACGCATAAAAATAGCTTTGTTAAGATTTAACACGATGCCTCAGACAATAACTTGCAATTGAATATAAGCATACCATGCTTTGTGTCCAATAATATATACGTCTATGAGTAACAATAATAAAAATCATATAAATATACTTATTTTTTACAAATGATTCAATAACTGTATTATTGACCGAAGAAAGACGGAAATACGTTTCTTTCTTTTTTTTAGAAGACCAGTTTTTGTTTACAATAAAACTCGGACATGTTTGATCGCAACTAAAAGTATTGTATCTTATAAAGTTGACTTCGAATACACAATAATACAAATTTAAAAAATATGTGCTAATTAATATCGATACATTTAGTGATTTTATTACGGTTTTTGAAGGTAATGTTCTTTTATTTAAGGTAGAAAGACCCTAATGGGACTTTTTTCAGACCTTCACTTTCTTATTATCTTTGATCATTAAATCTATTATGAGACTTAACTGTGAAATATAAACAAAATCTAACCACACGTATTGACAAAAATGCCATTTTTGTTATAACCCCGCATTTTTCTACCTTAACCAAAAATGTTGATGGGGTACACTTACAAAAATGACTGACATATTGTCAAAATGTATTTTATTTATTCCAGAATAGCTTTAATTTATACGTTAAAGCTGTATCTTATGAAAAAGTATAACAAACATAAGACCTAAAGTTGACCAACAATACTTATGACATTAAATTTGGCTAAGCATATGGTAAAAAACAACAGATTTTATTACAGTAAAAATACGCCTAACACCAATTTTAGTATTTTTTAAAACTTTTATTTCATAGTATGTCAAAATCAGTAATACCAAAATATAATGTAACCTTATCTGAGAGGAAAAGGGTATAAATTGACATAGGTTCACCACAAAAATCTCAAGGTATAACATTTGGAGTAAAGCAACCCTATGTTATTCCAAAAAAAAATGAAAATTATGAAAAATAAGACCAGTAAAAAAGCAAATATTTTCCTTCTATGTTAAAATATTTTTTTCTCTTCTAATTATAATCTAATAGCAGTATCGATATTAAATTATTTTTGCATTAATGTTAAAGGAATAGTGTTTTGTGTAAACATTTTAAATACGAATGTAACTAACTGATGTTCACATGTCCTTGGTTACCAAATTCAGAAAAATAATAAACATTTTTTATAAGTGTGTGTTTCCAAAAATTCAATTGACATTTTCATTACATTGGGTTAACAAGAGCTTAACAAAACTGGCAAATCTTTGTGATAACTTCATCAAGACTCTTCTTGGAGCTTGTGACTATTGGTAAAATGTCACTGTTTTTGGATAAAAAGGTGTCTCTTAGACCATTCTCATCATTTCGCCGAAACATAATTTTCATATGTTTTTTACAGCGGTAGATTTCGTCAAAATTCCTCAGTGGAACATGTCCAAGTTTACACAATGAACAGTATTTTAAATTATCCAACAGAACGACAAACTTGATCACCCGACATCCCGCTCTCCACCCATCTCGACTGTCTATTTTTCCAAGTTTCTGGTGTGAATGAAAGTTATTTCACAGCAAGGAGCACGTATCTCCTTCACGCAGATATGTTTTTATATACGAATAATTATGCTCAATAATACCAATACTCCTTGGACGTTTAGTTATAACTATTTTAACTTTAGTGTAATGAAATACACCAGACAAATCGCGAAAATGTCATGATTAAATGTAAACAGAAATTCCCAACAATGACGTCATTTGAAGGTATTTCCCATGCCAGAGTACCTTGTTTTTCTTCAAACTACATTTTTACTTTCATCTTTAAACACAAATAAGCATTTATTTCACACATTTAATTGAAAATGACTCAATATTCTAAAAGTAATGTTTATTTCGCGAAAATAATTTCAGTTTCGGATCAGATCGATTAGATTACGGTTAGTGGCGAATGGGCCGAAGTTAACCGATATTTCGCGAGTATTTCCGAAGTCATTAGGATCTTTCTACCTTAATGGATTTTCAAACATTTATAATAAACTAACACTAATACTAACTAACACTGACAATAAACTTCATGAAAAAAGTATGCAAACTTTGTGTATATCTCGGAATATGTAACAATTTTGCTTGACATACAGAATTTGTGTGAATATATACATAAAGCACAAGATACACAATTTACACAAATGTAATATACTGGGCCCGTATTCACAAAGCTCCTTAGGGAAAATTTCAATAAATTTCTTAAATTCATGGAATACCTTAAGTCTCTAGCTGTTTCATGTATAGCTCTTTTAACATTAAAATGTTGTAAACATGTAAATATTGCTTAAATGTTTAGTATTGCAGTCTTCTTTGTACAGAAATTATTTCATTTCTCATAGAAAATTTGATCTGAAATTTGCACTTACGTACAACTTATGTTGAGATTTCCCTTAGCAGCTTTGTGAATACCGTCCCTGATTTATGAGTAAACAAGGACTCGAAAGTATTTGTTTTATGAATTAAAGTGATGAACGCGGCTCGTGGTTTGGGTCGCATGAATGTTCTAATATTTTACGTTCATACTTTCAACTATAGGCACCTACAAATGTGTAAGGATGCACACCAACCAGACTGTTGATTAATATAGGAAATTATTGAAAGATTAAACTATGCTGCTAGAGTTATCGAGTGTGGGGCCTTTATTAACGTTATATGAGTTTCTGTACTGTAAAACAAATATAAAACAACATAACAAATCGAAGCCACACACAAATAATTCTCGGTTTATATAATCCTTTTTATATTACAGAAATGACGGCGCCATATTATACTGTAGAAGTCATATTTATAGTTCTCACATATAAGAAGATAAAACTACAAAACCATTGTCATAAACCTGTGCTGCAATTTCCACCGATCCATCCTAAATGTCTACATCTCGTTAAGAATACGTCTCAGTCTGAATTCGCAATATTAGTATGTTTAAATTAAACTTAACAATTATATTCCAGTATATCCGTTTTTATTTAAAATCTTGTTTTATGCTAAAATAGTGGTAGTACGCAATTAAATATGCCATTATTTATTCTAATGTTGATGTGCATTGATGACACTGCGACAAACACACCGTTTTTATATACCTGTGCTGCAATTTGCACCGACCCATCCTGGTGAGCATTTGTTGACAGGACAGTTGCCGTAGATGTGATCACACGTAAGGTTGTTTTGACAATGACATACCGACGAACAGTTCAATCCAAAGTAACCGGTGTTGCAAGCTGTCAATTTGTGATTGAAATATCTCAACTCGGTAACAACGAATATTATGCTTTTCATACGGAAATTGTGTTGTAACATGCTACTATATAGGCAAAACATTAACAATTTAACGGCCACCGGAAAAACTTTGCGAAACTGAAATTTTGCAAACTTAAGTACCCTTTTTCTTTTAGATGTTACTATTTTACATAAAGTGTGCATTACAGTGTTTAATTGTGATCAATAATTGATGTTTCTCACATAATAATTGCATTCCTTTCATTATAAAATTTATATGCAAAGATGGCTTTCCCATGATAATTTTTAATTTTCCCTCGGGATTTTCATATTACCATGGGATTTTCATTTTTTCCCATAGTATTTTTTAATCAAATTTTCAGGTGGGAAAAAAATCCAGTGGGATTTTTTATTTTTTCAAATATGCTTTTTTTATGCATATATATAAAGATACATAAAACTTTGTGTTGTTTGATATTTCTGAGTATTTTATAAGCGTTTACTGTACTTTTCAATTTTGAATGTCCCCACTGGATTTTTTTCCCACTTTTGAATAATGGGAAAATTGTCCCACTTTTAAAATGGGGTTATTTTATTTTGTAAGAAAATGTGTGTTTCCCATTTGCTATCTACGTAATGTATTACTGATTAAATTATCAGAATTCTATTGTTTAAACGCATGATAGGTAGAGTAGAACCTGTGATACCTAGGTCGAGCGCAGACAACTGCGATACCGATACTTTAGATTTTGATGCAGAAAGTTATTATATTAAAGTAATAATACAAATATTGCATATTATGCTTAATTCGAATGTCGATTAATTTTTGTCATCTATCAATCAAGGATAAAGTGAGGTTAGTTTAATATTTCAAACAGGAAAAGTTTTATTCGTGAAACCCGAGAAAACGTGTACATTTGGTACACACGTCAGTCCACTCAGTTGATGACGACACTCAAATAATGAAATGTACGAGTAATTAAATTACCGTATGCCATGTACTTATTGTTGTTCTATTATACATTTAATAATTTATAAATAAAAATGACAAATATAGCTTGAGATCTCACAATTTTGAATAAGTATTTACGAAATACATGTATGTGAATACAGGAGCTAGATTTGGATCGTTTTGAATCGATGGCTGCTCAAATATAATTCTAAATAAAACTCTAAACGTTAAACAGTGCACATGAAATCTATTCCTTGATCATTAGTTACAGTATATTTCAAATAGCTATAAATACGCAACAAAGCTGACCCGTTTTGAAACTATATATGCCCACAATTCCCTTCCTATCGCCAGATAATAAATTACTACATGTTTAATTTCACGCGTATATCAGCACCTTTCAGTGGCTGTTATTCCGCATTTTAGCTTAATACGTAAAACCATAAGTAGCGCAATTTACTTCTGGAGCTGCGGGGACCTCCGGTATAATAAAAACGTCTCTTGTCGCACAATTTGTTTACTGCCAACGGTTCAAGCCTCGATGTCCGGACCTGAGCAGACAGACGCGGGAACCGCAGTCGTTCCTACTGGATGTAGCCCGATGCCTCCTTTTCCGAGAAAGACGCTAAGTTAGCAATGGCGCAACGCTACCTTACTAACCACGTATATTCGTATTGAAATATAGGCAAAATGTCTCCTGGCGCACAATTTCTCTACTCCAAACGGTTTGAGCATTGATGCCCTGACCTAAACAGGCAGCGCTCCTAACGAAAAGTAGTCCGACGCGTCTAGGCCGTACCGTTCCCGACAAACGCATTAATATAGATTACATAGTCGAATCGTCTCCTGGCGCACATGTGGCAAAACGCTACTTCCGGTTTGCATGTATTCGTATTAATATGTTGTATAGCTCGTAAACATTATCCTGACACTGACCGTTTTACCGGAACTGGGCATTCAGCGGCGGGAGCTTCAAGAGCTCCTACTGGAAGTGGTTCGACTCACCTCCGCTGCATCGTTCCCGAGAAATGCGCTATATGTTAGCAGCGGTGTAACGTTGTCTTACTTTGCGTGTATATGTAGGCAAAAGCATCCTTGCGCACAATTTCTCAACGGTTTGAGCCTTGATGCCCGGCACTGGACAGGCAGCAGCGGAAACCACAAGTCACATGTTATATAATTCTGGTAATTATATAGTTTAGTCTAACAGGTAATATATCTATGTATTAAAGGGGTTGGCAGACCTGGGCGAATACAGCCCTAGTGCTGTGCAATTACTTATTTTAAACACTAAAGATATTTCAATAAAGAAACCGCTGTGCTCGAGTTGGCTGTTCACGAGCGCCCGCACGACCTGATCCGCTAGATCATATTCTGGAAGAATAGGTCGCAAAGCCTGACTTCCGCTCCCGGATCGTCCTCTTCAATCCTCGCAGACAAGCGCCGGAGCCGTTCTAGACCAATTAAAGCTGCATCGTAGGCTTGGCCTGCTCTGCCCAGGGGATCAATGTCGTTAGTCCTAGGCGCGATAGATATTGTGCGAGTCAGATTGAAACCGGGTAAACTCCAATGTATTGCGGTAGACAGGCCGAATGACAGCGTTGGCCGACAATAAACCTCCTGTTCGTAGAACTTACAATAGCAAGTTGGCCGTAGCGGGACCGGAAGGCTACCCATACGCTGTACACGAGAATCTCCAAATACAATGCGCAATTTACTTGATTGGGTACAGGCATAAACATGCTTATAATTATTATTAGTTCGTTACACGGAGTAAGAGCAGTCTTCTCATTCTTACGACATTCATTTTCAATAAAATGATGATGATGATGATGATACAACTGATGCTACTGCTACTCCAATTCAACAATCCCGTCATCTACTGACATTAGTAATCTTACTGCTAATGAAGATGATAATTATGATGATAAGAATTATGACATCGATATTAATGATTAATTTTAAATGCCACTTTACATAAGAAAAACAAATACTTTATCTTGAAAATTATCCAAGATTCTTTATAAATTTGGCCCTGTACTTAGTCTTATTTTATCAAAATATTCAAGTAAAAAGTATGAAATGGTAGCCTCTAAACGTGTTGAGTACGAGCAACCTTCCCATACACAATACACTCGTTTTCAATTAAACGTGTTTATCACCTAACTAATTAGCTACTGCCATAAATCACACACCACGATTAGTATATTTATTCACACCTCGTTAATTGGCTAAGAGCCGTCACGCTTTTATTACCCCGGGCCCGTCCCGGGATCATTTGATTTTTCCTGTTGTCCGTGCCTATGATGTACTATATGTTCATTTTAAAAGTTTGTTAATGCATTCAAATGAACGGGCATTTATTTTGCCAAGAAAAATTAAAATTACATGCACATTCAAACAAAACACAAAATGCACTTATATTTATAAAACTGATACAGCTAGCTTGGCCATGTCAATGTGTGAATTAAAGTAAATTTAATTCTGCATTAAGTGCTGCAAAAATCATTGAAAATGAGAATGCTATATTTAATTAAGACAGCCAAATGAAGTTTGTGTGATAAATGAAATAAAGGCAACTGAACTTTCCATTACGTAACCTTGTTTGGGGGCTATAAAACTGCATTTATTTGTACAAACAGATTATTTTGTCCAACTCATTCCAACAAATAGTATCAATAAAAAAATAATTAATTACAGTAAAGCATTGTAATAGCCGCGTTTTTACAACCAGCAACACTTGTTTTCTATTCCCTAGACGCATACATGTATAAAAACAGATGCCCAGGGGTTATAGATCGACAGCTGTTTAGATATTAGGGTGCTCCTTTATCTGTGATTGGAATGATATGCAGTTTGTTATCTTTTTGGAAGAAAATAAAATAGGTTGAGCATAGAAACAATTTTTCAAATCATTGTAATTAATTATCTTTTGTCAAATACAATTAATTGTTAATGACTCATTAATTTTAACATGTGACTAAAACAATCATTTATTTTAACATGTGACTAAAACAATATCGTTAATACGGGAAGTTAAATCTTTTTCAGAAAAATATAACTTTATAGTACCCAATGTACAATATCAGCCATATATTTTAACAAAAACAATACCCATACAGAGAAAAAATGCTGTCATACAAAAGTGTATCCAGAAAGAAATGCGTTAAATGCCAACGATTTGACTTAAACAATGATTTTGTTATTTGCCTTATTAAATCATGTCAATATGATCAAATCAAACTCATCTTCACAATCATGATCATCATCATCATCATCATCATCATTTCCATCGTCATCATAATCATCATAATCATCATCATCATCATCATCATCATCATCATCATCATCATCATCATCATCATCATCGTCAGCAGCAGCAGCAGCATCATCTTCATCGTCAGCAGCAGCGGCATCATCATCATCTTCATCTTCATCATCATCAACATCATCATCATCATTATCATAACCACCACCGCCACCACCACGATAATCATCATCAGCATCATCATCATCATCATAACCACCACCGCCACAACGCCACCACCACGATCATCATCATCATCATCATTATCATCATCATCATCATCATCATAATATTCATATTCATAATCATCATATTCATTAAAGAACATAGATCGCTCCGCCTTTCTGTTTTTCCAAGGTTGTTTGACCAAGGATTTTAAGTAAATTGATTGGATTAAGTAACCATTTGCTATTATTTACCACAGAAGTATAAACGCAGAATTGGTCAATTCGATCCTTGGTTCACACGTATATACTAAGGTAGTAATATTTTATATAAACGACAAGTCAATTAT